>WEIV01008478.1:3607-64722 GCA_013390005.1 Calyptomena viridis | reverse complement strand
TCATAGGACCTGTGCTCCAGACCTTTCAGCAGCTTGGTTGCCCTTCTTCGGAATGTGCTGTCCTTCTCTGTCATTTTGACAAAAGTCAGCAGGAAGAGGTCAATATTGTGGATTTAGAGGTCCCAAAACAACTGTGGTACCATGGAGATAATAAGATGCTGCCATACTTCTGGGTTTGGTTTTTCTTTCTCATTAAAAAAAAAAAACAAACAAACACACACACTAGGACATTGCAGACAAAATTATTTTTTTAAAACCTTGCTAAGGTTGCAGAGTCAAATCTAGAAAAACCAGGCATTTTACCCAGTCCCTTTTGAAAAGGCATTATGATAGGGTCTTGAAGTACATGGCCACCTGCTATTTCTCCACTGGAATTCTGTTTCATTTTCTGTATGGAAAAAGCTTGTTTTGGGGATAATCAGGTTTGCACAGTGAAGGAGGGTGCTTTCCCTCCCTTTGTATCTCATTTGTTGCAGAAGTACAAAGGACATAAGGCATGAGACAGGTTTATAGAAGAAGGATAATGTCATGGTTACAGTCACTGGACAAACCTTGAATAACAGCATTTTACTTCAGCACGTTGGCACTTTCCAGGTTCACCATGATATTTGGGAATTCACTTAGTGAAACTTTTTCTAGTCATTTTTGTTTTCCTTTGCTTTTTTGCTTACCTTTTTTTCTAAGTGGTGATCACATCATCTGATGCTTGACTTGAGGATCAGTATAGCATAAATCCCTGGTTTATAAAATGGTGATGATGTCACTATATTACTCCGGAGGGGAGGTCTAGAAATTCAGTAACATTTTGATAACACTGAGATACAGTAGTGAGGGATTCCATACTCCATCTTGCATAGTACATGAATCAGAATTCCAATTGAAAAGCATATGTTATGATCTTTTCATTAAAGTCTGATCATAATACATATATATGCACAGTGAAGTGAAATTAGTATTGTATGGCCAACATTGGTTATGAGATTTTCATTTAACATTATTTTACACACTAATCCTAGTCTTGTATACCAGCACGATGCACATTATGTGTGCATAAGATTGCATATATACATGGAAAGGTATGTTTCCATCCGGCATGCACATGGCATTTATCTGACCTAGTTTCAGTCATCTAGGCTTGCTCCAGTCAATATGGGTTTTATTCCAAAGTAGGTGTCCCTGACAGACAGGGTGCCTGTCTCTCCATGTCTACTTGCTAGCTGTTTTCTCAGAGAAAATTTATGTAAGAACTAGGTATTTTGCTTCATAGCTTAAAAAATTCAATGATACTTTACATTCTTAGTAACAACCAACATACTTTATTAGTGGCAGGTGCAAAATATACAACTACCCAATTTAACAGGTCAGGCAAGAGGAGATCCAGCTATTCTGTGAATTTGACTTCCAAACTTTATTTTCTGACCAAAGAATAAAGGTGTAAGTGAAATCCAACTTTGATCTCAACATTTGTTTTATTTTAGATTTCTACTTTATCTTTTCCAGACTCTTTTTTTCCATCTGATACTTTTCTCTAGCCAGTTTTTTGTTTAACAGCCTGCTTCATGTACTCTTAATCTGCACTGTAAGCTCTGGCCTAAGGGATCTTTTTTTATGTGTTGTCTCAGTAACACCTTATGACACTTCTTGAATTGGAAACAAAGCACTTCTGCAAAAGAGTCAATAAATACTCATAATACCAGTAGCATAATAGTTTCTGACCAAGTAGAAATGAAGCAAGGAGTGCCAGAGATCCATGTCTCTCTAGATCCAGGCACTGCTGCCAGGAGGTCTAAGCAGTACTGGTGAAATGCACTGGTCCAGTGTCCGCAGTGAACCAGAGTGCACATGCCATGGGAATGAGAACGCAGACTGAGGAAGTAAATTTGCTTTCAGCAGCAGCACAGGGTTCAACCAACCACATGTGGTTGCTGTTCCATTCTAAGGGAAGAAGTAATGACTGTTCTTTATCAACTGGAAGGGATACTATTAGTCATTGGCATCTTCCCGCTCCAGCTCTACTCTGTTGTGGGAAGGAAGGAGCCTTTTTTCTAGAAAGGTTTTTTGCACATTTCTGACCAGCCATACCGCTTGAGAAACCTCTGTATAGAGCCCCCCCAAAATTATGAACAGTAGATAGCCATTCTCCTTTCCCTATGTCCCTAATCACATGCACAGAGCAGTTAGTGAATTAATGTCAGTGAAAGCAAAGTACCTTTTGATGTTATTCAAGTAAAATCACAATACCAGAGATAAGGGAGTAGATATTACTTCAGCTAATGACAGAAGACTAACAATCGTTAGTGACAACAGCAGAAATTGATGTGCAGGAAGTTCCACCTGAATATGAGGAAGAACTTCTTTACTGTGCAGGTGACCATGCACTGGAACAGATAGCCCAGAGAGGCTGTGGAGTCTCCCTTACTGGAGGTACTCAACAACCATCTGGATGCAATCCTGTGCCATGTGCTCCGGATGACCTTGCTTGAGCAGGGAGGTTGGACCAGATGACCCACTGTGGTCTTTTCCAACCATATCTATTCTGTGAGTCAGTGATATTGACAAAAATAAGAAATACAGTTGCATCGAAAGGGACTGAGTCTTTTTGAACTAAGCATTGCAATGAAAATTCATACTTCTAAGACACAGGAGGGAGAGAGAAGGTGTGGTGGTGTATTTCATGGTTTTGTGTATGTTCATAATGTTTTCTGTACAGTTCAGTTATCCCCCAATTACCTCAGTTGCAAATGGACTGCTCCGGTTTCCCTCCTCTTCCCACTTGGTTGTTCCCTGATTTGTTGACCCCTCCCCTGGTTGTGTTCCCCTCTCAGGCCCCTCCTCTCCTATCCCATATCTGTGCCCTAACTCCTCCCCTTCTTCTAGTACATTCCCTGCCAGTCATCTGTTACTCGGTTCCTGATAGGCTTGAGTAGAAGGCCTCAGGCTTCTACTCCTGCCTGTCATCCCTAAAACCCGCCTTCCTCTATCCCTGATTGGCCTGTTTCCTCTCCCCACCCCCCAGTTCCTCCCCCTATATAAGGCAGTGCCTGAGGGCACGAAGCTGCTCTTGTGAGTAGGCTCCCCTCGAGGCCAGACCTCAATAAAGCGGGATTGTTCAACCCACTCCAGGAGTCATTTTCTGATTCTTTTAGCGTGCAGTGGCCACAGGTCCTCCTCTCTGGAGCACTGGTCAGGGTCAGGCGAACTGCCTGCACTCAAGAAGCCCCTTGCAGGGTGTGCAGCAGGGCGTACCGCCTGGCCAGCAGCTCCTGAGTCGCCGGGGCAACCGATCCCTCCTGTGGAGTGACGTTTCTTGCCCTGGTGCCCGCACAACTGCTTCGCTGCCCTTGGTAACAGCTAGCTCGGGCACAAGCAGGGTTGTGGGACAGCCCTGAGGGAAGGCACCGCGGCAAGAAGGGATGAGGATCCCCACTGTACCAGTAGGGAAATGAGAATGATGTCCAAAAGATGTACTAAGAGAAAGAACAGTTCAGGGGATTTTTCTGCCTTCTAAGGCATACCTAAGAGTCCACTGTCACAGCCATGAGAGTGTGCCCAAGGAAGAAGTATGTCTTGTTCAGCCCTGGAAAAGCAATGACAGCATGTCTCAGAGATTATGTGAGCTGGGCAAAATGAAGCTGTGTGTGGAGGTGATGAGCTGTATGAGAAGCCAATGATGTTGTTTATGACCCTGACAGCCTTCTGAAGTTGGCTGAGACATTGTTCTGGATTCTCACATATGTAAGAAGTGGCTGACCTCAGTTTAGACTTCCTCAATCACACAGCTAGAAGGATAGCAGAGAAAGACCCTTTCTATGTCAAGGCCGAAGAGGGAAGTCTGGTTATTCCTGTAACACCTCCAAGCAAAGAAATTCTGTGAATCACAATTCCTAGCAGCTTAGTAAATTGTTGAGCCAAACCACCCCGGAATGCTTGTGGTAGAGCATGAGAAATTCCACCCATGTGGTACATTTACCCAGCTGGCTGGCAGACTCTGTGACAGCTCTTAGTCATCTCAGAGCCATCTCCAGAAGGGAGGGCTCCCTTGGGCTCAGTGCCCTGAGTTCCTCTAGAAGCAGCTAGTGCAGCTGAGTGTCCCAGTCTTGGCCCATTCCAGAATATTTTGAAACCCAGTATTTTGTAACGCTTGATGTGAGGCTCTGGGCCCTATGACAGAGATGACAGGAAGAAATACAGTGACATAAAACAAGCCGTTTACTGGAAGCCCTCCAGGAATTACTTTTAGTAACATTTAACCCCTAAAGTCAAGATGTATTAATTATCCTTTGTTCCATGCTGGCCTCTAGATTAAGACTGAATTTCCCATACAGCTCTGCTGGGTGATCTAGATAAATGATACAGAGCAACCTGCTTCATAGGGAGAAACAACAACAAAGGACAGGTAATAACCCATACTCTCTCAAGGTACTGCTGGCTGGCTGTAGAATTCACCAGCCAAGGTTTGCAACACTTGCCCATGTCAGAGCTAGTCCTGTGTGAGAGGTTTGGAGATGGTTAAAGAAACTTCAGAGGAGCTTTTCTGATACATAAACCACTATGGAATATGAAGACTGATCTCCACTGTCATGGGATGTGCCACTGACATCCTGGAGCAAGTCTTAATTACTTCTTTCAGAGGAACAGAAGGGCCAAAAGGAAGGAGTCAACTGACAGTTACACATGAAGCCCTTTTTCTTCTCTTTAACCCTCTCTCTTTCTCATAGGCTTGCTAGATAGACACTCTGTTGCTCTCTTGTCTTCTCTAGCTTCAGTTCCAGCAGTCTCAGGTATATTTCTGTGCATTTTCACAATGTTACTCTTTTTCTTAAGGTAAGCTGGAGAGTGATAGGAAAGGGTGGATTAGCTATCCAGTGACATCTTGTTTTAGTAGCTCAGAAATCCTTGCTCTGGGCATCCCAACATGGTTCTGGAGTAGGCCTTTTTAGCACAAAGCTGGTCCCACATATTCTCTCTCTTATTGCCTTAATTAACATCCAAGAAGCTGATTTCCAGGACAAAGACAGCATCATCAAAGAGCCCTTCTCATGGCAAGAGGATGCCCATTTATGTGTCTAATCACCTCATAAGTGGACGTTGCATGAGATGAGATCTTCACAGAATCAAAATAAGAAGCTTCATAAGGGAGACATCATGAAGGGCCAAGGCCAGCAGACATAAGAAGCAGGGTGACACCCCCCCCCACCCCTCTGGCAACTTCTTCATGTTCCATCCCTGTTCCATGAGGTGCAGTGTCATTTCAGGACACATTTCAGGTGCTTCTGCTACCCTGTCCCTGACCTGAATAAAGCATGGTTGTTCCAGGCATGAAGAGCTCTGTGGAGTTTGGGGCAGGGCTGTGCTGTACAAGCCAAACATAATATTGTGTATGCAAGTACTTTCTGCTTCCTTTGGGGTTTTGCTGTGTCTCTGTTTGCACACAGCTGTAGTGGGCAGAACCAGCATCTATTTAGAAATGGTGTGGCTGTGAACAGTGACTGATGAGGAAAGGAGACAAGGTCAGACAGACATCAACAAGATAAATGGTGTTGGTGCACACATACATGTGAGTTTGGCCATCCAGAAGCAGTGATTGGCCAGAGTTATCTTTATTTCTCACACAGGTGACTTCCTAGCAGATTTGAGCCACTTGGTAATTCTGGTGTTGCTGTTTGTCTAGCAGGTTAGAGTAGGGCCACTGGATAAGGATGAAGTGGATGTGACTGGAGTCAGAAGAGGCATTTACTTTCAACAAGTTGCAGTCTATTTAAACCTACCAAGTCAGTGGAGATCTAGTCAATACAGGGAATGCATCCCAAAGTACAATCCATCATACCACCCATGGCATGAAGCACACAGTTGCTCAAATAGAGACATGCAGACATCCAAGACAGCCACATGAGGCTGTCAGATAAGGCACAAGACCTACTTAAAATCTTCCTTTCTGGAGGGAAACCCGGAGACCACTGAACAGCACCAGCACCTTTGCTTAGGTGATGAATGCCAGCTACTGTGTCTACTTCAGGGTGACTAGATCCATCTCTAACTGCCAATGATTGTCCCAACAAGATTTCCATTGGCCACAATGAAAATTTAAGCAAACTAGAGCACATGTAGGCACCTCCTTGTGGACACCTAAATGTGTCTTGGCTTTGAACTGAATCTCAGCAAGGCTGTCACCACAGATCAGCGGAAGAGGGAAGCACAGCCAAAGATGATGCGAAAAGGAGAGGAGGATGCACAGCTCCAGATTTTGCTAGCACGCAGCTCATGCCCCTAGCGATTCCCCTGGGGTGAGGTGGGCAGTGCACAGTGCAGTCACTCAGGGGGAAAACTAGATACTACACAGCTGTTTTAATTCAAGTGATGTATAGGAGCACGGGGACAGTGGAGCATAGCCATCACGGAAGAAAATACAGGTTCATTTGCTTTCCAGTCATTTGAGGAAACAGACCAAATGAGTCCAGATTCCATTCCTTGGACTTCAGGTACCAAGGAAACTGGGGCATGACATCATCCAGCTGAAAACAGACAGCAGCTTGTACAGCCTCTGTAAAGCTCGGGTAAACTGTCACTTCTCTGCACAGTAGGGAAGCTTATGTTTTGAAGAATAAAAGTGACCAATCAGTCACCATTTACAACTTGTGATTGTCCAGAAATTTCAAGAAAGTGTATGGATATGATAGCACTCCAAAACCTAACTTTGAAAAAATTCTTTCTCCAGACAATTTTTTCATTTAATAGTGGAAGAAGATGTGGACCCACACTTTGAATGCAGGACTTGAGAGAACAGGTGGGACTCCTAATCAGTTTGATTTACCTAAGTGATGGTCACCCCACCCATACCCCTAACGAGGTGGTTATTTGAGCCATTGGCGGATTTTCCTCTCGGCATGCAGGTGCTAAACCACTACTAAACGCTTTGCATTTAGCCACTGAAAGAAAATATCGAAAGCAATTCAGGAATCTACACTAAAATCACTAGAGCTATAATTAAATCAATTCTTGAAGTAGTGTAACTCTTTTTGTGGCTGAAATAGCAGTTTTTATTTTAGGCATCATTGGAGAAAGAGAAGAGAGGCAAACATTTATATGTGAAGGCTTGGAAACTCCTTCCAGCGTACTAAACATTCACCAAGGCTTCCTGTGAGCACTGGAGTTTGTCCTTTCGCTGCTAGCTGGATTTTCATCCCGTTTGACCTCAAGCAGCCGACTGAAAGCCCGTCTCCAGCCCGACAGCAGCTGTCTTCGGGTGAAGGACATCGGTGGGACAGAGACGGGACAGTGGGAGCTGGGAAGTACGCGGGCGCAAGACACTGCCTGGGGCTCGGAGCGCCCTAAGGACGGGCGGGCGCTCGGAGACGCGGCGAAGACACAGCCAGCAGACCCGGTAGCCTCCCCAAGACCTCGCACACGCCCAGCAGACGCGGAGCACCTGAGGCGACAGCGCCCGACGGGCAGCCAGCGCTTCGCCGCGGGCGCGTCACANGCTTCGGCGGCGTGGCGCGGAGAGCGGCGCGGGTGGCGGCGGAGAGGGCCGCGCACCGCAATGTGCTGCTGCTGGACGCCGGCGACCAGTACCAGGGCACGGTGTGGTTCTCCCGCTTCAAGGGCCGGGAGGCGGTCCACTTCATGAATCTCCTGCGCTACGACGCCATGGTAAAGCGGGCTGGGGGACGGCCACCGATGCGGTGTGGGGGGGCTGCTCTTCCCTCCCCTTGGGTGCTGGGTCTGTTCCTGCATTTCCTCTCCCGCTGCCGTTTTTTTGCATTGCCTCCTCCTTGAGTGCGTAACGCTGCATCAGAAAAGGCTGTAGGTCATGGTAAAGTCGTGGTCGGAGGCAGCTGGGAGGTAAGCGAGAAGAGAAGTGATGTGCTAGGTGACGGGCTCCCAGCCTAATTTAGACGTGAGCTGGAAGCCCCATAGACAGCTAGAAACAGGGAGATGATGACAGGGCTATACGGAGTGATGCAGTGGAAGAGCTCCTCTTGGGAGAGGCAGGGGCTTGGGACAGGCAGGGGGCTCGACGGGCTCTGTTGGAGACGGGTTGGCAAGGCATGGAAATGACCCCAGCAAAAGCCGGGAGAGGAGTCTAGTCTGCGATGAAGAGGTTTAACCCTGCCTGAGGCTCGCAGCCTGTCCTGCTTCGGTTCTGCAGCGAGGGACAGATGGCACATGTTGATAGTGCTGTTTCAAAGGGTGCAGATTTTTAGTTTTCATCAATCCCACCTGATTGTGTCCAGTCCCACCAGAGCTGTGGTTATGACAAGGTGTTAAGGGGGTTGTGTGCAAGTAGCCTAGAGACCATAACAGCACATCAGTGAGGGAGCTCTGAGACTGTGCCAGTCCCGCACCTTTACTCTGTCTCTTTTGGTCATCCAGTTGCAGAGAGAAAGGTAGAATTTGAGGCTGAGATTGGAGGATATCACTCCATGCCCTTAAATCTTTTCTCTCAGGGCAATGATTTATTTTGCTTGTGTACAACCGTAGAGTGGAAGTGAGAGATTAAAGTTATGTTTGAGAGTGATGGCATATTTATTTCATCCCAACTGACAGCTTGAGGGGAAAACCTTCTGGGCATATCACGTCCTCTGGAAAGGACTGTGCTTTCCTTTCTCGAGTAAAAATGGCTTCACCCATTTCTTCCCTCTGCCTCAGAACAGCTGTGGAAGGGAAAAGCATGCCCCAGTGCACTTCCCTAGGTTAAATATGCTTTATACTAGACAGACAGGTCTGTGAGGCATACTGCTCCCTGTTCACACAGCCTAATGAACGGTTTTCTAATTGGAAAACTGATATTAACAGGGTTTTTCCTCCCAATGGTGATGCAGAAAAGTGTGTGCATTTAGGACTCATCCTCACTGAGAGCTGGGGAGCCCTTTGGGGTTCCACAGTGCAAAAGTAGCTCGAGATGGTTTTTCCTGCCTTTCTTCCCAAAGCTTTGTCATTTGTCCTTTCTGAGCCTTTTGTTTGCTGGTTTACCTGGTTCATGGGCAGCCTGCAAGCCTGTACAATTGCTGATCATATCACAAGAAGAAATTCTTTCAGGCAAAATCAGCAGTGTTGAAGTAGTGTTCAGTTTAGGAAACATGTTGTGTAGGAAGCATCTGTTTTAGGAGAGACCATGAACCTTTTCATCAGAATAAGCTTTAAGCTTTAAAAATAAGCCCACACCAAACCAGACAGCCAGAGGCTTGTGCCATGTGCTAATGCCTTAGGCGGTAATCAATCACTTGTTCTCGGTGGAGGTGTTGCCTACTGAAATTTGAATAGAATAGGACAGGATAGGTGCTAAAGTTTCTGTAGCTTCTAATCTTTCTCTGCTACCAAAGAGCCTGAGGGCAAATGTTGAATGTTGGGCAGTGCTGCAGCATCTGCTTTGATTCTTCTCTCTGTGGCCATGCAGTGGGGATGGTGACTAGTAGGGCATCCTACTAGTCACCTAGAGCAAAGTAAGATCCATACTGCAGAAGGGTGAGCTAGTGTTTCTTTGTCAAAATTTGGGAAGTCAGATCCCTAACAGAAAGGGTGGGGATTACTGAAATGTTTAAAAGTGAGATACAGGACTAGGATTACAAACAGGATGAAGGAGGGAACATGAGTCATAAAAGTTGCTCCAGGATGCGGGCTGGAGCCATAGGAGGATTTAGGGCAGCCTGGAAGCATTAGAGGTTTGCTCCACAAATAGGAGAAATTTCCTGTTTGAATTTTGCCTTTTTTCTCATTTATGCCTGTTATCACCTCCAGCCTGTTTTCTCCTGTTTATCTAGTTATTGCCTTCCAAAAATTTTCTTGGCATTAGCTTTGTTTTCTGGTGTAATTAAGACTAAAATCCAGTTTAAATACCTCAAAGGCAGTAATTGGAGGGGTGATGGAAGTCTTCTAGCTTTACTTTTAGGTTGCGTCCTTCTGTTAATTTGTATCCTGATTTTGAAATATTTTTAGCTTTGCTTCTTATGAAAAGGAGGATTATACAACAACATGCTGTGGACCTGAATATTTCTCTTTATTCCCCCTTGTGATTTACACTGGCCAACAAGTTCAGGTTTGGTGAAGGGATATTGCACAGGTCTGGAGTCTTAGGAGCTCTGGGTGTAAGGATAGTTAGGTGGAGTATAGGAACCCCAAATAGTCCACCACAAAGAAGTTACATCAAAAATAAGACTGTATTATCAGCTACCAGTTTCTCATGAACAGAAGACTTTATAGCCACCCACACCATGGGAAAAGTTTTGATCCAAGCTTATACCCTAATGGACATGAAATAATCCAAATGCAAGATACAAAGCCAAGAGAAACAAGGTTTTATAACTGGTTGGTTTTGTTAGCTTTTTTTTTTTTTTTCCCAAAAGCTAGTGGCAATTATATCCAATTCCATTGCCACCTTTTTTTGTTTGAGTTTAATTACATATTTAGAAGGAACAGAAGGCACGTGCAATGGCCAAAAGGAAATAGCTTGTTACCATTCTGAGGTGCTCTGCCTGTCCACAGATATATTTTCAGAACATCCAGACAGCATCAAAATGAGTGTAATTTTTTTTTTTTTTAATTTGTGTTTTTAAAAGCAAATTAAATTGCAAGTAGAATACAGTTAGAACTGGAATATAGTTGGAGTGCATTATGTCTCCCCAAGTCAGGATTTTCTTAAAGATAGTTCTTGGTTCTTTTGGAGAAATGCTGCAGCAGCATGCAAATAATTTGACTTCTTCCCTGGGGTGTGAGTAGTGTTCTCACAAACGTCAGCAGGAGTAGTTGGTTTCCAGTGCAAGTTACTGCTGATATCCTGATTTTTCCACCAAGCCATTAACTACCTGCCTGTGAGGATAAAAGGAGTCATGAGTCTTTATCTGTCCCAAAAGAAAGATACTGCCAATCAATTGATCAGAATACTGAGGTTCTATGCCTGTAGTAGACTTGAGTCCTGGTTGGGTTGGAATGTGATCAGAGTTAATATATCCATTTAGAGGGGAAAAAAAGGTGGAACAAGCATGCAGGGGCTGTTTATCTAAGTAGAACAGAATGGTAGATAAGCTCTCTTAGATGAATAATAGAACTTTCGCCATTAATTTCAGAGTGAAATTATGAGCACACTTTTTGCCTGGGAGAGTTGGCTCATTGGCTTTAACACTTTTTACATACTTTCTCCAGCTGCTACCTGAAAACTTGTATGAAGTTACTATGTACCAAGTGACACTATTATCATGTTTCTGTAGATACATCTTTTCCTTCACTAACACCTAAATATGCTACAATGTCCTTGTGCATATTGTGCTTCTGCAAAATGCCATCTATGGAGGTTTTGCTGGCTTACCACCAAACTTGCAGGCACAGGCATGTGGAAACTTAGGCATGAAAAAAGGGGCAGGTAGGAGAAATTTCTGTCCAGGTAAGTCCCTTTTTGTCTGCTTAACCAACCCGGAACAACTATATATTCTTATCTGGCTGGTATTACCTTGCTAATAAATAAACCAGACTGCTCATTTTCTGTGACAGTCTTGACACTTCACAGTGCTGTGTACACATCTGCCTGTGTGCACACACACCTAACTATGGATTCTCCCTAGCTGATAAATGTTAGAGCTTCCAGTAGGTGATGATATTGGTTGCTAGAAAATACTAGATACTGGTTGGCTAGACAATATTTTCTTGTTACATGTTAAAGTACAGAACAGCCTTTACTACATGCGAAATAAATTTGTTTAAAAAACTAGTCCAAGCACAAAACTCTCAAAATGCACTTTATATTTAAAAATAACAAAATATTATTATTGATATTTAACAGTTTCTTCAGCATTTAAACCATGTATTTGCCATACACAAAGTACATGCTTTCCTTTGTGGCAATTGTTAATCCTCTTTCTTGCAGCTGCAGGAGGAAAAACTAGTGGGTTTTAATGTGGTACATGGTTACAAACACTTTTTGACTTTTATATGTGTATTGATGTAAAGGAGGCTGAAAAGTGAAAACCTAAATCTAGTAAAAAAATCTGTGTTCATTAGAAACAGGGACATGCTGGTTTAGACAAGTTAGGGTTTTCTTCCCTAGAAACAGACTTTGCTTTCTCAAACATACCATGTATATAATTTATGAGACTATTTAGACTGAATATTTGAGGTAGGGTCTCATATTTTCTTCTTACTTTTTGCAGGCTTTGGGTAACCATGAGTTTGATGAAGGCGTGAGTGGATTATTGGATCCTTTTCTTAAAAATGCTAATTTTACAGTCCTGAGCGCAAATATTAAAGGGAAAACTCCATTAGCAAATGAAATGATGAAATATGTTCATCCTTTTAAAATAGTTCATTTTGACTCAGAACCAGTAGGAATTGTTGGCTACACTACAAAGGAAACTTCTTTTCTTTCACAGCCAGGTATGTTTTCTTTATTATATAAAGTTTATATCCTTTGTTACTGTTTTGTTACTTGCCCACTTTTTTGAATTCAAAGATGAATGTTTTCAGCTGAAAATTGAGAAGCTCGTTGTTTTATCAGTATTTACTTGTATTACTCAACCTTGCCTGATTTTTAACCTGAAGAAAACTTGTTAACATTAAAAGCCATTTTCATATAGACCTGGATTATATTTAAGAATAAAAGAAAGTCAGTGAGATTGCAGGAGAGCTGTGAGGCCATTGGGGGTTTTATTGTTTTCTGGGTTTTTAAAGTTAGACTCTATGATTTTTTTTATTTTTTTTTTCCATTTAAACAAAAGTTAAAGTATGAATACAGCTTGTCTCTAGCATGAAATGTGACACTTCTCTGAGTGTTGAAACTTTTTTCTTGGATACCTCCATGCTCAAGCCCTGGTAAAAACAAGGAGAGCTTCACATGTGTTTTTGAAGCAAAAGTTGCCCAAGATGTTTTTAGACTCTCAAAATATTTGTAGAAATTAGACTACAGAAGGATCACACATTCTGCTTTTACCACAATTGCTTCATTCATAAGTAAAATTAGAATTCATGAGGAAAAAGACTTCTCCATTTCTGACTATTTTTTTCCACCATTTCAGGGGTTTTGGTTTGATAAGGATTTTGTTTGGGGTTTTTTAGTAAAATAAAATGATCTACTGGAATGAGAAAGACATACATTTACATCAGCTGTAGAAGATATGAGTCACTGCCTGCTCAAAGCTCAGCCCATTTCTAACAAAAACAGACTTTCTTCCGGGGGTTTTGTAGTAAGGGTGCCCTGAGAACTGGTTTAAAACATTTTCACACTGAAAATGGACTCCAAATTATTATTTCTCTTTCCATTTCTTAATAATACAGAAATAGTGTGTGGTTTTCCTGACAAAAGGGATATTCTTTGAGGAAGTATTAGAATATAAAACTGTTCCTTCTATGCTTTTTAATTCCAATGCTGTGTGTTTAAACTGTTGAGAAGTGGATGTCTGAGGTCTGAATAGAATTGTTTACCTCACCTCTATTTTGCAGCAATGGATTCCTTTCTTTTTTTCCCCCTGACAAAAAAAGGATGATTATCTGTATTTTGTGTAGGCAATAATATTTCACCTGTACTTAAGGGCAATGAGGGTAGATATCATTTGACATCACGCTGAGTTTGAGTAACAAACAGCCAATAGTTTCCTTCATCAGGGATTAATGAAATTTATTGCTACCCTTCTTCTAAACAACTGTGTTGGTGCAGTGAGACCATCAAATTAACTGCTTCAGAAACAAATATACTAATTGAAAATTCAGTTAGTGTTGGAGTGATTCTGTGGAGCATTTGAATACATTTCCAGTAACATTCAGACATCACATCCAATGCCTCAATGTGCTTGGATGTTGTAACAGAGACCACAGCTAGGAAAAAAGGCAGTGTTAAAAGGGAATGCTTGTTATCTCCATAGATGGAACTGAAACACCCCTAAGCTAAGTATATCCTGCTGTGTAACTGAGCAACAAGCAGAGCAAAGTCTAACAGCAACAATTACAGTGATCAGAGTTTTTATAATTTTTTTGCTTTGCCTTCTCAGTGTGTGGAGGAACATTTGGAAGCTTTGTATAGGTGAATTCAGGATATGTTAATATAACTCAGTGACTATATATTACCTATGACCTAGCAATCCTTCAGACTGATAAAGTCATGGCAGAGGTGGGTCAGTGGCTAAATAATTATCAACCTGGTTCCTTAATTCAATTAATAATATATGTTACGAATTTTAAATTCAGCACCTTTCTTATCTCTACATACTTCTTCCAGATGCTTCTGCTTTCTCAGCCTTTATATACTTTGGCATCCTGTACACTCTTAGGGCATTATCAAGGCAAACAGGAAGCTTAAGAATGCTGACACATGTGAATTCCTACATTACAACTTTCCATGGAAGTATTTTGTGAGTGTGATTTCTTCTATTGTTAAGTCTTGATAACTTCCACACAACTATGAAATTATAACTTTTCATAGTCTGCTAAAAACGGTTGTCAACAGACTTGAACAGAGTATAAAGTCCTTAAATCTCAGTGTTTCCATTGGGAAGGAAAAATTAATCTCTGCTAAATTATTACTGTTTGGAAACCATAGGGTTATTTTGTAACCCTACAGACAGCAACATGTTTACTAAAACTATCAACTTGGAAGAGCTTTCTAAAATGGAATCTTAAATTCCATTTATTCCACTTTCTTTTGGCTATCTTGCATAATATTTTTAACATGCAAACAGTTCTTTTTCTTTGTTAATTTGTAACACATTTGTAACACAGTTTGGATGTTTTTTTCTGAAACTCTGCCTCATTTAAAAAAAAGAGGATGTCACATCAGTTTAATACTTTGAAAGAGAAGTGAAATAATGACATGAGCAATACCTGATTCTTAAAAAAGGTCAGTTATAACAATTCAGATTGTTTGAAAAAGTGTACAGACGAGTGCTAAACAGTATATTGCTTTTTTCCTGGTTTCTTAACTGTGAGAACTGTGTACTTGCTTTTACAGTCTCTAGATGTATAACTTTTGAATCTGCTAGCTCATTTCATCTCAATTACATCAAGTGCTGAAATGACTAGGATACAAAGCTGTGTGAAATGCTATGGCTAGGTCACAGAGAGGAGGTGTAAGAAGCCCCTGCAGCCCCGAGCAGAATTTACTTTTTGCGAGCAAGGTGGACAGCAGGCAATTGGTGGGCGGGTGACTTGGCAGTGGGATGAGTCACCCCAGCACTGGCATCTGCCTGTGTCCTGCCATAACAGTCCTGGTAGAGAGATGGTATTACTGGCATGGGACAGGCCATGTTTTTCCCCCTGTTATGAAAGTAGATTGGTTTATTTTAGTATGTTTTCTCTACAGCTTCCTGAAAGGAGCATGTAGCAAGGTGGGGAACAGTCTCTTCTCCTAAGTAACAAGCTACAGGACAAGAGGAAATGGCCTCAGGTTGTGCCAGGGGAGGTGTACATTGGATGTCAGGAAAAAAATTCTTCATGGACAGGGTTGTCAAGCATTGGAACACGCTGCCCAGGAAAGTGGTGGAGTCACCACTCCTGGAGGTATTTAACTCATGTAGATGTGGCACTTAAGGACACGGTTTAGTGGTGAACTTGGCAGTGCGGGGTTAACAGTTGGACGCAATGATCCTAGAGGCATTTCCCTACCTAAATGGTCTGTGTCTCCAGGGGTTGAAGGCTAATAATAATAATAATATGTATTCAGTGTATGATACATTCATAGGCTGCAGAGGCATAGAGAGATAACAGAGCCGATGCTGATGAGGAGAGTTTGGTTATCATGGACCACCTAGTTATGTGCCATGGGAGAAGTTAACCTGCAGGCAACTGCATGCTAACATAGCTAGTCAGTGGCTTGCTCTCGCTCTTCATTCAGAGAGCTCAGTTCTCTTTGCAGAACTGGTCTCTGCACCATGGAGCACATGGCCATTGCAGCTGATCCTGGTGGTGAGATGAGCATGTGAAGAGCCTGTGCTCAAGGAGCATTTCTCGGACTTCCCTTTCTGCCGGTAGCTCTGCATCAGGGCCGGCTTCTGTCAAATACAAAGATGTACAAAGTGGGGCTGAAGCCTGGGGGAGGAAGGCTCAGGGAACCAAGTCCACATTTCTACTGACATAAGGGGGTTTATAGAGAAGACGGACAGAATCTTCCCACAGGGGAATAGAAAGAACAAGAAACAATGGGCTCAAGTAGTATCACAGGAAATTATGATGGGTCGTAAGGAAAAAATTTGTCATGGTAAGCACAGTCAAGCCATTAAACAGGTTGTCCATAGAGATTGTGGAATTTCAGTTTGGCTGGATGAGACCCTGAGCATCCTCATCTGACTTTGAGTTCCTGCTTTGAGTGTGTTTTTGGACTACATGGCCCCAGGAGGCCCCTTCCAACCTCAATTAACTTGTGACTCTTTGATTCTAAGAAGAGGTCCACAGGAAGACAATGTGGGGATGCACAATTCACTCTGCAATGTGCAGTACAGAGGTTCCCTCTGGCAGTAACAGACTATTCAATGGGTGTGGTGGTGAACCAATTTATGTAACCTTCTTTTATCTCTTCCATTGTAGCAGTTTCCTCCTCATTTCCTGAGACATTTTGCAATGGATTGTGAATTCGTTTCACTCCTCCCTTTGTTATGAAATAATGTAAATCTTTTGACTTTAAAGGCGTATTTCAAAATGGTTTGATGAAAAAACTGCAGGAAAGAGAGGAATTAGGTAGAGGAGGAATTGGTAGAAATATTTCTTGGTTGTCTTCACCAGAAAGTTTAAGATTACAGTTGGTTGACTCTGTTCTTCAAACTTTGTCAAAGAAATTAGCTTCTTACATAGGAAACCCTTTTGTGCAATCCAAAACACTATGCTCAGGATAAATCGCCAATTTGTCTAGTGCTCATGTAACTGTTGGTCATGTTAGAATAATTTTAGCAGGCAACAGAAACCTTGCAGAAAGATTGTGAGTTTCCCAACATTGTGGTTTGGAAAAGGTTTCTCCTTTTTCAAACTTTCCTTTCCTTGTGTTCTCATTTCAGGATGATATCTCAGATGTTTGCAGTGTTGTATTGGTATTACTGAGACTGGCCCACATTAAGTGAGATAATTTGTATAAAAAGGCAATTCAGGGTTTAGTGGAGGGCTTTGAAAAAGCTGTTGTTTAAAGCCTAGGGGAGGAGGGATAAGGAAAAGAAAAAAATGAGTATGGGGTAATAAGAAAGGGTCATTTAACTTGGGAGAAGATAAGAAGGTCTCAAAGAAATGCATTTTGGGAAGAAAAATAATTTTGTAACAGAATACAAATGCTTATATGTAAAACACTAACATATTTAGTTTCCTTTCTCTAGTTAAATAATAAAAGCCATTCAATTTTTGATCCTACATTTTATGTTATTGAATTTTTTATGGAGTTATAACTTATTTAGTCTAGGCAAGTACATACAGCTTGGTGCAGGAATGTTCTGTTAGTCTAAGCACACAACTGCTCCTGAAAGACTGGAGAACATCAGATCAGGAGCTCGAACCACTTAAGGACATTCGAAAGCCACCGACATTCAAAGTTTCATTAATTATACAAACTATTATCCAATATCAAGTACTTCTTTTTAAACTAGTAATTAGGGTACTTTATATAATGGTTCTTTTCTTTTTTCTTTTTTTTTTTAAAGGGGATGATGTAATCTTTGAAGATGAAATTGAAACATTGCAAGTGCAAGTGAATAAACTTACCGCTATGGGAGTGAACAAAATAATTGCACTAGGACACTCTGGTTTTACTGTGGACCAAAATATTGCCCAAAAAGTGAAAGGAGTGGATGTTGTGATTGGAGGACATACAAACACGTTTCTCTATACAGGTATTTCACTCTTACTAAAATATTGCTTCTAAAGTAAAGCTGAAACTGTTTCTCTTTAAACTCCAAGAACTTTCATCAATATAGTTTACTGCTGGCTGCACCAACCCAGGTTCATAGCTGGCACATATTCATAACTTCCATGGAACAAATCGGTTCAAAGCAGTCTGTGCACACGACGTACAATAACTCACCAAAAAGTTCCTTAATGCTGTTGATGTTCAAAGTGACCTATACAAAGTGGGATAGAGGAACAAAGGTAGTAATACTGAGAAATTACTGCTAAACATAGTGTACCCGTTTCAAGCTCACACCTATAATGGACTAAACATGGACATCTTGTTTAGTCCATGCAGCTTTTAAACTTGCATGAGACTTACACAGAAAAACCAGTCATAAAAGACTTCAAAACTGATACCAATGTCAATTTTGTCTAGAATCTGATTCTGTATTCATAGGTCTCCATTAACTCTGTCATTAAAACACTATTCCCAAGTTTTCTGTCTTTATTTCTGTCCCTCTTTTAATCTCTGACCATATTCTTTTCTTTAGAGGTAGGTATTCCAGAGACAAACATTGCTGATCTGATTTCTCCTGCAGCAATGCTACTTTAGGAGAAACTTGTCATCAGCAACTTCCCCATTGCTGCTGCCTTCCCCATGCCAGTGTGTAAGGACACAAGTAAAAGAAAGGCTGTTCTGGTTGTTTTGGGGGGTTAAGTTCATTAAATTTAGCAGAATCATTAATTGAGACTATAATGGGAAGTTTCTGTAACTTTCAAAAAAGTTTCCCAGGGCATAGCACCATGCACTCTAGGAATACTTAGTCGCTTAAAAGGTTTGCACTGCCCATCATCCTTTCCTGTCCCTATTCATCTCCTCTCCATTTCTCATGCCTTTTTTGTCTTATCTATGCTCTCACCTTTTGTTATCCCACTTGTTTAAAAGGAATGACTGCATGCCACAGTTATAGTTAAGCAAATCAGGATAGCTCTTGAATTTGGCCTCAGGGAATAACTTTGATGACTAAGCTGGAGGCACAAAGCATTTACACGCCTACCTACATGTCAGAGATAACAAACACCTCACTTAAGGATAGGGCAGAGAAGAGGCTGAACTGGGACAAACAACAGGACCCAATATCTTGTCTCTAGGAGTGGCCAAGGGGGAAGGGTGAGGAGACTGGACAAGCCTGTGGAGACACTTTACTCAGATCTGCTCCCACTTCCCACCAGCTTGCATCTTAGGGACTCTCCAAGCCAGAAGTGGTTTCTTGATATTTACTAAGTCCATCAGAACTTCTCTTCCCTGAACTTGCCTGATCTCCTCTTGACTACACTCAACTTTCAAAACAGCCTGTAGCAGGGCATTCCACCACTGACCTGAACGTCCTGCAGAGACCTTGATCTTATCTGTTTGAAGTTTGCAGTTTTACTGAATTATTTTTGAGATGGGAAAACCATGAATACATGACATATTCAAAGCGTGCATTCATTGTGGGCTTACACAGGGAAATCCAAATTCTTTTGTGTGGTCTTGTTGGTCAAAGCCTGTAAACAGTTTGTGCCTCATAGTGGTAGCCATAGTAGTCAAAATACCTTATTGGGTTTGTTCCAAAGAGGTGTCACTTGCCACAATTTGGCATCATGATCTGGAGCACTCCAGGCACTGAGATATCTGACTAGATCTATAGGAGTTTGTGTGCACATCTTTTGTCAAACCAGAAAGTACTCTGCAGTCAGACTAGTCTAGGTCAAGCTGTTCCATCCCCCTACATTTGAAACTGTCCAAGATTCAAATCTGTCAAGACAAAGCCAGAAACCACATAGCATAAGACTCTGCAGCCTTTGGGTTAAAGGGTTCAGCTGACAGTGATTTCTGGTCCCTTTTCCAAGGATTCTACTGTTTTGACAAACAAGACTGTCTTACATTTTTTATTATACTGGCAAGGTGAGAAAAGTAAGGAAGTAGTAATGTCTGGGAGAGATACAAATTTTTGGTGTATCTGTTTAGTAAAATATTATTATTGTATACATATAATAATGTATACAATTTATGTATATGATTATGTATGATCATAATCATGTATATATATTATGCATGTATGCTGTGAAGCACTTGCTAATCCATTCAGGAGCACCATGAGTACATTTGTAAAGCATTCCCTGCCAAGTCAAAGCCATTACCAACATTCAGAGCAAAATAGCTGCACCTATGGAGGTGATTTCACTGCAAAGTAAGACATCTAATTTGAAGTGTCTCTACGTGTGTCTTCATATGTATATTAAGCCTATAAGCTCTCATTTAAATCAAAAGGTGATTTAAATGAGATTAAATCTTATTTAGATCAATAACTTCCAGTAGAATTTAGGAAAATGTTTCAGCTCAGTCAAAGAAGAGATGTACCACCTGGTCAGTCAAATCTCTGTCAAAGAGGTTTAGAGACATATTGCCCATGTTGACACCTCCACAGAGATATTTTAGTGTAAGGGCTTAATGTTGGACTAGTCCAGCCTGTCTGTAAGACATTTGCCAATCTCTGGTTTATCCATGGATTATATAGCAAATATTGTATTGAGTTGTTCAGGTGTGACAACATTAGGTTTGTAGAACTCGTTCAAACAGTAATGGTAGTTTTGAGTTAGAGCAGTTTAATTTCTGATTTTGATCAGAATGGATGTTCTGAAAATGTAATGCGTTGGCTAAAACAGGGTAGGAAGGTAGAAAAGTGTTGCAGGTTCTTCAGTTACCCAGTATGAGTTTGTGCGTTTATAGTGAAACAACATCTTCCACTTGGACTGAGATGGGTTCATGAATTCTCGTGCTGTGTTCTTTGAGGATGAGATGCACTGGAAAGTCTTTGCATTCCAGACAGAACACATCTATCTCACAATGGAAGAATGTCATAGTGGTAAATAATCCTGCAAAAAGTATCAGTGTCAGAAAGTATTTCTGCAGAAAGCAAGAAATGAGTAAGGCTCTGGACAAGTGCTTAACCACACACAGCTGATGTAAACTAAAATGATGAACAGAAAAGATAGCTTTCTCTTTCTAATGCTCTGTTTGTTACTTGGCTAGAAAGGTAAGAAATCCAAATAGATTGCTTTTTCATTTCCAAAAACCCCAAAGCCCCTTTTGCATGCATAAAGCCTGTAGAGTTCTCAGTAGCTACAGGTTTCCTTAAACTCTTGCCCAAGTAAATGAATAGTTAAGTGGCTCCACTGCTCTGTCATCCAGGATGAAAAGCGGAAAAACTAGTTCTGTGGTAAGATTGGTTCAATTTGTAGTTTATTACAGCTATTCTCCCTGGAGAAGAGGAGGGATTAGAAAGAATTAGATTAGAAAGAATGGATTAGAACCATATTGGAGTTCTGGAAGGAACATTTGTCGTGCTGTTTATCCTGGGATTTCATATTACATAAACAAGTGTAAATGAAAGGAAACAAATTGTTTTGTGAGCAGTGGAAGTAAAAAGCCTTCTTTCCTCTGGATCCACGTTTTCTGCACCTGCTTCCTGTTGCTGCTGCCCCACTGGCACCCCAGATCCCACCAACACATGGATGGGAAATGCCACCAGCTTTAGGACAGGAGTGAGCAGCAGGGTTTGGGGGAGCTCTGTAGGGAGGCCTGTCACACAGTCCAATCCACACAGCTACCCAGCCTTGGTCTTTGCTGACAGTGGGATAGAAATACTGACAGAAATAACAGCAGGGAGAGATATTATTGTCAGATAATATTGTCAAGGAGACAGAGAGAAAGCTGGTACCCTTGAGACAAGAGCTGTGCTGTGTAGTTCTAGTTTTCTTTGCTGTTTTCTTCTGCCCTGTGTGGTCTATAAATCCTATGGTAACCTATGCCAATTGAGCTGAGATATCTCTTTTCTCTGTCAGTGCTTTGTTTTAATCTGTCTGTTTCCAAGTCCTACATCTAATCACCTTTCAGGCTTTGCAGGTTGATAACAGTTTTAAAACCATGTCCACAGAACTCTAATGCTAATAAAGTTTGTTTCTGCAGCTTGTCTGAAACTTTTGATGCTGTTTGGTCTAGTGAAAAAAAATCAGTTGGCTGTATGTACAAATTCATGGAACTGCTTGTAGACATTCTGACTGCATATTAACCCTAAAAATAGTTTAGACTTTTCCATATCAAGTCTGATGTATGTTTTACTAAGACACTCATTTTCTATCTAATGCAGAAAAAAGTAGTGTGAAGGCTCATTAAACTTTTAATCCATATGTTTGCATTACTGAGAGGTTTAGATTGCAGTAACTGGAATGAAAAGTTCTTTTGTTGCTGTTGTGGCATGATGTCATGGAGGAGTGTGCTGTCACACTTTACTTAAAAAACACCATGGCAGTTATTCGAGTTCATGTCCTGAAAAAAACATTGTCTTTTATGAAATAACTGATCAATCACTTGTCCTTGTTGTCCAATACATTCATTGTCATTTCTGCCTAATATCCTATTTGATTTTTTAAGGCTGAGAAACATTTGAAATGTCATTCTAGTACTTCCTTGAAGCTCACATAAGCTGAAGACCCACTTTACATGCTTGTTCTGTGCAGGCACCCCACCCTCTACTGAAGTGCCAGCTGGCCCATATCCATTCATGGTTGACTCAGATGATGGGAGGAAGGTGCCAGTTGTACAAGCTTATGCTTATGGAAAATATCTTGGTTACTTAAATGTTACCTTTGACAATAAAGGAAATGTAGTTGAAGCAGTTGGGAACCCCATTCTGCTGGACAGTAGTATTCCTGAAGGTATGTGGACTAGATATTTGAATTTGCCTGTAGCACTCTGCTACAATTCGAGTCTTGTCATGTTAAATACCATGTCAAAGAATTCACCTTTCTTCCTGAGCTTGCTATTCTTTTCTATTAGGGTTCAGGTTGTGTTACAGTTGAATATGTACATATTCAGTGTGTGTTTTTATCTATTTAAAATCCCTGAAAATTCTTTTCTAGGAATTCAGGTGATACACTATCTCACCATTTTGCAGAACCTGTTTTAGTTAGACTTGTAATTATAATTTAAAAGATTATGAGGACTAATTAGACCGTTTTGCCAGAGGCTGGTTCTTCAGAACAGAGTTTAGAGCAATATAGGAAAGTGGAAATATTCCAGAAAAAACTCTGCCAATATGCATGCAAACCTGTGACTTCTTGTTTTCAGTGCAGAGTGTGTTCAAGCTCTGAAACATTCAAGGAACCAGGAGGAGGAGAGTCTCTCTGTTGCTTTTAGTTTGTAACTCCCTCCTAGCTCTACTACCTGTTTTTGTCAGCTCTGTAATTATTGTGGGTTGGTTCTCTAGTCTTTATTTCTTATCCAGTGTTTGCTGTATGAAGTTCTGAGCTTTTATAAGACATTCTAGGTTCTACATGAGTATTTGTAAAACAAATCCTTTAAAAATTATTTGTTCATAGGTATTTACTGTGTTGTTCTCAGTGATCTGTTAATGTAACGAGATGATGTAAATGTAATGTAAAGAGACTTTACATTCTCTCTTTGATGTTAGTAAAAGTAAAAATTCACATACTGGTCTTCTCATTTTATAAATGTTGCTCTTGCTGACAGGTGTGAGCAAATTGATTGAAACTAATAGCTGATATAAAATAATTGTGATATAGGTCTGCATATACAAGTATCTGGGTTTTTTTCTGAAAGGACTAACTTGTTCGCTTGATTGTCCCATCCTACCTTCTCCCTTTGCAGTCTTTGTTTGAAGGGAATACAGAAGTCATTTGCTTAAGAAGCCTTTAGGGAAAACATAACATTTTAGAATCTCAAACAGGGTTTTATTCTCCTAAGGTTTGTATTCACTGAAGTGTCCATAATGTAAGATATGCGTGATGCTTATTTTACACTTTTATATTATTTTATAGATAAGCACATTAAAGAAGAAGTGGAAAAATGGAGAGAAAACCTGGGCAATTATTCTAAAGAGATTGGCAAAACTAGTGTTTACCTGAACGGTACAAGCCAAGCATGCCGTTTCCAAGAATGCAACATGGGAAATTTGCTTTGCGATGCTGTGGTAAGATGTTTCCACTGTACGTGGCAATTACATCTAAGGGTTAATCCAGAGCTTTCAGATTAAATGCTCCCAGCCTCCAAACTATCAACACTTGGGCTCTGTGCTGCTTTTCAATAATGTAACAACTAGAACATCTCTAGAAAGACCTGGCAGAAGGGAGGCTTGATGAATCTTTCTGTATAGAGTAAGGAGGAGTTTATTCTTTGTGTATAGCCTCCTGTGGAGAACAGCTTGTTCACACCTGGCTCTGAGGATGCAGTTTTAAGAAGTGTGTCATTCTGATCTAAGAGCCCATTCCTCATGCAAGGAGGAGAACTCAGCTCCCCTGCCCAGCTACCGTCCACTTCCCTTCTGCCCTCTCCTGACTCACTGGGCTCTGCTGCTGCTTTGATGCACTAGCACAGAAAAAATATGATTAGTTTTCTGCCAAGTTACTGGTATGAATTGTCCCCCAGAAGAGCCCCAAAGGTGCCAGCTGAAGCAAAGTCAGGTGCAGAACATCCCATCCCAGAAGGAGCCACTGGACCCTGCTGCATCCTGACAGGTACCACTGGGCTTTAAAAGTCCCGTAACACCAGAAAGTCTCTTTACGAGAAGTCACTTCCAGTTTTTAAACTGGCTGGTTTTGATTGTTATACTGCCCTGCAGCAGCACCATTTCATTTGAGTGTTCCAGGGAAAAGCATTCACTAATGTGACTGTTTCCAGAAAATGAGGCTTTACCATAAATGTCCAGTAGTGTTGCCACAAAGTTGAGGGCCAGTTAATTATCATGAATTTTCATTTAGATATGTCCCCAAAATTATTTGTCTAGTCCTTGTGATTGCTTTATTGTAATCCTTCAAATAGTTCTTAGGTCTAATGGCCTAATTGCCAAATAAGATTGATATTTGGGAATTCTGTGTAGAGTTCTACTAGAATTGCAGCACCTTGCTTTTTCTTTCTGCTAGACTTTATTAATATTTTTATTGAAAAAATAGGAACAGATTTGGCACTTTTCAAGCTTAAAGAAAATAACACTGTAATCTTTCATAAGTCTGTAGATTTTCTCACTATACATTTTGTCTTAGTGGAGTCAAATTCTACTTTAGTTAAGTTGATGTCTCTAGACAACCACCTGCAGTCATCAGTAGATACATTGATATCCCTTCACCTTCTTTGCCTTACCAATTCTACACCTGCTTTCCTGTCTGCTGACATGTGTTCAGGGGTATGAGGATAAAAGACAGACCCACCTGTTTTATGAGCTCTAATATTTAGAGTTGACCTGAGAGACTGAGAATTGTAGAAAACTGATTGAACATTTGTGCTGGATCAAAACAGAGATCCATTTAGTTCCAAGAGTAGCCAAAAATCTCAGAATAAAAGGTTGACAGGCCCAGAAGGTGTTTTACAAAGGATTTTAAAGGAACTCAAATGTGAAAAGGCTGTGAAATTTCTAGCAGCACCTTGTGAGATCTTCTTTTAAATTGCTTCTGCTCAGGTCTGGGGAGTTGCAATCTATTCTTTGATAATGAGTTACAAACGTAAGCATGGATCTGGCATCAGGGAATCTCTTGGATGACTAAGATCAAAGCATTTATACACCTGCAAGTAAGAGATTACAAACACTTCCTGTAGGGGTGCAGCACAGAAGTGACTCACCTGGAACAGATGACGGGTTCATCCATCCCAATGTTTTGTCTTCAAGAGTGGCCAAGTGAGGATGGTGGGAAAGAGCATGCTCTTGGACAAGCCTGAGGAGTTGCTGTACTCAGATCTGCCCACGTCTTCCATCAGCTTGCAGTGCAGGGATTCCTCAAGCCAGAAGTGCTCTCTTGATATTTAGTAGCCCCACTGGAACTTCACTTGGTGGATTTGCCCCACCTGTCTTGGCCTTCCTTCAGCCCTCAGGGTGTTCCACCACTGACCTGCTCATCCTGCAGAGACCTTGGTCTTGTCAGTGTGTAGCCTGCAGCTGCCCACTGACTGGATAACTGCTGGAGGTCAAGTGGTCATTGCACTGGGCCACTTGGTCCCTATCCATCTTCACATCACTCATGACTTTACAGACTTCTCAAATATTTCCTTCAATTATCTCTTTACCAGGTCAGACAGTCCAAGCCTAGATCATCATTCTATGTTCAGAAGTCTTTGACCATCCTCATNCTATAAGCTTCACTTCTATAACAAACCAAACCACGATCCTAATTATTTTTCTGCTGTTCTTGCTTCCATCAGTTTTGGAAGTCCTTCCCAGGGACACAGATCAAACTGTATCCTCCTGGGGTCTCTGTAAGGGTCCCAGACCCTCCAGGGCAACCTGAGGTGCAGTCTGATCATCCTGGACTCCAACACCTCATCACCTTCTCTGAATCTTTCTTAGTTTATTACCATTCTTAAAACAAGAAAACACACATGCCCTTCTTAATTTTATAGGCTTCTGTCATATGCTTCCTGTATTTCTCTGAAACTGAAGAGTCATGACTACACTCATTCCCATACGGAAATCAGTCCATCCCATCCATTATCCTAGTGTACTTTCTCAGCCTTTTCCTGTTCTGCTCAGTTATTTGTGATAATTAACACTGTAGGCTTATCATCCTTATGCAACTGAGTAAATACCTTGTCTCCACTTTCTTTACTACTTAGGATTTTAGAAGCAAATATTATCCTGTTCTTGCTTTTTGCCAGAGCCTTGCTACTGTTGGACACATGTTGCTATGCAGAGTAGACTTTCTGATCTAGTATGCCTGTTTCCTGTTGCTCCACTGTTCTACATGCCAAGACCATTCCAAGTGTTAAAAAGCAACCACAGAGGAGCTGAAAAAACTTAATTCCCTGCAACATATGAGAACTAGATTAATTTATGCTTCCCCTACATGGTTTTAAAGTACACCAGTATTTAAGGTCCTCTTCACTTCCCAATTCTTCAAATATGCTTAAATCATTTGTCTTTATCAGTTATTGGAATAAAAGGTCACCTTTCTTTTGTTCAGCTAGCCTGCCCTGGCTATGACATAGACCCCTAGACAAGGGGAGAGTTTTAAAAAGCGAAATACTTATTTGGGGTTTTTAATTAAATATTTTACAATGGTGCTGAAGACAACGTCAAAGATATAAAACCTTTCTGCCTCTTTTCAGTCTCAGATTGTATTTAACGTAAATTTTCTGACCCTAGAGTAAGTGAAGATAAAATCAGTTTAAACATTTTTCTTTGGTAGCTTTATGAGAATGTCGGGCGTCCAGATAAAAAATCATGGAACCATGTTTCAATGTGCATCCTGAATGGAGGTGGGATACGGTCACCCATTGATGAACAGAGCACTAATGGTATGTAAAATTACACGTTGAATGACAATTTTATTAAGAAGAAGGAATCAAGTTATGCCAGCCTGAAGACATTTTTAGGTATGGGCTTGTTAAAATGGGATTTGCACAGTGTTTGGAAGTGATTTCAAACTTTCTCAAATTCTTATACATCATTAGAGCACAACTGCACTCAGGCTGACATTGATAGAAGTTTCTAGCATTGTTTGTACACAATGCTTTTTATAGTTTCCCTCTCTCCTTGCTGCCTTGGAACAAAGAAAGACCTCCCACTGTACGGAGTCATATGGTACGGTTGCTGGGAGCCTATGTAATCTGCTGGAGAGTCAGTAAATTCTGGGGTTTTCTGAATGCTAAGGTTTTGACACTTTTTATTTTCCTGATACCACATATATGGAACCTAAAAACAAACAGCTTTTTCAGTTTAGGTAAATCTTTCTGTAGGACTACACAAGTAAATCTGAGTCAATTGGAAAAATTGCCTGACCTAGTATGAATAGCTGTGTTTCTTCATCTTGGCTCAGTGGTTTGTCATCTCTTTTGGCAGCATTGTTTGAATAGCAATACATGCAGTTACTCTGATTTATTGGTCTTGATACTTGCTGGATGATGAAAGATGCAGGTTCTTTGATTGGGGCAATATATGTGATTCTCACCTCTACCAGCCCTTGTTTTGTTATATTGTATTTGCCACATTCCTTGTCAAAAGCTTAAACAGTCCTAAAATAATTCTGTAAACAAACAAGCAAGAAGTAAATAAAGTCTCCTTCACTCAGGTAGCATTACTGTGGAAGATTTGCTGTCTGTTTTGCCATTTGGAGGTCGTTTTGATATGGTAAAAGTAAAAGGCTCCACTCTGAAAGAAGCTTTTGAGCACAGTGTGCGTAGATATGGAATAGGAAGTGGAGAGTTGCTGCAGGTTGCAGGTATGTTCTCCTCTTTCCTCTTGTCAGTTTTCCAAATGTGCCATTCCTCCTGTTGGTCTTGTTTGTTCCACATGGGAGCCTCTTTTTAAGGATGGAAGTCAAGCTAGCCATATATCCTAGCCCTGTCTCTCACACATGCCGGCCAGCCAAGAGTTTATCCTGTGTATGTTTAATTGAGCCACTGCAGGTCACAGGCCACTGCTGCTCCCTTCAGGAGAGACAGCACTGCCAAGCCGAGCCCAAAATGGCATCAGTGTAACACTTCAATTAACTACAGGAAGATATAATTTAGTATAGCTGTAACAGAAATAGCTGCAACAAACTCCAATTTTCAGTTCTTTGCTGGCAGCTTACCTGAAACCCCAGACTGGATGGGTGTGCCAGTTATTGCCAAATTTCAGTTTATCAAAATAATTTTGTGCAATTCTCTAATGATTGCTGACAGTTTTAGAGTTTGTCCAAGTGGCTATGGAATTGCTCCAGTGAATTTCTAAATATTTTATGGATGAACAGGTAATATTTAAAACCTATTCATTTCTTGAATTCCAGCTCTCTATGTTTATCCAGATGTGTACCAGGCTACAGTCATGTTTATTCCTGGTCTCTCTGAGATGCAGCGCAGATTTTACTGTTTATTTAGAAGAAAAGTTAAACTTCAAGGGCAGGGGCTGATGCATTCCCCCTCTCCGTGCCTCTCCTACACAGCCTGGTGATGGGCACTACCCCTACCATGAGATCTAGAACCCTCACATGCCACGGACACAACCTGTGTCTTGCACTTTCACCAGTAAGTTACCACGTTCTTAGGTACCACTAAGGTAAACCAGGAGCAAGTTCTGCTTGCTGCCTCCTTACAGAAGAAAGATACCCAGTAGCTCTGGAAAGGGTTCAGGACAGAAGATCCAGAGTGGGAAGAGTGTCAGGGTTGGAAGAGCCTCTGTGCTTTGGATGACCTTTAGTGACTTCCTGATCTGCAGATTCTTGGCAATGCTCTTCTAGGGGTTTGGCTCTCCTATGGCTTTGATCAAGAAAGGCTCACATCTAGAAATGTTGCTCCTCCTACTGTGAGTAGAAACCACAAAGTAGAGCTGTGGCCTGGCTTTCTTTTTTCAGGACAGTACCTATTATCCAAAAGAGCCACTAAGGCTAGCTGGCTTTAAAAAAAAACCTCATTTCAGCCACGGGAAAGTAGGTGACTGCAGAAATAAGGGAAAGATATTTTTATCTTGCAGTATACTAATCCCATGACTAGTGATTTCCTTCTGTGGTGTAGTGATGAGAACAGATGATCAGATAAGTAACTGAAGTGGGTTACAGTGCTTCAACAGTTCTTACTCTCTTGAATTTCTTGCATAGAAGTTGAGTAGCGTGCAAAGAAAATAGGGCATTAATTCCTGTAATTCAGAGCAATACAACCTCTGAGTCACAGAAACTAATGCAAAGAATCAGCTAAAGATGAGGGAGGGTGCTGCTTCCACCCCTGTATGTTCAATAGGCACCACATAAAGTGACATTCCAATGTGTATTTTTGTAGGCATCCATGTGGTCTATGATCTTTCCAAAGCCCCAGGAAGCAGAGTTGTTAGCTTAGAAGTGCTCTGCACAGCCTGCCGAGTCCCAGCCTATGTCCCGCTCCAGATGGATGAAATATACAATGTGACTCTTCCATCCTATATGTTATGTGGAGGAGATGACTACCATATGCTGAAAGACAAAAATCTGGGATACAGTAAAGGTAAGTGGGATACAGTAAAGGTCAGTATGGGCACCAACAGAGTAGCAGACAAACAATTCTCAAAAGTTAAAAGATCTTTCTATAGTACAAGTCTCAGACTTTTTTGCCTTTACTGGATAGATTAAATTTGCTTCTAACCTGACAGCACTGGATTGCTAGTTTTGTCTGTAACCAGCAACTTTTAAAACTTTTTCAGTTAAATCACAGGAGTTCAAAGAAAAACTGAGCCTTACCAATTCAGGAGTGCTCACAGAGTAGTTCTGAGATCATGATAAACCAGAAAAGAAGCAAAAAATGTACCATGGAGACTACATCTTACATGTACTGCCTTGTACTTGTACTCATTACTAAACAATGAATCAAAAAGAAAGGAGCTGTTTTCTTTAGACTTTGAATTTCCACTGTCTAGAAGTATTCAGAAAGACAGAATCATCACCTCTAATACCAAAGGACATGCAGGTCAGGCAAGCAACACAGAGTGAGGGGAAAGTTGCCAGCCTGCTCTGTGGGAATTAGCCTGCCCATCCAAAAACAGTGGGACTCTTGTGAGTCCTGCAGGCAGCAGTACACAGAGGCCTACAGACATCACACCAGAGAGGTAGAAAGGAAGTGTTTTATAATGCTGGATTAAGGTCCTGTAGAGTTGGACATGAACTATTGGAAATTCAGCATTTGTACAATTGACATGTTCATCTTCTATGATGAAGAGAAACTAAAAATAAAATTTGAGATTAAAATTCATTATTTCTAAAAACACAAAAAGAATGTAGTGCTGTATTTAGGGGGGGGAGGGGGGAAGTATGTTCTAGGATCACATCTACGTTTTGCCAAACTTTCATTTCATATATTCTGCTTCTGGATGCTTTTACCCCCCAAAATCTTCCTTTTGGACCTTTGTTATAGACTAGCTTTTTGTTTTTAGAGGTGTTTCAATTTAAAATCAATTCTCACAGGGAGGACTGGTGTTCTAAATCAAGTTCAGCCTACTACTTGTAAATTTGGAGAGGCTGTAATTTTCAGTAAATATCTGTGTATGTAGAAATAAATACACATAGAAATCATTAGGAATAACAAAAGGGAACACTTTATAAGGTTCTGGTAAAGTCAGTATAGCAAGGGGTAAAACTATAATTATTGTTAAGAAAGATGGAGGATTACACTTTAGGACTGTGCTTGGATCAGAAGGGCCTTGTGACATGGTTGACAGCAGTGACTGAAGAGGGTCTTCCACTGCAGAAAACCCACGCACTACTTTGTGTGCACACAGAAGCTCACAGACTAGAAATTCCTCATAAAAAAGTAATGTTAAATTTGAGGAGGTATAAGTGATAGCTTTGCCAGGTCTACAGCCCTCTACCATACACAGGTAGGAGACTATATCAATCTACCTAAAACTGACTGGAAATTAGCATTGTAACAGATACAAAATGAAACAAGACAGACAATGCAAAGAGAATTTTGGAAGGTGTGTGCATAAAATACAAGTTGCTACCAAAAATTCTGGCTACAAACCACCACAAATGATTTTCTGTACGTAAGAAACAACTCTCCCCGATGCTACACTGTCCCAATGTGTACTGATTAAGCATGGCAAGCCATGGAATACAGTTTAAGACTTGAGCTAAAACTGCAACAGGTTCTTAAAGAACTCTAAAGTAACTTGGCTGCTGCAGAGAACAATTATTTGTTTGCTTGTTTGTTTAGGTGAACCTGATATTGAAGTTGTTTCCCGCTACCTACAGAGAATGAAGAGAGTTTACCCAGCAGTCGAAGGTCGAATAAAGTTTTCTTCTGGAAGCTTTAACAAAGCAAGTCTTACCCTGATCTCTGCATTGTTCACTGTAACATTCTTGCACACTTGATTTTTGCTCTGGTTTTGTTTGAAGGAAGACAGGAGGAGAGATGATGCTGATGAAGGGAAAAGAGAACTGTTCCCTTTTCTTACACCTTACAATGAAGGAGCAGTTAGGTTGCTGCATGTTAGCAGTTAACAGCCTAATCCACTGCCTTTAATCCGGTAGTGCATTGAAGCACTCTGTGCAGAGCAAGGGGGCAGAATTCATGACTTCTGGTCTCAATCAGCAGGTATCTGCAATTTAGTTTGGGGTTTCAAGAAGCAAAGTTCCTGTGAATACTTGCCTCTCAATCATAAAGCAATGACAGACCAAAATGGGATATTTTAAAATTGTCAAATTCTTTTATCTGCCTTAGATAGCGAGTAAAAAAACCCGATTCCAGTAATGTTTCTAGAAATATATTTTTTATAGGTGCATATTCTTTTGATCTTCACTTGAGGCTAAAGTATTCGATCTAATATATCTATTTTGCTTCCAGTCATATTTATCATACCAATACCTACACCAATATCTGAACAAGCTGGATTAAACTCAGTGCCATTAAAATCATGAGGTCTGTTTAACATGCAATTTAAGAAGTTTTTCTCTTAAAGATGCAGCATCTCACTTATGTTTTCCATTAATAAAGAATGCAATGAAAGATTGATTTTGATCAATTTTAACAAATTTGAGTATTTTTCATTCTTTAATATGACCAGTTTGGGGACTGTGTCTAGAGCAAGAACATAATCTATGATTGTGTTTCATATAAATATGCTCAATTTTATACCTTTTCCAAAGAACAAAGCACAGGACTCCTGCCTGATACTCCATATCAGTAACATTCCAAGAGAATGTCAGATACAGGCAATGACTTCCACAGCACTGTGGCATCCTTTGGAAATAGCCAGGTAATGGGGCTTTTCCCAGCATAACCTGGCTTTACAATAACTGATTATACCTCAAAAGCCCACCTCTTCTACGGGAAGGCTGTGTTTTAAAAGTACAGTTGTAAATACAGGCTAATGAGTATGAAATCAGAAATGCTAAGTGTACATTTCTGATGCTTTATCAAAAAGTGATTAGTTATAAATGAGTGCAAATAACCATTATTTTCCTAAGTTCATTCACATGGGGAGTTTTGACATCAATGTGTTTCCAGGTTGTTTACTTCTGTTTTAAGTCTTTTGAATAAACCTGCTTTGTTTTTCTGGAAAGCTCATTACGCTCTTTTTCAACACTGAAGCTACTTGCCTCTTAAATTCACCACACCTGCAGATTTCAAGGAGAAGGTGCAATAAGATAAACATTCAGTATGTTTAAATTTCAAGACTTCATTTGTTTCCACATACTTTTAAGGATTGTCCATGGAAAGCTCTGGACTACACAGCTGCAAGAGGTAAGTGGGGGTAGAACAGGGACACAAATGATGACTGAACTTAACACACTACTAGTTATGCCCTGGCATTGATGGTTTGTCAATATCAGGCCCTAAAGTAGTTAATTTACAGAAAGGTCTTCCCCAAATCAACATAAAACCTGTAACAGAGGGCACTTATAGACTGAACTGTAGCTGCACACTAATTTTTAGAGTTGTAACAACTCCTTTGGCATAGCCGGACAGAAGAAAAATAACACTTTTACCTTCTTTTGACAAACAGAAGGAAAAGGTCTGCAATAGTAACGCAGACACATATCACAAATTGTTTTGACAAAGAACACTAATGTTGCATTAGATTGGTTGGTTTGCAGCAAAGGAGAAAATGTCTGAAAATAGAGGAATGCCTATTAAAGCATCACTGTATTGTTCTGTGAGTAAAACATGTTAAAAATTCACACATGAAAGTCCATTTCAAAGTCTCTTTTATAAAGCCTGGGCCAACAAATTAAGATTTACAGGAAAAATTTTCCACACAATTTTATAGGAGTAAATTTTTAACAAATGCTGTGAACGGACTTGCATCCTCTTTTCTAAGTCTGTAAAGAGGATGTCAGAAAAAACCCCAACAGTCCCAAGTAAGAAAATGCAGAAAAATAAAAGCTAAAGTCAAAACCATGTTTCACACACATTATTATTTTAAGGATGCTTTAGATCTGTAGGGTCAGGTATTAAATAGACTAAATCACACGTTATTTTCCATGCTCACAGCGAGTATGAAGGCCAAAGATAGTTTTGATATTATTTGTATGCAGTAGATTCAATCATGTAATTTTTTTTTTTAAATAATAAGATTTGTTAAGATAGTTAAAAATAACTTAATGGGAGCATTATACAATTTCTTTCAAACAATATATATATATAGTATATATATATACACACACTATATATATATATCCTTTGAGGAAGACATCCAGTAATTGCCCTTTTAGTAAAGCATAAGTTGGCTGATCTCCTAGCTATTTTATTTTATGTCTTCCTGTAATTTCACACATGGAAATGTGGGGGAAATTAATTTGACTTGTACTGATAACAGCTAAAACAAATTTTAAATAAAAAGTGAAGATATTTTATTTACTTGCAATTGGTATTAAATTTTAATGTCTTTATTGAATAAAGATATTTTTTAGAACTTAAACTTTATTTTATTTACAACAAAATATACAAGGCAAGGTTAAAATGTCACATGTCCATTACAAAAGTGCACAGCAGATGCTACTGGGTGTCCAGCAAGGTCCCTTCAGTCACATCCAACTTGACACAGAGCTCGTTTCCTTCGGACCCTGTTAAATAGTGAAGGAGAAAAAAATGTACTTAATAAGTTTGAAAATGCGTATTTACATAGAAAAGACTGAACTGAGCTGCAAAGACTAATGGTATTTGAAAATATCCACTTGAAACAAGAGTTAAGAGAAAGGAAGGCTACTGGGTTTTAATAATATTTCTCAAAATAAGTATTTTCTTCTGTCTCTGGAAGTTCTCACGTCCCCCATTCCTAACTGCTAAATATAGTTTTCTTAACAGAGCAATTTTCTGCTCTGGAAATGGTAGTGGAACGATGTTTTTTCAATTGGATTTCTTTCCTTCCTCTGCTAGGAATGATTCTCCCCTCTCTCAGTTGTCCCTTTTCCTCGTATCTTGTCTGACAGACATCCAAGGGACTGGCTGTGCATTGTACCTGTAGCTGTTTTTCAGCTCTTATCCTTAGAGCTTGCTCACTTATGCATGCTGCAATCAAACACATCAAGTGATCAAGCACATATCCCCATTGGTAGGTGTAGCAGGAAATACTTTTGAGATACCAATCTCGACAGTGGGAAGCAGACTGACATTCCCACTAATGAAAATTCTCCCATTTCTCCCATCGCTGTTTTCTCCACCAAAGCAGCATTGCTTGAAACAAAATTTCCAGGATGCTCAGTTTTCCCTTTACATGATGACTGACCTGAAATATTTTTCTGTTCTTCACTGAGGCTACAAACATTTTGGTATGAAGCAACTCAAAAAAGGTCTAGTCTCTGCTGAATAGAGAGAACAAGGCATTGGATTGATTCCCGACTGCAATATAACAGATAGCTAAGTAAGAACCAGTAATTACTTTTAAACTTCCCCGTTACAGTTGTTAGGAGGAAACCATTCTTTTTCCCAATGGCTTCACAGTCTGTTTAGAGTGATTTTGCAGAAATATTTTTCACTGCTCTGGATGAAAACCACTGCCATCCCTCCATCCATACCCTCTCCACCTTGCATTTCCCTTCTCAGTTCTGGTACACTGGTGACCAGGTCTCACTGCCAAACATCACAGATGCAGCACTTTGTTCTGTATTGCTCTTAGTACATCCAAAATAAGAACGTAGCTGAAGTTCCTAGTTGAAGTATTTTTCTTCCTTTCCTCCACTGAAATCTGAGCCAGTGATTCCCTTGCTCTGTCCTCATCAGCTTCAGTCACAGGGACGGGGGGAGCCCAGCCCTCAACTCTGCTGTCTTACCAGGAACAAAGGTGGCATTAGTGCTCTCTCTTCAGCAGGTGGTTATGAGATACTACAGAGCAGTCAGGCAGTGCCAGTTACAAAGAGAAAAAAGAGTGGAGTAAAAGTACAAAATGTGATCTTGATTTGCATTAAATAATCTTGATTTGTTTTTGAAGAAAAAACTGGTTTACCCCATTAAATATATACAGTTATGGAATCACAGCATGGTTGGGGTTAGAAGGTGCCTCCAGAAGTCACTTTGTCTAGACCTCAAGTAGGGCCATCTAAAGATGGTTGCCCAGGACCATGTCCAGACAGCTTGCAAGTATCTCCAAGGATGAATACTCCACAGCACCCTTGGGCAACCTGGGGCAGTGACACTTTTCACTCACAGTGAAAAAGTGTATCCTGATGTTCAGAGGGAACCTCTTGTGTTTCAGTTTGTACCTGTTGCCTCTGGTCCAGTTACTGGGCACCACTGGTTCTGTTCTCTTTGTACCACACCCTTAGGCATTTACATACATAAATAAGATCCTCTGAGTTTTCTCTTCTGCAGGCTGAACAGACCCAGCTCACTCAGCCTCTTCTGAAAGGAGAGCTGCTCCAGTTCCTTCATCATCCTCATGGCCCTCCACTGGAGTCTCTCCAGTATGTGATGTCTCTCTTGTACCGGGGAGCCCAGTCCCGGACACAGTACTCCAGATGTGGCCTTACCAGTGCTGAGCACAGGGGCAGTATTACTTCCCTCAACCTGCTGGTAACACTCTTGATGCAACCCAGGATACTGTCAGACTTCTGTTCAACTTTGTGCCTACCAGGACACTGAGTCCCTTTTCTGCAAAGCTGCTTTCCAGCTGGGTAGCCCTCAGCCCATCCTGGGGTTGTTCTTCCCCAGGAGCATGACCTTGCATTTCCCTTGTTTGAAATTCATGAGGTTCCTGTCGGTCCATTTCTCCAGCCTGTTCAGGTCTCTGGATAGCAGCAGGACCCTCTGGTGTATCAGCCACTCTCCCAGTTTTGTGTCACTATCAGCCTTGCACGCTGTCCCATTATCCAGATCATTAACGAAGAGGTTAAACAGGACTGGAGCCCCAGCTGACCCTTGGAATACCTCTCTAAGTACTGGCCTGCCTCCAATTAGAATTCATTCCACTGATCACCACCCTCTGGGCGTGACCAGTGCTTTAAAGACTATTTAAATACTTTAAATGCCACTTGTTTTTTTCCATCATCAACTGAAGAAAGACCAACGTTCCTATATATATACACACACATATATATTAGCTGCTGAGATACAAAACCAGTTCAGCAGAGTGAAACAGCAAGGCTAAGTCAGGTCTTTTTTTCAGCACACAAGTCTTCAGGCTACTTCCCTTGGTCAGCTGGGTCTTCTTGTTTTTAGCAGTCTGAACACTGGCATGAGGAGGGCAGCTCCAGAGCTGAAGCACAAAGTAGGTCAGACATGCTGAGCTGGCCTCACTTCAGTGAAAACAATCGAAGGTGTCCTGGCTTGTTCTGATATCTAACATTTGTTTCTGTTTCTCATGCAAAACAAATCACTGCGGGCACTTCCCAATTCTCAGACACAGGGTTCATGCAACCAACATTTACTGTAAGTGAGGGGTTTTTTTAATTTGTTTAGGTTTTTTTTTTCTATCTAGCTAGCAAGTGAATATGTCCTGCTTACCATGACAGCCAAAACTGTAAAATTACTGTGTAAAACTCTGTCAAGGTTTGATATACATAAGTACAAATATCAGATGGATCACAAACCTAGTAATATGCATTTATGTAGCAATTTATCTGAATACCTGGAGTTAACACTGCAATGACCAAACTAGAGCTAAAAAACCCTCCTGCCAAATATTCGCAAGAAAAATGCTGCAGCTTCATCTGAGCTCTGCATGCAGAATTCCCTTCCTAAATTGGGAAATGCATAAAATAGAGTGGAGACAAATCAATCAAAGAGAAAGGCACAGAGATCCTGACCACTGATTGTTTTGTCCAACTCTACTGAAAGGCAGATCAGACTTCCTGTATACTAGAAAAATAGGCCTGGGCTGACTTGGAAAGAGCTAATTAACCAAAATGTAATTAATCCAGATTTCGATGATTTTAATGTATTGCAAAAATACAGATTTTCCCCAAAATTTAAAATTAGTATTGCAATGGAACAACAGCAAAAATGCACTAGTGGCCAGACTAGTGACTGCAGCTAGAAGAATTCTGCAGTTCTTGAGCAGAGTTAGCACATACCTTACTCAGCTCTGGAAAGAGTTCTTGAATCCCAATGTCCAGCAGAACATAGGTTAACTAAAAGAAAATACAGAAAACTAAGGACTCTCCAAGGCAACACTATTGCTTTTTATTTTTTAACTCTGAAGTAGAGCCCACTGCTCTACTATATCAAACATTCACTTCAGGAAATCCTGTGACCAAAGGCAAGTTTCTCACATGTTATGAGTTACCTGTTTGTTGAGCACTGGTTGCTGCAGTCCATCAAACAGAAGCCTAATGCCTTCATATTTAGCCTCTTCCCCAATGCACTTCCCTATTAAATCTAGACCAAATTCCAAAAAAAAAATACACAAGTCACGAGGAAGCACTGCAAAACAGCTATATGACGCAGTTATGGAACTCCAGTAATTATCAACCAAAAAAACTCCAGTTTAAATTAAATAAAGAGTTCAAATTTTATCTATCTCAAGTGGTAAATGGAAACACAAACACACTTTTGTTTCATCCTTTTTTCCTGTCTTTCCTTCGGGGCTGCACACTTAAGTAATTACTACACTTTTATAATACAAATGTATTGTCCTAATGCATTGATTGATAAACCACAAGCTGATTTTTTAAAATTACTTTCTGATTAAATAGGCCTCTCTTCTATAGTTTATACAATATAAGGAGAGCTCAGATGTACTTTCTGGCCTCATGGTGTGCCTTTTTTAACCCATTTTCCATCTGGGTAAAATACAAAACATAAGAACATTCTAAAGATCAAGAAATTATGGTATTAAGTAAATTTGTAAAGCTCCTGATTTCCATCAGCATGTCTTTATTAATTACTATGCTACAACCTTAGTCAGCAACACTTAAGTGACAAAACTGAACTGCTGTTTTTTTGATACCTAGTATTCCAGCCAGCTCAAATCTCAGCAGCCTAAGTATTATTTAATTTGGAAAGGTAATGTGACTGTATTTGGGTTATATATCTGCTTGAACAATTAACCATACTCATATAGACAGTCATGAAATACAGAACCTGGAATGTATCTCATCATTTCTTCAAAAGTCTGCTTTGCTCGTTTCTGTTTATCCTGGAGAGAGCGAGGCTCGGTGTTCTCACAGAACACAGCATCTGCAGCAAAGACATATTGGAAAAAAAAGTCTCTAAGCAGCTACACATCACTGACATATAAATGTGTTTTGGATTGTGGCTTCAAAATTGAGCATCTTTTCTATATGATCTTGATTGGAAGAGAATTCTAGCCTTGCTAGATCAAAGTCTTTTGCTTACATTACCCTGATCAGATCCAGAATAAAGGGAAGACAATCATCTTCTCACATTTTTTTCCCATTCTTTTATAAATTTTAAAGCAGTATCTTCTAAGTTTGGATGAATTCTACCTTAGGTTAGTCATGATTTCCTTACTCACAATTCCCTTATGTTTTCAAAAATATAAGCAGTATTTACACCTTGTGCCAAAACACTGTTTGGAACTGTCCAAAATTTCTGATTTATTTATGAAAAAGAAAGCAAGAATTGATGTTCATCAGAAATAACAGGCACTCAGTTTTGGTTTTAGGCTCTGAAGTACTTACTTCTGTCCCTTTTTTTGTCTTTCACAAGTTTCCTTTTTGGCCTGATAAGGACAGAGCTGCCTTGATGCCAGAGCTTCAGCAAGATGTGGTGTTTAGATCAGACTGTTTAGATTACTACTCACGTAGCAATTCTCTACAGAGAATTACTATACAGAGAGAGTGGTCATTTTTAATTTTTTTTTTAACCTCTCTCCCTTTCCCTTATTTGAAGTTCAAGAATAGCCAAGCCCTTTCAAAAGCCTACCACGACAAAAGGAACAAAAAAAAAGTAGCAATAAAGGATTATGATGTAGCATACAAGTGAAGTAACTTAAAGATTGCATAAAACATTTGCGCTGTGATACACTAAACATTCTTTATTCTGTTTTTCTTGTTCCTTGCACATCTTAGCAAATTACTATTCATAATACTTTTTTCTGTAATCATTACTACAACATGGCTGACTCCACATCTTTCCACAACGAGCTTTTGCAATCTTTTTCTACACCCACTTGACTCTTAATACTTCATTAGCTTTAGTCAAGCATTCCAAAGTTCAGTACTTGGAAACTTCACAAAAGGAATTTCAAATATCAAACTAAAGCAGTATTTCACCCCAAAGATGTAACTATTACTAACCTCTCAGCAGTGTTATCAGAGAAACCAACCGGTGCTCCTCAAATAGTTGTTCTAACTTATGATGCAAGTAATAGTCTGTGTACAGTTCCAATGTATTTTTGAAGAGGATTCTTCCTCCCATCAAGAGATGATGCAGCCAGTCGGGGATGCGAAAAACTACCCTACCTGCAAAGTTACAGGAACACACGTATATGAGGTTCTCCTAATACTCATGATAAAGGAATTATTTTTTCAAAAGGAAAAAATAATATTGCAATTAAGCAAGTAATATTTTAGTTTTGTTAGTGCAACACTGAAAAAACTGGTATTCTCCACAGTGCTTATCAAATACTTCCTTCCGCTATTTTTATTAAACAATTCCCATTCCCAGAGTGTACAAACAGCCTAGGCACATCTGAGAAAACGGAAGGAACCTGCTCGTAATACTGAGGTGCAGGAAGAAAGAGACATAACAAAGTAACTAAGCACTAACGAATGATAAAATATGACATTTCCGCACTCTGATAAAGTCTTCTAAGGAATGACTGTGTTACTAAGTTATACGTTGATAAGCTTGAAAGTGATAGATAGAATTTTATTTCTTACCAAAGAACATGAACTTCATATTTGGCATGAAGTATATGAATAATTAAGAGAAATCACTTCTTACCAACATACATTAAGTAGTCATAGACTCCTTCTACAGTCATCATTTCCATGAAGTAGTTCTGATTTTGCCGTCTTTCTGTATTCTCAGACCGGTTTGCATTATTCTTGAATAAATCATTAAAAAGCTAAAAATAGAAACATAAGACTGAAATAATTGCATTCAAAGGCAAAAGGATAGGCATTGAGTTGGGTTTTTTTAATAGAATAGCTTCCCTTCAGAGCTTTCAAAGAACTAATTACATGTTGATTTGTTTCATGGTTTCTGGTTTTGTTTTTTTATAATTCTTCACTTTCCAATAAAAACCATGTCACATGTTACCAAGACACACAACTACCAAAATACCTGAGTTCAGAACAAATCAGCAGGGTGGCTGAGACATTAATTCATGAGCCTTTTTGCTCCTACTACCTTCTTCCAAACTAAACGATTCTGATTCTGTGCATCTAGACTCTTATCACAGGCTCTGACTTCCTTGATGCACCCTGCTCTGTCAATGAGGGGCAAAAAGTATATAGAGTTAGTCTGCCTTAAATCATAGGGGAAGCCTACGACATTCAAGTATTCCTAAAAGCTCCTGTTGGCTTCCATTTTGGAATAAATACAAAAATTTCTGCACAAAATATACAACTTTTTTACGTAGAGAAATACTTTTTCTCCCTGCTAGCTTGATTACTTATAGCGAAAACTTCATAAATCTTTGTAAGTTAATAAAGTTAGGGTTTCTTTCCATTTATCTCATTTCTCAATTATATTCCTTCAGCCTTCTATTTTCCCACCCCTCCCAGATCCCTCTATTTCTTTGTCTTTGGTTCTTTCTCAAAAGAGATTAGAATCCTTGCAATAACCCAAAAGGCTCTTCCCTGCACACCATAAGGGGTCCCATACCACCCAGGTAGCACTCCTTGCCTTCCCTGCCCCCAGGTCTTTGCATTCCAGCAGCTGTAAAGGAACAAGTCTCTGAATCCTGATGATTTCCACATTTGATATCTAGCAATCCCTACTAACATTTTATTTTAAATTATCCTATCCCAAAAATAGTTGATCTAAAGATAAAATAGGATTTGTACAAAATACTCTGCATTATGAAAAGAAAGTTCAAAAGTTTATGCAAAGGTTCTTAAAAAATACCCCACAACGAGAAGCAAATGCAACATAATCATAGCATTGCTTGGGTTGAGATAATTGCCACTGACACAGGTTTTTTTTATCGCTCCTAAACTAAAGTTAGTTCCAAGGAACAGGAAGTAATTTGCTTATATGTGGTTCACTTTTTGTACAGCAATTCTCCCTGAAATAAATAAAGCCATAAAATCTCCAAATCACAACGAGGTCTGAACCACGCAAGTCTCTAAACACAGTGTTTTGCACTCTTAGGAAAAACTACATCAGGACATCTGGCAAGACTCCGGTTCTGACCTGTGTACTTCTTCAGGCCCTCTCTTTTGTTAAGTGCTGAGCTGCTGGTATTATCTTCACAAGGTTCACTCAAACTAAACAACAGCGGGTTATTACATAAATTACATGAAAGGGCAAATATGGTTAATGCACTGGTGGATGACTGGTATCCAGGAATGTAACAAAACTAAAAAGAACACATAATTATTCACGCCTACTTTATGAAAGTGTCCCTGGTATGCTGTTTAAAGAAGTATAAGCTGAAGCCTATACCCTCCTCAATACTGAAACCGGAACACAGGAAAAATCTTGGCTGAATCATTGTAACTTAAACAACAGCCTCCTTTATTTTTTAGATAGGCCCCACGACCTGACAGAGGCAATACATACTGAGTCAACTCAAAGCAGCCTATTGTGCAATGTAGACACAGGTTCAGGAGAGTCTGGAGGCCAAACTAAATCATTAACAGCAACCTGGCAGATGACCTATTAAAAAAATGAAATGTGAAGGCCAGCTTAGGGCAAAGCTTTTTGACTTCCAAACACTATTTCCACTTTCATCCCAAACCAGAAGCAGCATCTTTTGAATGATTTATCTCTGCATACATCATGGATAATCTGTCTTGCACTTTAAATATAATGGTTCCTTGATCAGAGTCAAACTTTGAAAGCTCAGACTCTTGCATGTAGCATTTCAGAATGCAATAGCAGTACAATGTATGACAAAACAGCTGAGACAATGAGCAGTTTTTAGAAAGTATACTTTATACTATTCCAGTACAAGTGAGTATTCTATAGTCATTTGCAATGCACAGCAGCAGCCATAACACAAAGTGGCATTAAATCTCTACTTGTTTGTTTTGTGCTTTCTAGAATTTTGACTCAAAGGAAATTCAAGTGAAAAACATACAACTGGTTATCTGACACAAAAGTTGAGATTACATGCACAATTTAGATAAGCACAGGATTTTGATTTGAATGTTTCTTGCATGTTAATGTTTGAGATTGGCAAGACAGATCGCAATCATTATTCTTTATAAATATATCTATATAAATATTTATGACAATATATTTAAGATTAAAAAGTAACTGATTATTTTTTTGTGATTACTTTACCGTGATTACATTAAATATCTTAAAAGGCTTTCAGTGAGGAAATTCCGTGAATTGGTAATGATTAATAATGGCAGTCAAGCTCTTGAAACAAGTGAAAAATAAAAGGCCTGTATTAAGAAAAAGACTGAAGTAACTCCTTGTATAATTATCATAACTTGATGGGAAAAGCAAGCAAAGTAAGCATGAATGCTCCCAAAGTGCCTAACAGAAAATAAAAGAAGTTACTCAACGGTTAGCAAGCACATATGCAAACATATACCTGTACATTCCAGCACAGGTGAGGTGTATAAAAGCAATACCATGAGTATGAACAATATCCACAGCCAGAGGCATGAACCTCTCCCCTATTTTTCCTGCTCATTTGCAAAGTACAGAGGACTATAACAAAATGGTAAGAAGAACAAATCTGTGTAGTGCCTGAACCATGTTGGTCAGCGTACTGAAAGGCAAGCATGTCTTCCTCCAAGTAACTACGCATAAACATACATTATACTGTTGGAGTTCCAAAAGCAGCTTTTATTGCTGTTGGCAGGCCATCACAAGACAGCAGAACAATGCCTTTACAGGCATATTTTGCAAAGTCTGCATCAGCTGAGAAGCCCTGACCTAGTCTAGTCTAACAAAAGTATCTTCAGAAGATGATCAAGCTGTTTACAGACCTTCAGCACAGAAAAATGGCTGGGAGTATCCCTGGGAGGGGAGAGCAGGGGCTTTTGTTTGCTTGGGTTTTTTTAAACCAGGCAGACCTTGGTAACTCTTTCAATCTAGTGGATCTGATACAGGAAAAAATCCAATTGCTCCTAGCTGTCCTAAGGTTGACTACTCGCATTCATCGTGCTTTTTTAACTAGAAGTCTTTTCACCAATACTTAAAACACACAAACATATACATGCACCAGGAATATTCAAAAGGAAGCAGCATGCAGAAAACCTGTCAGAGCAGTAGGCACATTTTTGACTGAACTCAAGCTTTCACCTGCCCTGACAGACCTTCAGGCATTTCTTATTCAGCCTGCTGAGGTAGCCTGGGTGTACCCCACTCATTACAACCGAGTTGGCAGCACAAGCACCAGGGAAACGTGTACTGTAATCTCATCACCTTCCAACATGTTGCAACTGGAATAAACAAATCTGCTTCAGACAAGGTATATGAGAATACTGTGGCAATACAAGCATCAGCTGGGAAGCAACTCTACCATTTACCAAAAAACTGAAGAACTTTCTTGCTATGAGATAACATGCTCTTCTCACAGATGGGTACTCAGAGAGAGCAAAGTTTCCGTCTCTTTGGCTACCTGCCAGATCTCCTCATGGACTCCACACAGGCAGCTCACACAGTCCTGGCACTAAGTGTCTCTTTTTAAACACTTCCAGGGATGGTGACTCTACCACCTCCCTGGGCAGCCCATTGCAATGGCGAATCACTCTTTCAGTGAAAAATTTTTTCCTAAGATCCAACCTAAACTTCCCCTGGTGCAGCCTGAGACTGTGTCCTCTTGTTCTGTCACTGGTTGCCTGAGAGAAGAGACCGACCCTCACCTGGCTACAACCTCCTTTCAGGTAGTGTAGAGAGTGATAAGGTCTCCCCTGAACCTTCTCCAGGCTAAAGAACCTCAGCTCCATCAGCTGCTCTTCATAGGGGCTCCAGCCCCTTCACCATCCTCGCCCTTTTCTGGACATGCTCAAGCATCTCAACATCTTTCTTAAATTGAGAGGCTCAGAACTGGACACAGCACTCTAGGTGCAGCCTAGCCAGTGCTGAGTGCAGGGGAAGAATAACTTCCCTAGTCCTGCTGGCCACACTATTCCTGATACAGGCCAGGACGCCATTGGCCTTCTTGGCCACCTGGGCACACTGCTGGCTCATGTTAAGTTTCCTGTCACCAGCACCCCCAGGTCCCTTTCTGCCTGGCTGCTCTCCAGCCACTCTGACCCCAACCTATAGCTCTGCATGGGGTTGTTATGGCCAAAGTGAAGAATCCGGCATTCAGATTTATTAAATCTCATCCTATGGAATCTGCCCACCTGTCCAGCCTGTCAAGGTCCCTCTGCAGAGCCCTCCTACCCTCTAACAAATCAACACTTGCTCCCAACTTGGTGTCATCTGCAAGATTACTGATGGTGGACTCAATCCCCTTGTCCAGATCATCAATAAAGATATTAAACAGGACAGAGCCCAACACTGATCCCTGGGGGACACCGTTGGTGACCGGCCACCAACTGGATGTGACACCATTAACCACCACTCTCTGGGCTTGGCCATCTAACCAGTTCCTAACCCAGCAAAGAGCGCATCTGTCCAAACCATGGGCTACCAGTTTTTTCAGGAGTTTATTATGGGAGACAGGTCAAAGGCTTTGCTGAAGTCCAGGTAGTCTACATCCACAGCCTTCTCTTCCATCCACCAGGCAAGTTACCCGGTCATAGAAGGAGATTAAGTTGGTCAGGCAGGACCGGCCCCTCCTAAATCCTTGCTGACTGTGTCTGATCTCCTGATCATCCTGTAGGTGCCGTGTGATTGCACCCAAGATAATCTGTTCCATAATTTTGCCTGGCACCAAGGTCAGGCTGACAGGCCTGTAGTTTCGTGGATCCTCCCTCCGGTCCTTCTTGTGGATGGGTGTCACTTTGGCCAACTTCCAGTCATCTGGGACCTCTCCAGTGAGCCAAGACTGTTGATAAATGATAGAAAGCGGCTTAGCGAGCTCATCTGCCAGCCCTCTCATCACCCTAGGATGGATCCCATCTGGTCCCATAGACTTAAGAGGATCCAAGAGGCTCAGCAGGTCTCTAACTGCTTCCTCCTGGACTACAGGGAGGCTATACTGCTCCCTGACCACATGTACCAGCTCAGAAGACCAGCTATCCTGAAGACAATCTGCTTTACTGTTGAAAAGAGAGGCAAAGGCGGTGTTAATAAACAGAGGCAAAGAAGGTGTTAAGACGTGAAACTGTGGAACTGAACAGCTGAAGTCTGTGTCACACGTATTTGGGGAGTAGGGAAAGGTATCACTCCAGCCCACTTTTGGTCTGGCCTTTGGACTGAGCACCCTTTGTGCTTGCATTCCTAGACAACATTTTCCAGTTTAGTTTAATCTGAAATAAATTCAGTTAATGAGTTCTTATATGCCTCCTTAATATTAGAGAAAGTGTGACAAGCAGAGATGATCAGTAGATTTGCTTCCAGAAAGCAACGCTGATATGAACTAAAGCAGTCTGGCAGATGAAACCAGTGCTGCTTACAAACAGAATCCAAGAAGTGACAAGATGTAAATGGCTCAGTGTCCTGGCACAAAACTTTTCCCAAGTGTGGGCTGTCTTGAGAAAGACAAAACTAACTTCCAAAGAAGGCACACACACCCCAGCAAATCAGCAGGAGGATTTCACAACATGCATGGGAAAACTCAGCAGAAACCATAACCCAGCACAATCTGGTTTATCAGATCTTTCATAATTACCATTAATCATGTAAGTGTGTGCACCCTGGCTGAACTGATAGATTGCAAATTAACGAGAAGGCTGTCAGCACATGAATTCCTCATGCATAGGTGCCTTTGCTGGTCAAAATTAGTACTATAATTTGAGCACAGATACTCAGTATCTGATCACAGAACTGTCTTGCAGCCTCCCCCAAGGCAGTGTCTTGAGTGTCCATCATTAAATAATAATCACAGCTCTGCAGGAGATGTACTGGAGTCTGAAACTTTCCATCCATTTACAGCAAATGACTCCTTAAAACAAAACAGATTTCTTCTGGGAAAGAAAAAAAATATTCGAAAACATATGCAGAACCAATTATTTATTAATAAAAGAGCTAACCAGAATAAAGGTGCTAGGAAAACAGTGAACTTGCTCTCCCAACAAACTGTGAGAAGTAATGCAGAGCTGGGGCTAGCCTCATCTTTTTTGCTCTTTGCAAAGAAACTCATATCCTGTGACAAAAGCACCTGCTATAATGCCAGCAATGTGCCAGCAACAACTCAGCCTCAGACTCTACAGACTTGTCTCTCCAATGGACTGCATACATGGACCCTCAGCGGTGATAAGGAGGTTTCCCCTACAATGCTATTTCTGAAAAAGACATTCAAAAACAGAAGGCAGGAAAGACTTCTGTTTTGCTTGAGGAAACTTCAGTATTCCAAAAGGAAAGCCAAAATACAGGCAGCTCTTTGCTTTCCTGGGATAACGATGGTTGGAAAGCGCTGGGAAAACCTTATTTCAGAGCCTGAATTTCTGTACACATCTTTTACAAGAATAACATACTAACACTTCAAAGAATGTGTTTACATTTTAACTGAGCAATGCTTTATACATTATTTTTAACCTTTTACAATCCAAAATAGTATTGAACACCAATTTAAAGAATTAATTTTGATTCTTTATTAGAAGTTTTGGAAGCAAACTACAGAAAAAACCTTTAGTCTTCACAGAAATGCTTCAGAATGCAAAGCTGGTAGCTCAGGTATTTAAGTATGTTAAATGTATTAGAACTGCTAACTTCCACAGCTCTTGTCAGATCACAGTAAAAAAATAAACTGATTGCTCATATTCTGCTGTAATATGCTGTTTTATAAATAACATTGGAATTATTTATGCAGGTACCATTTCTAGCACAAGTCAAAAACTCTATATCCGATTTTTAAGACTGCTGATACATTTATAGCCCTCAGAATAGAGAGGAATATCTTAACCTTGGAAATAGTGTCCAAGGTGAGAAAGAACTTAAAATGAAGGATGCTAACTTTGTGTATATGCACATGTAAGCTAACACTAAATATTGGCTGTAGTAATTCAGCCTTCACAAACAGAAGATGAAATCCAAACAAATTAATAGATTTAACTGCTATCTGAACTTAATCAGTATAAATATTTTTGTGGCTGCAAATTCTGTAAGTGTCATAACACTATAAAAACATCCATAATGAAGGAGATCAAAAGGTCCATTTTTTCAAGAGCCATAAATTGATCCTGAAAACAAGCATCCTAGACAGCACTTTTCATCAAATTCTTGCAGTCTCCAACTGTTTTCAATTAAAAAATAAAGTTCAAGCACTGGATTCAGTCTCTCTACAGGTATTCATCCTGAATATATTTCTTTTCTGTGAATTTGTCTTGTCTCACTTCATAATTGTTTAACGTTCTAGTAGACACAAAATCTTCTGGCAAGGATTTCCACAAATCTACCAACCATCGCAAGATCTACCACTTTATTTCGAACCCACCTCCTTCTACCTTCATGTAGTGCCTCTTAGTTTTTGCACTACAAGAGAGGGGAAAAAACCCCAATCAAATCTTTATCCCCTGTTCTCTCATGCTACGCATTACAGTTTAAACGACCACACATCTCCAATTTATCACTTTGCAAAATGAAGTGTCCTGGCTCACACTGAATCATACAAATATTTAGATTGAAGAAGACCTCTAAGATCATTAAGTTCAACTGTTAACCCAGCACACCAAGCACAACACTAAACCATATCTTTTAAATATCCCCAGGGATGGTGACTCCATCACTTCCCTGGGCAGCCTGTTCCAATGTTTAACGGCTCTTTCTGTGAAGAGATTTTTTCCTAATATCAGATCTAAACCTCTCCTGGCACAACTTGAGGCCATTTCCTCTCTTCCTATCCCTTGTTACTTGGGAAAAGAAACTGACACTTGCATAGTCCAATCTCATATGTAGTCTAACTCCTCTTCCCAAGCAAACTGAGATAGCAGGAAAGCACATACTACTGAGTTTTCCTTTAGAATCTCTCACATAGTGAAATGTATGCACATTACATATTTTGTCCCAAACCACAACAACTTTGTAACACTGAGTTTGCATCTTTGAAATCCTAGCCCAGACACAATATTCCTCTGTAAATTCCACAAATACATTATTACTCTAATGCAGTCCAACAAAGAAATATGAAGACCAAAATATGAAGACCAAAAGTCTTTCTAAAGCCCCTGAAGCTAGCAGAAATCTTTAAATTAAGTTTTACCAGGCTCTAACTATAAGTACAGGAAAATAAACAAAGGAACTATCTTTACCTGCAGTCAAGTAAAAGGTTAAAACTGGAAGTGCTAAGCTTTTGCCGTGCCAACATTAGAAAAAGAAACTCTGCATAAAGTGATATAGGTAACCTATTGTGAATGTCACACAACGAACATTTTGATGGCACATGAACAGGTACCTTGACAACTTTGGCTTGCAGCACTTTGGCAAGTCACATTTTCATCAAACACTCAAGCTCTTCACTTTGAAATGGAAGCTTCCTTACGGCATTAAAACATTTCCCATTTTACACCTCCTCTTTTTCTCCCTGTACTTCCCAGGCTCCCTACTTTGTATCCGCATCTCCAAATACACTAAAATTTAAAACCAGCAACAACAAAACTTACCCACAACCCTCAAAAATCATTCAGACTAAGATATTTACAAATCAGAAGATGAAAAAGCTCTCTCCACTATTATTCTCTCTCATGTATGAAATTACAACACAAAATAGGTAAGTTGTTATATTTATGAGGGTTTTTTCTGTTTATTCTTTCCATTTTCACAGAATGGTCAGATTTCCCCACTTCTACAAAGTAGGAAAGTAACATCACTTACTGTACCTTCTTGTTATTTTCGGAAGTGGGACTCAAAATGGTAAGTTCAGGCCTACTTGGTTTAGGCTTAGGAGATTCACAGGAGTTGATAAAATTCATGATGAAAGGCTCCAAATGCTGACCTTTCTGAAAAAAAGATGTGAGTGACCAGTCACTGGCACAATTACAGGAATGCAAACCAAGCAACAAAAAAAGAAAGAATTTTCAAACAAAGTTTTGGCTAACCTGTAAGTTAGTAATCTTGTAAAATTAGTTACTGAAGTTTAAATATTGGCAACCTTAAAGACTTACCTCTTTCATCAGCTTTCCTGGAACAGATTTTATGATTTTACCTATAATTAGAAACAAACAAACAAAAAATTTGTTATCATTGTCTGATTTGAAAGACATTTTTCTCTCCTACATTTTATGTCTAGTAGTTACTTCAAAATACAGTAATTTTTAATGTTTTAATTTGGCACAAAAAGCTATGAAAACGGTCTTGCACATAACCATCATGTAACTTAGTGCTTACTTCTCTTCAAGAAAAGATACTTAAAATATTAAAAATATACAGATTATTGTCTGAATACTTAAAAAAATCCCCACAATAAATTACTGTAAGTCTACCTTTTGATTTTTCTATAGGCTTAGAAATAAACAGCTATAGCACTGTAACAACAGCACTACTATGACAGGCAAGATTCCCTAACTTCTTCATAGAATCATAAACACTTAACACAGAAGAAATCAAGATAACAGAGATTCTCTTCTTTCCATGAAAAGATCAGCTAATCAGCTAATGGAGAAATTCCAGGGAGATTCAGCCTCACACATTACAGCTGTGGCCTTAAAAATCAGCTCTTCTCTCCTGATAAGGCTATCAGGATATGGCACAGTAATTTAGAATACTGAAAAGTCAAAGTATCTAGGACTAATTTTATTTTAAGCATTACATTTACTGTAATATTTTTCTTATCTACACGTCATTAAATTTGGAATTTACATCGGAAAGTATGTACAACGATCAAATGATAATAATAAAAACCCTCATCCTCATAAAAAGCCCTACTGAAATGCCAAAACTTGTTATAGTGCTGTTTATGGAAGTGAAGCACAGTCTTGGACAGGAAATGCATGATAATAAACACCATAATTATAAGCTTTTTTAACAATGTACAGGTGGATCTAGAAGAGAGGTCTGAAACAAAACCAAAATCTTTCAGCTGAAGGATGAAAATTGAAATCTCATTCGACAACTCATAAAGCACAATAAGAGAATGGCCACCCCAGCAGGATCACGTCGGGATCGGGAGATGCAGAAATGCAGTGACGGTTCAGATGCAGCTTTCTGGGAACACACCAGTGCCAGAACCACAACTGGTACAAGACATGAAGGCAGAATGGCCACGAGGCTGACCTCACCAGCTCAGCCCCACTATCCTGCTGTAAAGTCACACTGTCGTCTACTTTTCTTATTTATTATAAACTCTCACATTAGATATCACAGATTTCTCAACTTCTTAATTTCCATTTGATTTGCCTACATCACACCCACTGCTGCCTCAAATTCTATTAAGTAGCTCATGTTAAAAAAGATCTTAACACTAGCTAACACTAGAAATATAAAATATTGTAGCTATCAGAATAAACACATTTTAATCCACTAAAACCCAAAGGTAGTTTTATATTAAAATTGTTTATACATCTCATCTGTAAACAATGATTGACTCATGGAGATTTGACTTGTGACAATACCGTAAATCTTCTTGAAATATGAAATTTATTATGAGAAATCTTATCACTTTGCTTGCTGATACAAAAATTCAAAAGCAACCACTTAAACACCTTTTTCCATAATTTCAAAAAAGGTCTTTTTTTGTCAAGGAAGAAGTATCGGCATATCTGCCCTGCTAAGCTGTAATTTTAGGGGCTGTGAAGGAGCAGAGTTCTTATTTCCCACATCCACAAGAATTATCTATTCATTGCCACTATCATGCACAGAATCACAGAATTCAATCACAGCATTCACAGTATTACTATTTGTCAGCATCAACAGGTAGCATAGCACATACCAAGATTCACATCAGGCAACATTTTATCCAGAAACTGAGTCTCTCCTCCATTAGGCGACAAGAAGTCAGCTAAAAGCTGGCTGTTACTTAGTTCTGGATGTTGCAGAAGTTTCTTTGAGACAGAAGGAAAGAAAGAAGTACTTTAAAATTAATCCTTAAAAATCAGTTTCTCTATAGCAAAAAGATATTCAAAGGCATTATACTGCCATAAATACTGTCACCTGCAGGAAATTCCTGTTTTCAGTCATGTGAAACTAACAAGCTTTATTTGCCCTTTCTCTAACTCAAGTTACTTGGAAAAAAAGCAAAAAAATCCCAGATATTATTTTATTAGTTTTGTATTGTTAGTTTTAGACTATTCTTTGCTCCCAACGTTTGTTTGATACCTGCAGATATTCCTGAAACTCCTCTCTCTTGGATTTTAAGAACTCATAGTTCTTGGGGCCAATGATTCTCTTTGAGGGAAGCTGAGCATCAGGAAACGTACCTAATAGAGGTATCAAGAAGATTAAAATTATTCTTCTTAATTCAAGAAGATCATAAATTATTCTTGTAATGCAGTAAAAATTGGTTTCATTATTTTAAATTTCAGCTCAGTAATGAATGATAATCACAGCAGGGAAAAGTGGCTTTTCAGATGATGGAGAACATACCATGAAATTCTGTAAGCTTCGACTCAAGCACATAAAATTCAAGATACCTCCTGTAGACAGACCAGTGTTCAGGTTCATGTCCAACTGTGGCGGGGGAGGGAGAAAGAAAGTTAAAAATAAATCAGGTTTTATGTCACCTGAGAGACAAGTTAGTAACAGTGAACATATGCTGGATATTACAGGAAAAATCGCAGTGAGAATAGTCCCCCATATCACAATAACAAACTGTAACATACTTCCAGTGTTAAAAACGCATACCTAGACAGATAGATATGGTAGACAGGTAATTACCTTGCTAGTACTGTATCACCTCATTTAGGGGATGCCTAAAATCTAAACAATAGAGTGCTGCGTAACTTCGAAATTTATGAGGAATGACTATGTTAGATCTATTTTCAAACTTTTAACTAAATGATTTACAGAACTAGTACTTTGTTGAATATAGTCCTCTGCGCCATCAGCTGGAATGCTGATCATTCTCAATCCTGGAAGATATCACTAAATAACTCTTAAATACTTTCTGCTTATTGAGGAAGTATTAGTCTCACTAAAACAAATCCATGCAGCCTTTGGGTGGTGTTATTTTCCCCCACTCCATATGGATGTACTGCTATCTAGATACTGATAAACTCAATGCAAACCAGGATGGCTCCTAATAAGTAAAACATTTTCATTTCCTACGAACTATATTTTAAGCTGATATAAAAAGCTATTTATTGTTTTAAATTTCAAAGTTCAGAGGAAGTGAAAGAAAAATATGCCAGGTGCTTATTAATATGAATTGTAAAATAAATATTTTTAGAAAGAGTGCATCTCAAACTTTGTCACAGAGTGCAAATAGAACTGATTCATGTTGAGGAGTCAGTTCTCAACCTACAAAAACTAAACGTGATCTTTTATCTCTCATATTTCCTCAGAGCTTTCAAGCTCTTATTTTGAAATCAGAACAACATGTATGCAAAACACACTGGAAGAGCCATTAGAATAGGGCACAGTAGAATATTTTGAGTTAACTTTTAAATGACACTTTATTTATCCACAGCATTACATACCTGCCCTTCTATCATTTCTCTCTACATCAATGCAGAATACAGGAATTCTCTCCTTTCTGTCTTTTCTTTCCAAAGAGGGGTCATCAAAAAAATCTACATATGGGATGCTAATTTTCCAGGCAGCAAGGTTGCGGGGTGTATTTGGGGTAGTAACGGCCTCCTCGGGAGAATCATCTTCCATCACCATAACACCATCTTCAATCTGTAAAGAGTCAGTCAAACACAAACATCTCCAGTTCTATTTTAACTGGTACAGGCGACCTCTCAAAACTTCTGTAAGGCAATGAAACATAAATCAAGTATGTGTCACTAAGTAATAAAAGAACAAAAAATCATTTCATTAATGGAGTTTTCATATAGATTAATTTCTGGTTTTAGATCTACTGCAAATTAATTTGAAATTAGCAACTTTTAGCGAAATCAGAATACTTTTTACAGCGCTATCAAGTTCCGTATTTGATACTTCAGGAAGACGCAGTGGGACACAGAAATACTAAAGGAGACGGCTGGAAGAAAAAAAACACATCTATCTAGAGTTCTAAGTTGCTGAGTGTTTTTGCCTTCTTCTGAAAACAATTCTGAACCAGGTGAATAATACAAATTTGTATTTATACTTTTGCCTTCGGGCTAACGAGCATGGGGAACAAGCTAGGAGTTTGTCAAGGTAATGAATGCTTAAATGCTTTGTTTGTTAGGAACAGATCAAAAGGTTGAACAGACAGACACCCTGTAAAAAATATATGGCTACCTATAGCTTCTGACCAATTCCCTCCTCTTCCCTTCTGTAAAGAGTCCATTTGTCCCCTATTTCCATTTGTTCCCAACTGTGCTTCAGATAACAATGTCCCATGCAATAAATTCTGCCACTGACTCTATTCATGGCTGTTTAGCATGGAATAAAAATATTAATTGAGGGAGACACCCAAGACAAATGAGAAAGGACTACTGGCTTCTGATCTTTAGAGAAAATGCTGCATCACAGACTAATGCAACAGCAATTTCTCCACTACTTTATTCATGGTTTTTTAAGGTCTTGTGGCAAGCCACAGATGAAGAGTGATGCATGCAGTCCTATGCATGCCTTACTACCTAGAATTATAAAATGGCATAAGTTTTTTAAGAAAAATTCATTGCTTACAAAAATGTCTGACACTCCTACTTTTCTTACTTCTCTGTACTAAAGCAGTAAGCTCAGAGGCACACCAGCTGGGGATATGGCCTTGGCTTGTGAATGAATACAGGGAAGACAAGGCAACTTAATCAGAAGCCAACACATTAAAACTGTGCAGCGAGGACAGCAGAAACGTAACATTTTCAAATAAGAAAGGAAAAAAACAAACCACTCAAACCCAAAAAACACAAATTTAATGCTTTTACTCACAAAGTCATCTTCTCCTTCATTTAAGTTATAGTTAGGCAACATAGCTCCTTCCATTGCAGAACTCTTGAACACACCTTTTATTTTGTTCCCTATTTTGCTGATTCCAAATGATTCTCCTCTCTTCTGTGTGGTCCTAGGATCATAGAAGCCACAGCTCACATCACAAGGCATATTTTTACACAGCTGCTCAGTAGGCCATTGTACACCATTTGCAGATAAGAGAAACAACTCTATAAACAACTAGCCAATATATTTACAGTTCCAGTTAGGTTAAAATTCATTTATAGTAATTCTGTCCTCTGATCAATAAGCAAAATTTCTTGATTACACTTTGTTGTGGTTTTAAGAAGCCAGAGTTTTTTATTAGTTAGGGGGTGCTAGGAGAGAGGCTTCTTTAAGAAGCCGCTGGAATTCTCTCTGCTCTAAGCTAGCCAAGGTCAGCCGACAACGCCTCTGTGATAACATATTTAAGAAGGAGAAGAAAAAAAAAGCTGGCAGAACATCATGGCCACTTAAGAGAGAGGAGAGGGAGAAGTTTGGTTGACACCAAGGTCAGAGGGAAGGAGAAAGAGAAGATGCCTTAAACACTGGAATAGGGCCCCAGCAACTTGTGGGGGATCATAGGAGCAAAGATTCGCCTGCAACCTGTGGAAAGATTGGGAGACTCCACACTGGAGCAGATAAGTGCTGGAAAAAAGAGAGGCTGTGATCCTGTGGGATGTTTGATGTCCATGTTTGGAGCGGGGGCCTGATAGAGTCCTGTAGGCCGTGGGAAGAAGAGACCCACACTGGAGCAGCAGAGCAGCATTTCTTGGGAGGACTGGTGGCCCGTACGAACCTACACTGAAGCAGCCAAGCAGCACCTGAATGACTGCACCTATGGTAAAGTGACTTACCTGAACAATACCTGAAAAGCTGTTGTCAGCATAATCCACAAATTCCGTGGAAAAAGACCCCACAAGGAAAGCTGGGGTGGGACTCACTCTCTCTTCTGAGCAGCAGCAAAGACAACGTCTGACTGGAACCCCCCCACTCCTGCCTTCCCATGCTGCTGGGGGAAGGTGAAGGATCTTAAAAGGGGTGGGGGGAAAGGTGTTTGTAACATCCATCAAACTTCTCACTCTTAAACTCTTAAGCTCTAATTTTAGTAGTAGCAGTAGTAATAGTGAATACTTAATATTCTAAGTTAGAGTCTGTTTTGCTTGTGTGAAGTAGTTAATAAACAGTTGCTTGTAATTCTTATCACAAAAGTTGAGGGTTTTTTTTCCTCTCCGAGAAATTTTGGATCTGTGTGTGTGCTCTCGGCATTTAGCCGGAGTCAAACCATAATACACTTTTAAGAGATATGGGATTCCCATATGCTTAACCACGAGTAAACTTTTAGAATAGTAATTCAGGACACAGAATAAACAATTAGCTAGGTAAAACAACTTTGTTTTGACAGCAGAAACTGTGGTGTTGCTACAGGCATACACATCAAGAAGGTCATTAACTCTGTCCTTTTCCATGTACTCACATTTAAATATTTATCTACTCCCACCAAGTACTTTAAATGCTGCAGTTACATGAATTTTCTTAATGTAATTTTACAAGCATCTTTCAAAATAGATCACAATTTTTAAACACTGGGGCAGACAAAAGGAATAGGCAAGTAGCAAGACTGAGCATGAGAAAAAACAGATGTAACTGAAGAATCTTGGCTTGAAGAGCCAATCTGACTGAAATATGAACACTTGATTCTAACTCTTGTCACTTATGACAAAGCATCCAAAAAGCAACAACCAAGGTATGGAAAAAGAAAGGTATTTGGGCACAAAGCATACTCCTTACTGAGAGAACAGATTTTGTAGCATTCTTATGCCCTTACACAAGTCCTGACACTGAAGATTATTTCTTGCATAGAAATGCTAGTAATTTTGAAAACAAAAGTGTTTCTCTTGAAGATGGAATCAGCCTGAGGTTACTTATGCTGATTCAATATATGCAGTTGATAGGCAAGTTAAGAATCAATGCAGTGAACTGCAGAATAAAAGATTCAAAAGAAATTTATAGACTGATATTAAAAGCACAATTAGTACTTTAGAGAAAAAAAAATCCTGGGTTTTTTTTCCTTTAAAAGAAAAAATTTTTGACTACTGAACAGCAGCACCAACAGAACAGTAGTGATCAACAGTCAACTGCTGACTCCAAACACACGTCTGTATTACTAATGATCTCCCTGTTTACAATTTTGCAGAGACTGTGTACATGACTAAAATTGCGACATTTCCAAATCTTTCGCTTTTTCTATCTCATATTATCATCAGCTCCAAAGCAGACTGGCACTATTTATCTTACTTATCTCTGCTATGCAAAGATAAATTGGTTTGGCTGCTTGTAGTCTAAATCCATGCTTGAGAAATTTTACCTAATTTATAAACACCTTCTTCTACACATTACTGTGCTAAACTCAACTGTTCCACATTGGGGACCTATCTGAATCTTGTTTAAGTGCTTCAACACTGAGCTAGAAAATACAAACCTTAATCAGACAAAACCAGCTTTTCTGGAAGGTTAACACTTCAGACCTCTGGTTCGACTCTTGAAGGAAATTTTCATCATTCCTGTGAAAACCTGTGTAATTCTCAAGAGCTTCAGCAAAAACATTAATTTGCACAAGCTCAGTGATTTGACAGGAGTACTCCAGGCTCAAAGCAGTCCTTTCCCACACTGCTCCCACTCCAGCTGAAGGCAGCATACACCTGTACCTGAACTTTATGTAGCCAGGACTCAACCTGACAGCTTGGACCCAACCCTTCTGACCCCAATGCCGAGCCCAAAGATTATACTGAGTGAATAAAGAGCAGTCACTGAACTGGACAAGTATAGAGTGACAAACTAGGATGGATTCTCTTCACAGGAAGAGACCAATTCAGAACAAACACTGGTGAGTGTTTGTTCTAACTGGTGAGTAAGAGGCTACATGGACATTCACCACAATATAAGGAAAGAACATAGGACTGGTTTGGCAAAAGTCTTTGAGCAAGCACGTAGAGCACAAACCACATTAGATGAGCATGGAAAAATATCCGTGAATGTTAGCAGAGTTGGACAGACAACAGGATGACTGACATTCTGAAGAAATGGAGAAAAAAAAAGATAAAAAGATATCAGGATGAAAATCTAATAGATTCACTGGCTAAGCATGAAGCAGCAGAAAGAAATTGAGGCTAGGTAGGAGGAAAGAAATGGAACTAAGACAGGGGCAGGTTCAGGACAAGAGGGACCAAAGAGGACAGGAGGTAGCCAGTTTAGAATAGATACCACATTTTTCAAGACCTGTCAACAAATGTATATATATAAAACTCACAGGAAAAAGGATCCCACTCCCTCTAGTGCTAATCCATGTAATAGCATTATTAGACCATCATTCTATAGCTTGCTTTCTTGGCAGGGCCCTCCATAGAGAGACTACAGGTTCCAACATTCCTGATGAGTGACGGGACAACAAGAGGCTGGAATACATTTTTTTTAAAACATTCCAGGAGTTGCACATACCTAACACTAAGAAAATTAAAATTATTGTTCACTCTATAATTGGGAATTGCAGTCCAAAGATTGCAGTAGTGCCACTGTGCACTATGGCATTCTTTAACCATGGATGGTTGCAAAATCATTTTCCCATAGGATCCCTGCCTCATTCAGTACATTGAACAGATCTTTGGCAAGTGATGAGCCAGGCCTATGCAGCACTCTTCAGCTGTTGTGAGCCTCTTTGGGTCAACAGGTACCAGACAACTTGTATATACCAGACAAGCCAGATATTTAGATGTGTGCGAAGTCAGAGTACCATTTCTTTTTGGCTAAAACCCCTACACTAAATTAGGAGAAATGCTGAGCACATATTGCTGCACTTGAAAATCAATGAGCTGCATCTATATTTCAAGTACTCATTATTGCTCACAATCCGGCAAGTTATAGCTCAACACACTGAACTGACACACAAAATATAAAAGCATCTAATTACCTTGATTCCTAACCTGAAAAATTAAGTTGAAAGATTACTCAAACTGGTCTCAAGGGAAATCTAAGTCATATTGATGCTCTGATAAATTCTAAGGAAAAATCCATACAGAAAACACAGTTTTCTGAGTTTGGATAGCCTATATTTGAAGAGGTAAGAATGAGAAAACAAACCAACGAACAGCTATTGAGGTATTAATGACTGGTTGCAGACTACCTACAGCAAATTATAAAAAACAGCATATGTTTTAATTAAACCTGTAACAGTCACAAGAGAAGCTGCAGAGAGAACTAATTTGGGGAACTGTTGGTTTTGAGTGCTTGATAATAATCACAAAATGGTTATACATGCATGCAATGTCAGACAAGGCTCACTCTGAACACAACTGTGCAAGATAAAACAAGCACTTAAGTGGATAAAACCTCAAACATTATCTGGAAATGACATGGAGTAAAGGAAATTTGGGGGCAGCTAGCAGTCACAGGCCAAAAAAAAAGCTTCAAGTTCTGCAAATATATTTCAAAACAAATGACAACAGATGAACTACTAACAGCAAACGATGTTAATGTATTGCAAACTTGTAAAATTAGTAATTAAGTAATTTATAAACACTTGTGAAGAGGACATAGGGAGTAAAGCTTTTTGTAAGGAGAAAAGCACTTTAATCCAGAGAGGGCATTCACATGTTACAAATAAAATGAATAGTTAATTACTGTTATGAAGGCTGTGATGAAGTCACAAGAGATGTAGCATAACTAACACATATTTATTGAGTGTTAGATAGACTTACCGTAAGTCATCCAAACTCAGGCTACTTCTGCAACAACAGGCACATAAATTAACCTCCAGAGCCCAGCAAAAAAAAAGTTAAAGTCAAAAAAACCCAAACCCCAAAGAAACAAACAAAAAACCCCAAAACCAAAACCAACAAAACAAAACAAAAAAACCACCACCACAAACCACCAAAAACCCAATGAAAATTTAAATCAAATCAGACAGACCTATCCCAACAAAACTGAACAGGCTTTGACCATCACCACCGATTAATAAAAAAGGTAATACAATTAGGAGTACCCAACCTAAAAGCCTAAGCAAGTGAAATGTGAACAGTACCTGCACCTTTCATGACCACAAGCTTGGCCTTTGAATTTAAAACCTCAGTTATTGACTTACAGGTCTTCACTGACATCACAAGCAACTGCCAATTTATATTTCATTCTTAAAGTTATCTGTAGTGCCAAACAGGCACCTTTTTCTATAACCTAAGTTCAGAAGTCATGGAGGAATCTAGTTAATTTGGCCAGTGGAAAGGTTGTGGACTTATTTTGTGTAATAATACACTCCCTCTCCCCCTCTGCATTAGATATAGTAAAAGCCACTATTAAAAATATTTTTTAAATTTTTATTTCACAGATTTTAAGAGCTGTCATATTTTTGACATTCTTAATAGCCTGGTACATAGAACCTATGCCTCAGACATCAACCCGGTAATTCCAACTGAGATGTTTAAATTAATTAGCTATAAACACTGTCACCACACACAGGATGTTAATTCTCCAGAGCTACTGAATTCTGGAAAAACTGATAGGAGATTAAAATATTAAAATTTTAGATTTTGCGTTATGAAAGGGTCTGATTGTAAGACATTTCACTCTGTCTTTAGCCATGTTAACTGCAAAACTGGAAACATAACCTATCAAGTTAGAAATGATGGTGACTTTTACATTGCATAGAACTGTTTACAGACTTAATTCCATGGGTTTTACTCCTAAACACTCCCTGAAATTGTAAGTATCTTTTCCATTTGGCCATTTAACTTAAGAAACGCTTTAATTTCACTACTGTCCCAATGATGAGAAATCAGGATGCATCTATTTCTATTTCTGGTCATGGTATGTAGAAAATCAAGACAGATACACAGCTATCCAGAACTCTGTTTATATTACATGACAGCTTTTCTTTTTTTGTTAGACTTCCAACACAGAATACCTTCAAGTAATGTAGTAATGTATTATAAATACATAACTGTGAGAGGGGGAGGAAATACTCATCATCTCTTCCACACTATCCAAATTAAGGTGACAGAATTGGATCTAAGAGCATCAGTTATCACTGGCCACACACACTAAATATTAGGCAGAAAACATCAGTTGTGGAGTTACAACTGTTGATAACCACAGTTAGTTATCCAGTTGTCAGAATATCCTCAGTGTGGGTTCTTTACACTGCAGAAAGACTTGAGACTTC
>WEIV01008474.1:0-10859 GCA_013390005.1 Calyptomena viridis | reverse complement strand
GGTAAATATGTAAAAAGAAAATCTATGACACTTTTACAAATTATTATTGGCAGTAGACAGTGAGCAAGATAATTTCAGCCCTGTATTTCTACCAAACTTATAAAAACCAAATAGTTCTGTTGTCCCTGGAACTACTGAAATCTGAGGGCTATCAGGAGTATCATGAGTCTCTATCTTATTTATGGGTGGTTTTCCTTAGAAGATGGGCATTGAACAGAGATTTTTTTAAGAATGGCATAGCCACAAATAATTTCAAATCATAAAAGGTTCTCTTAAGAATATTACAGCAAAATATTTCATTTTTCTGCTTGTCTCCCTTGAATAAAGATTTTGTTGAAAGCAAAAAGTCAATAGTGAAATATTTCTGTCACTATATTTGCATTTTTCACTGAAAACAATAGTAGAGATAAAAGTGATCTGGTACAGTGGCCTCTGATTGCACTTCTAGCACTTACCAGAAAGAAACTACTGTTCTGTCTTGAGTTCTTCATATGTCTTTCTCTTTGTGGAGATGTTTCACCCCAGTAAGTAGCATAATTTAATGACTCCACTCCTGAGCACAAAAAGTCAGTCTTACACTTCTGTTAAAAGAAGTAAATAATTCCTTTGACTGAAAAAAAATCATTTCAAAGGCAAAAGCAGGATCTGTGTATTGACATTTTCACATTCTTGAAATCTATAATCTTGCAAGAAGTCAGCAAACAAGCTGTACTTAACCAAAATTGCCTGCCTGCATGAAGCTCTTTGCAAGACTGGGACATAAAGAGCTGCAATTCATAAAGACAAATTTATTTTTATTTCAATTTAATGACCTTTAATATTTGCAAATCACTTTAGACATAAAAGATGGTCTGTCTAATTCCTACATCAAGTGTGTGAGCTTCATCTCATCAATATTCCACTTGTACGTGCATCATGCAGACAGCTGTTCAAGGGCGGTCGAATGACTCTAAAAAATACTGTAGGTGAGAGTCACAAATTGAGCTGGGAAAAAAGTACTGCTTATGTACTTTGGGGCTACAGAGTCAAGCCCAAAGATGGCTCAATTAGATATCTAATTAAATGTGCATGAGTGTATCTATGTTACATGACATGGGAATACAAACCTTGCTAAACATTTCAAGACTTCAGGAAAAAGAAAGACCAAGGCTCTTTGCCACTCCTTTAATAAGTTCATGTTCTGTCTAGCCCCTTTGTGACCACAGTGATCTCACAGGTGAGTATATCTTTCTGAACTAGAAAAGCTGTTTTTATATATAGGGAATGATCACTTAGTCTTATGTGGAACTTTTCAGATCAAATTTTGTTGGACAAAATGTTGGCAAAAGGAAACACTGTTTTTTCCCCTCTGTTTTATACTGAAGATCAGTCTCCATAATGGGACTAGATATATCACTTCTTAGAATTTATACTGCTACCATATTTAAGTTAATTAATTATTGTCACTGTCTTAATGGAGAATGATATTTTTAAATTTGGTTTATTCGAAGGAGAGGAGAGGTCTGCATCAAAATTTCGTTAAATGTATATATTTGTGTGTCGATATGTGTGTAATAGCAAGTGTTTTATACACTACAGAATGCTCTCATTTTCACAGGAGTTTTTGCAGGAAGTTACAAGTTTTAATTTGTTTGGAGGTTTTTTTTAATCCTATTCAGCCACATACTTTCACTTCATCATACTTGTAAAATTATGTTTTAAAATTACACTGAGTGTCATTCATAAGTATTGCCAGCTTTGAGCTTATTTCTGATACACTCACAAACACAACCTTCCACCTGCGTCTTAATAAGATGTTATTTGAGATACAAATTTGAAGCATTGTTACCTGCACAAATGGCTAGCATGCAAAACATTAATAGAGAATAAAAATCTTTCTATAAAGCTTTATCATTATAAGAATTATTTTAAAAAAGATAAATTATGAGATGGAGAAGGAGAAAAACACACATAAAATTAGGTAGCCATGGCAGAGTTTAATATTCTCTTACAAACTGCAGCAGGAAAAAAGCATAGCTTTTATCACTGCATAAAGATTGAGTTAAAATAAATAGCATTAAATGATTTTGTATATAATGCTATGAAATCTTTCATTTAATAATTGAAAAAATATTTCTGTGTGACATTCCATGTGATAGGCAGTTTCCACAAATAAGCAATAATATAAAAAAAAAAAATTATTTCTCATTCTATACTGGCACAAGAAATAGTCTTCTATCCCACACACATCATAAAGCTACACCACTTTTCCCTCCAGTTTCCACAACCCAAGAAAAACTATGTTTTTTAAAAGTGTGTATCTTTCTCTAACTATATTATATGAATGAACCTAGAGTAGAATTAAAACATACGAAAAAAATCTGAGAACCAACAAAAAAACAACTCAGCAAGGAAAATCAGTATCCTTTGTCATTATATACTCCATAACAGTCATATTTTTTTCAGTGACTCTTTGACACAAATAAGCTAGAAATCCTTCTCTCCTACAATACTGGAATGCTTAAGGCCTACAGTGAACTTTTCAACTCCTGTATATGCCTCTTGCATTTGGTGCTGTGTCTGCTGCTGAACTCCAGCAAGAGCATCTCTGCCCTTCCAGCCTTCAGCCAGCTCAAGCACATCTGACTGGGAAACGCTTCCAACCAGTATTCTTCGCAAAGAAATTTTTTGACCGCCAGCTTCTTCTCTCTGCACATTCTGCTTCATCCACTGTATGTAGAAATTCTCTACTAATGCTCACACATACATATATACAAAACTTTGAACTTTTTAAGCTAAAGAGCAGAAACTTTTATTTGCCTAGAACTTAGAGGTTTAAAAGGAAAAAAGGAAAAAAATGGGGGAAAAAATGCCAACCCCCACCCCAAAAAACCAAACCAATCCAAACAAAACCAACATAACAAAAAAAAACAAAAAAAACCAAACCAAACCAATCAAACAAACAAACAAAAACAAGCAAATAACAAAAAGAATCCCACAAACAAGTAGAATGGAAATATTTTGATATTGACAAGAAAATAAAATTTTTCCAAATATTAGCTGTGTCTATAAAGAAAAGTGACAAACTCAGGTGATGTCTAAAAACAGACCTCACCTGCACACTTTGCAGTTACAAATACTAAAATGTTCACATCTCTCTAACTACCCTTGGCACTTCACAAATCTCTTCAGTGCTGTCTTTCAAATCTTTCTTCATGAATACTCTTAGGAAAATCCTCTGGTCTGTTTATGAATAAAACACATTTTTTGGTTTTCATAGAGCAAATCCATGATGGTTAATGATTATAGGATTTAATTAAAAATATTTCCTTTACATTATTTAAAACCTTTTAGTAATACTATATGCAAAAAGTTTCTTATTTATTTAAGAATTCTCTGGAATTATAATTTATTGAGTTAAGCCTCTTCCATCTAGCTCCTCCATAGAGAAGAAGACTTGCATGTAAATAACTCTCTCTATAAATTGATATGAGAGCAAAATCTATATACTGAAATCTATTAAAGTAATATAAATCTGATCTGGCAGATACACATATATCTGTACTTAATAGCTTATTTTCCTGCAAATTTATATTACAAATATTGTGTTAATTGATTTTATATAAATATTGACAATTTGAGCAATATATTTTTACTTTCACTAAGCTAAAAATTATTTTGTCAAGAAAAAATAAGGATAGTGCATAAAAATTCAGCATGATACTGTGAAAGCTGAAATCCACTATAAATTGTACTTATTACAGGCAAAGAGGCAGAGTACAGGTATTCAAAACCGTAGCAGCTGTGGTTTATTCCTACACTGAACTTACAAAGTCTTACACCGAACCACCCCATATCATACTATTCCATGCTTCCATTCAGATATTTAATTTCAGGGACATTTCATAAAAGCAGATGGTAAATCAAGGAGTATTTTATGACAGTGGCTTGCAAGTTAGTTGTGGTCTCTAATCTTCCAGGTGGCCACACAACTATTTGTGTCACAACAGCAAAGCATCTGTCATTCAGTAAGCAGTGACACTGTTTGTTGTAGCCTGGGACAGGTTTAGAGTTTCGAGCATATTTTGTAACCCTCTTCAGTAAAAGGAATAACACAACACACAGCATAACAAAAAATTTCCCATCAAAACAAAACAAAAAAACCCCATACAAATAAATGAAAAACACATAATAAAAACACATTTTTGTACAGCTGCTCTGTATAGTTTTTGAGTAAATCTAATCATGATCAAGCTTGTTAATGTGCTAAATAAGAAAGCTAAAATAACAGTTATTGTAAAATTGTGAAGTGCACAATCAACTGAAGACATGTCTGAGTTTGAAAACTTTAATTCCTAGATCAATAAAAGATATCTCCATCTAAGAAGAAAGTAGCAAAAATGTACTTGGAAAAAAATCTCTGAAGTCCAAGAAAATTTAGATAAAATTACTGCTCTGGATGCATTAAATCAAGGTTATTTTTATCTTGTTTTCTTGAGATAGACTGTTTAACTTTTAAGCAATCTGCACTGGAGATATGACAGGAAAAGTATGGGATTGACACAATGAGAAGTGAAAAACCCTAGAGTTTTATGCACAAAGTATATATTTTGTCTTCTATATGTCATAAATGGAATTTATAACTTAAAATTAAATTTTCAGAGAGAAAACAAAAGAGAAATAAAAAAAAAGAAAGAGAAAAAAAGTATAGTTTGGGAGCATGCTGTCATTCCCAACTGAATACTAAACTGATTTGGCTTCCTGTTACAAAGATCTGCATATGTAATTTAATTGGTCTTTTATGAGTACTTGTAAAAGGTTAGGCACAACCTTTGAAATCATTAAGCCATTCTGCCCATTTATTTTCACTTCTTCTTTTTCACTGCTTATTCTTTTTAGATCAGAAAAAGAAAGTGGAGAGAATAAATTAAAGCAAAAAAACCAGTTCAGAAACAGAATATAATTTACTGTGAAAAAAAGAAGTTTATGCTAATTTTTACACTGTCTCTCCTTTCCATACTCTTTTTTATTTTTTGCAATAGAAGATTTAGTTTTACTAGAAAGGCACATATTTTGTTATAACAGCAGAATATTTTAATATCATGTCATTAAACATAAAGGAGTGCATTTTTAAATCATATCACTGTTTATGATCTAATTACATTTCCTTTTGCATGAAATGGAAGCTGATAATTTACAATATTCAACTTTCTCCCCATGGCTTCTGACAAACAAAATCACTACTGTATTCACATTAAAAAATAAACCAAACACATTATTTTCAGTGTTGCAACATTATGAATTGCCAGTCCCCTGATGGTCTTCAAACAATGTTATCAACAAAGCATTTAAATAATAAACCAAAAGGAGGAAAGTGAAAGGGTATTTTATAGCCCTGAATAGTATATTTTATCCATCATCTTTACATACTTTCTTCAGTAGTGTTGTTAAAGACTGAATGCACTAAAGGTCTCTGGGTGAGAGTGTGAACTCATGAAAATGGTTACATAAATACTTTAAAGGATGATCATACACATATACTTCTGGGCTTTTAATATTAATCGGGGTGAAGTAGTATCTAGTAGAAACACTACATATTTCCTACATTTTGCTTTCTCAAGTCTATATATTCATAACAATATTGTATTTTTTTTGCATACAACTTCATCTGATAAATGTATACTGTAATGCAAATTAGTTTCCTTAAAATAGTCAGAGTATGTATTATGAGTTTCTTGAGATATAAAAGAACATCCACAAATGAAGCTGAATATTTATCTTTCAATTCACACAGGCTCAAAAAACCCAAGATTCTGCAATATCTTCTATCAAGGAAAAACCTACACACTATTTTTCTGTGAATGTATTCAAGGCAGAAAATGTGTTCTGGTTAATTGGATTTCTATTTGTATGAAAGTATTTAAAAATTTTCTCTTCTATGAGGCATTTAGTATTATTTCCTGCAGAAATATCCAGTCCTCGTCAATCAGAGTGTGGTACACCACAAAGGCAAGCGTTGCTCCAGTGTCATTTTCATTTACCTTTCAGTCGTGATTTTCTGATGTTCAGCTTTTGAAAGCTTAATGATTATTTTCTTGAACCCAGGAAACTGGAAGAGAACACTGACTTTATGCAGCTGAAAAATGATTTGTAGCACGCAACCACTCATGCTGTGGCTTCGTTATCTTCTTCTCCCTCTTGTGGCCTCTGACAGTAAGAACAAATAAGATGTTTTGACATCCAGAGCAGCTATTGCTGCTGTAATAATTATAAAGAAGAGTAGACTTTGGGGGACAGTGCCAGGATCCAGACGCTACCTTGGCACTAGAGGGGCATCTGTGCAATGTGATCCCCTCCACCTGAGAGGGACAGGGAAATAGTTGTGACAGCAGGGTCAGGAGCAAAGCCACCTTTGCCATACTTGCCCATGGAGATCCTGTGGCACAGTGGAGAGCTGATCACCTTCCCCTGCTTTACAACAAAATTAAATCCACTGCTTTCCAACTCAAGTTGCTAGAGGTTTCCAGACTAATGGATTCACAACTGGCATTGCTATCTTCACCAAGACTGCAAGATCATCGGAGCAATTTCAAGGCATGGTTGCCCACTTTAGTTGCACAAACTACTTCTTCCCTGGGCTCTGAATAGTAATGACAACAAAAATAAACAGCCTTAGAGTGCATCTATTCTGCCATATGAAATAAACAGTTTAATATTCTGAGTTTAAGGCCGCAAATTAGTGGCTATAAATATTGTACAGCATTCAAAGTTCTTTATATACCATCTGGTGACCATGTGATTAGTGTATCTGTGGGGCAAAAGAGGGGGGGGCCTTGTCATGCCCTTATTTATTTTCTGTGCTCAACTATGCACTCACTTAAAATCCAGCCATATGCTAGAGCATCTGTTATAGGTGTTTTTTTTTATAAATTTTCTTTTTTAAAATTGAGTCGATTTTGCCCTTTAGAAGCCTACACTCTGAACAAAATTACAGAATGACATTTACTGCAGACCAAATTATTATTTTATTAGGAGGTACAGTGTCTAGTTTGAACAAACAGCAGAATTCCAGTTCAGAAATAAATTAGTACCTTAAAATTTATAGTACAAAGTCAGCCAACTAATTCATTTTTCTTGCCTCCACTGAAGAATATATCATTAATTTAAACTCTGTTTGTGTGCATATTACTACACAGAGGTTTTCAATTGGATTTTTATTTTCTTCAGCATCCTAAAATAAGAAGCCTGCTTTCTCTTAACTGAAAAAGATGCCACACAGCACTTATAACAGTGAATAACAAATCCTGTGCTTTATCGGCCCAGTGTTCATATACACATGATCATCATTTAGTTTACAGAATACTACTTAGGACAGTCTTGTGAAAGTAGTGTGCCAGTATGCTATTGGGAACGAAACCAAGAATACAACAGTTTTTGCAGCTTTCCAACATGCCTTAGAAAGAGAAGGTTAAGCTAAAATTGGATGTGTAAGAATAATAAAAGTATACTAAAAATACCCTGATTTTTAGTCATACTCTCTCAAAAAAAAAAAAGAAAAAAAAAGTAAAAAAAAAAAAGAAAGAGTTGTTTCTGCAGTCTATGCTTGCTTAAAATATCTAGTGAAGGAAGCTTCATTTATTGATATTGTAGGACCGGTTTCCAGTTTCACTGTTCCAGATTTTTCAGGAGCATTTCTATTCTTTTGAAAACTAAACTAAGTGCAAAATATAACTTCAGGGTGAAAAGAGGACTGCAGAAGCTTCTTAAGTGTCCTTTTTCAGAGCATATCAATAACTTTTAAATGTGGCAATATCCTACCCCTGATACTACTCTCTACCCCAAACAGCTTATGGGGGAACATGTTATTTTCTTTTGCACTACTCAGTAAGGTAATGCTATCTTACTGAACTTTTCCCCTCTTTCAGAACTCCAGGATTATCCAGACCGACACATCCATGTCACTACCATTCTGTTATCCTACTTTCTAGCATTAATTTCATGCACCAGATCCCATGATGATCCTGGACTGTACCACTTCTCAATATTTATGCTAGGTCAAGGTGGTAGAATTTAATCTTGCAAAGCGAGCTCAAAAAGACCATACCAGCTGCTATGTCTTAGTAAATCAGATAACAGCAATAGATCTAAAGAGTGAATGAGACAGAAGTAAGTGAGATTATTGCATCTGTTTAAATCCCGTGTCCCTCACAACCATTTTGAAAGCACATATTTGTAAGTGACTGAACAAAAATGTTAAAATATAATTAAAAACAGTCTATAATGTTATTTAATTTATTTTAATTGTGGTTTTTAGAAAAGAATTGTAGTCAGAGACCTAAGAGCAGCTGGTATGAAGTTCAAATGCAGGTCAGCATACAGCCTAACTGAGCTAAGATTTCTTCATCTTTAGCCTAAATTAAAAGAACATTAAAAATCAATGTACTGTGATTTGAAATGGCAGTTCTGAGCCTGGTACACAAACAATGTGTAGAAATGAGGACAGGGTGTTGTCTTAGAGTGCTGATGCATTTTGAAAGCACTGATAAAAGCTTGGGAAAATGAAAGCAAGAAAAGAGGTGTTTTGTTGGTTTTTTTTTTATTTTAAAGTAATAGACTAGAGATATTCTATGAGGACAGCAGAATGCCCTTATACTTAACTGTTCAAATGAATTACAAAAGTTTACTTATTTTTAAAGGGCATCAGGCCAATAACTACAGGGCTTTATAAAAATCTAGAGACAAACAATCATTCCTAGGAATGACGGATCCTGAATATGAATTATTATTCTTCTGGTTGCTCTTTATATGTGGCACCATGAATTGTATCACTGACCTGGTGGTTTAAAGAGTGCTCTGCAGTAGACATAACCTAGAGGAAGTATTTAGTGCCCTAGCACCTACCACTTGTCAGCATACATAGATACCTTAACTTCGGCGCCATTTCCAAGATGTTTCATGTTAAGCGGGTAAGAAGGGATAACATTATAAGAAGAGAAAATCCACAGTCTTATGAGCTGGTAGGACTATATTTCTTAAAAGCACCTTGATCATGTTCCAGAACTGACCTAGAAGGTTAAAAATTAAATGGAAGTTCTGGTGCAAGATAGAAATAAATTAAAAATAGGAACGATGTATGAATTATTTTCCATTTACTTTTTTATTTCATAGATCTCAAACTTTTTTAGTTGAAAAGCATCTGTTTCCTTTGAAATAGAAATTTAAAAAATTATATTGTATATAATACTTCTCTGTTTCTTCTTATTTATAACTTGACTAAAGTGTCTTTGTTCTCAGAGGATCAAGCAGCAGCCATGGAAACCATGACATTTTCCATATTGCACTGTGTTTTCTTGCTTGAAAAGGGAGATGGCATTCCATAGTTAGTTTCTTAACCCAATAAAAATAGAATGAGATCTCTAAAATGTTGTTTCTGAAGACCAAAATGCATCATTTCCAATTTTAAATTCTTCAGTAAAAAAAAAAAAAAAAAAGAAAAAAAGTCAAACACAAGTGAAAAGCCAAAACCAAACAGACAAAAACCCACTCCCAAACAAGCAAATATTCAAGAAAAATATATACTTGAAAAAAAATTACTTCTGCAGATAATACCCCCAGGGGAAAAAAATATTTCTATGTTATAAACAACTCCAGTATGACTATAAGCATTCATGGGATTCATAATAGCTGATTGAGTGCCTATGATGGGATATGAAACAGTAGCAGTTTGAATATTTTTAGCTTGAAGAGAGACATTTGGAATAGTTTGTCTGTCCTACCAGACTCTCATACATCCATGATCTATGCCAGGTTCATCTGACCGTTCTGGCAGATGAAGAGCAAGGGTTGAATCTGTGAAACAATCAGCTTCTACTGGGAGAAAAGGCCACCTTTGCTTGAAAATTTACATTTATTTTCATCAGGAAAGTTGCTGGTTTTTTTTTTTTTTTTTGACACAGTGTTAATGCAATAACAATGCTAGCTATAAAATCTACATTTAATACGGTTGGTGCATTCATGAGTGCTGAGAAAGCTGGAAGACATCATAGCTAAACTTCTCACAGCCATCTTTGAAAGGCTGTGGCAATTAGGAGAGGTGTCTGGTGGCTGGAAGAAAGTATATGCCACACTGGTCTTCAGAAAGGACAAGAAGGAGGATCCAGGAAACTGACAGCCGGTCAACTTCACTTCAATCCCTAGAAAGGTGATGGAGCGCCTCAATTCTAGAGGCAATTTCTATCCACATGAATTACAAGATGGTGATCAGGAGTAGCCAGAATGGATTTGCTAAAGGTAAATGATGCTTGACCAACATGATTGCCTTCTACAGCTAAACAACTACCTTGATGGATGGGGGGAGAGCACTGGATATTGTCTACCTTGACTTCAGCAAGGCTTTTGACACTATATCTCACAACATTCTCATATGCAAACTCAGAACGTGTGGACTGGATGAATGGACAGCAAAGTGGATTGAGATCTGGCTGAACTGCAGATTCCAGAGAGTTGTAATTGGTGGCATAGGGTCTAGCTGAAGGCCTGTAACTAGTGGTGCCCTCCAAGGTTTAATACTGGGCCCAGTATTATTTAACTTCCTCATCAATGACTTAGACAAAGGGACAGAGTGTCTTCTCAGCAAGATCACTGATGACACAAAGCTGGAAGGAATGGTCGATACCTCTGGGGGCTGTGAAGACCTTCAGAAGGACCTCAACAGGTTAGAGAGATGGACAAGAATGAATCATATGAAATTCAACAAACTTAAGTGCAGGGTCCTGCACCTGGGGAGGAATAACCCCTTGCACTAATACAAGCTGAGGACTAAACTGCTGGAAAGTAGCTCTGAGGAAGACCTGGGAGTTCTGGTGGACAGCAAGCTGTCC
>WEIV01008472.1:114825-171508 GCA_013390005.1 Calyptomena viridis | reverse complement strand
AATAAAATAGAAAAAGAGAAAAAAGAGAAAAGAAAAAGAGAAAGGAAAAGAAAAAGGAAAAGAAAAAGGAAGAAAGAAAATAAAGCAAAAATGGAAGGAAGAAGAAAAGAAAGAAGGAAAGCAATGTACATTTTATAAATCTACATTTTGAAGGATGATTTCTCCATCTGAAATGTTTCTGGAAGAACAGATTTGGTTTGGGTTTTTCCTGTCTTGAAGATAATTACTGTTTTTCAGATGCAACTTTTATGATTGTTTCAGCAATGCAGCACTTTAATGGCTTTTGCTACTTGGCAAACTGAAAAAAGGTGCAAGGCTGAGAATAGAAACAGGTTTCAGTACATGTGACTTCGGTCGGTCCATGCTGCTTTAGTGATAAATATCAAATCTTAAGTAGCTGTAGCATCATTCAGTGTTCCTTTAGTGGATCTGAAAGTTCAATGGAAAAGCAGCTGAACACAGTACCAGGAGCAAGGAGAGACTTTGTGGATGACCCGAATTGAAATCGCAGGAAATTCTTTAATATTTCATGGATGCCTGCAAAATACGGTGCCAGTTTATTCAGGGATTTGAAAGCAGCTGCAGAGTAAAAGTGTCTAATGAAAATGAAATAAATTTCCTGTGAATGGAATAAATTTTGATTGTGTGTCTGAGTGCAGTAATTATACATGTCACGCAGTAATTAGGCAGTCACAATGTGGCCACGGTGTCTTTCTTTGTCTGCAGATGGTCTGGGAGAACGGCTGTGTCGTTATTGTCATGCTGACACCCCTCGTGGAAAACGGAGTCAAACAGTGCTACCACTATTGGCCAGATGAAGGGTCAAACCTCTACCACATCTATGAGGTACCTACACAAAATATCTGGTTGCAAACATGACAGTAAGTGTATGGGTTGATTTCATACGGGGCAAAAGAGTGTTGGGGGCCGATCTAACCTGGAGGTTGAGCTGGGGGCTCTTAAACACACTTGGTGTGCCTTTGAGTACTTTTAGATTTGCAAAAAATAGGAGCACAGCTATAACAGCAAGGTAGTTTCCACCGAATAGAATATAGTAAATAATGAGCCAAATACTAGAGTTTTAGTAAGGACAGTCATTTTGCTTTTCAAATGGTTTTGCAAGTGGTTGATATATGAAAAAGTGCATTTATATTTTATAGGAAAATAGTATTTTTAGAACTAGTGAATTTTGCCGTAGGAAAGCCATATGTATCTTTGTAGAAAAGCCTCTACATTGCTGTAGTAATTAATCCTGTCTATTTTTACCTCTTCCCTCAGTGACAACAACAAATACATATTTTTATTTTCTGCTTTGCACTTCTAGCCCAAAATATCTTATCACCACTTTTGTTGCAATGTAACACTGACAACTTTAAGATTTTTCCAGTTGTCCAGCTGTGTAGAGGAAGAAAATAATACCACAATGCCAAATACGAAGAAATGTGGAGAAATTATGAAGAAATATTGTTATTTAAGCTAAAATGCAAACAAACTCATTGTATGAAAAGATGAGCTCTGCAAATAAAGCTGCATTTTTTAATGTTTATTTTTCTTCATAGCAGAAGAAACTGAACTTTCACTTGTCATGTGAGTTCAACTCAAATTTTTAAGATTTCCGAGAATAGCCTGGGCAATGCACTTTGGGGCATTTTGGAATAGAAAGCAACTGCCAGTCTAACACATCTTCAGTACAAAATATCTTTTGTTTTCACATAATGCTATAAAGATTAAGTTTAGTAATTTTTCCTTTTGCTATAAAATTGTCAAGGTTTTTCTTATGTTTTCCACCTGATAGCAGAGGTAGATAACCCCTTCTTGGCAACTACACTGATTGCTAAATCAATTTTTTCTTCCAATTACTGGCCAATTTGCTAATAAAAATGAAATTTTCATGCAATTCCTTTATCCTAAACATCTTACATCTGCAATCCTGAAGATGTGACTTGCAACCAAAATTGCTGATTGCCAATTGTTCCTTCCTATGGGCATAGGTAAATCTTGTCTCTGAGCACATCTGGTGCGAGGATTTCCTCGTGAGGAGCTTCTACCTGAAGAACCTGCAGACAAATGAGACCCGCACAGTGACACAGTTCCACTTCCTCAGCTGGAACGATCAGAGGGTTCCTGGTTCCACAAGATCACTTCTGGATTTCCGCAGGTAAAGCACAAAGTATGACAGTTTGTTTATGACACTGACCTGAGGAACTAGAGTGGTGCTTTATTTGTCCTTTAAAGATTTTTGGTTTGAAAGAGGGTTCCTCAGCCTGTGATGCCACACTGCTAAACTAACACAAATATCTGCAATAGGTTGATGTTTAGTGTTGTCTCACACAGAGATGTTGCCTGGTTTTAAGACATGTTCAATTCCCATTTAGAGATCGATACCTTTCCTCCCTTTGAACAGCTCTTCAGTGCTTCTGTATTTCTTTGTTTTTTGAATATTTATCTATTCTGCAACTTCCAGGCTTTTTGTGTGGCTCCCGTAAGATCCTTATTTGAGGACTCTCACAAATAAATTAAGAATTATGAGCATGCTTGAAAAAAAGAATCACAGTGGAGTCATGTGGTGATAACGTCATTCCCATGGGAGCATTTGCTCATAAGGATCCAACGGCGAGGTCTGTAGACCTTTGGCTGCAGGAGGGTGGAAATTTGAGAAAGCAGATGAAAATGTTGACAAAGCATACCCTCTGGAATTTTAAAGAAAGTCAATGTGGCTTTAAAATACAAATATACAAAGGCAAAACCTGCGAAAGTCCTTGCCACCTTCTCTAATGTTTGCTGTGTCTATCTAAATTTTAATTTGAAAATTAAAGCCATGCATGATAAATACTGGAGAGAAATAATCTTCATTTGATTGCAAACCGTGCCCAGTGCATCATGTGTAGGTGTTAGCATGTATCAGCTAATCCACAGCGATGCGCTTATGACTAATGAAAAGAATCTCCGGGAGGTTTGGGGAGTTGGTTCTCAATCCACAAGCGGCCTGTGGGATAGCGTGTTGTTCTCTCTGTACTGCAATATTATCTACAACCCCCCGAAGTGATTACAAGAGGCTCAGTGCTCTAAAGGTCCAAAGTAGTTTCTTTCAATAAGTGCTGAGAGCTCTGACTGATGCCAGTCGAAGTTGTGCATCTGCACCTGAGGGGAGAGGCTGGCGTGTATCCAGCAGGAGCTGGTTGCACAGTTGTCTGTTGGCAAAATTTTACCCTTAAAAATTTAGAACTAAATGCCACCCTTCATCCATTCTGTATTCTTGTGCGTCATGCAAGGCTTTTCAAAGCAGAGAGTCATCTCACATGGTGCAGGTTGGGTAATAGTACAGCTGTTCTGAGTCACTTGGAGCTATGGCTAGCTGCGAGTGTAAGGACATATTACAGAGTTGCAACACAAAAGCAGTAGTGAAGGAAGGAAGCATAGCCACTCCATAGGATAGAGTTGAAATTGTCATTGAATTTTCAAGGTTTTTTTCTCTGGGTTCAACTTTATTATGATTTTTGTAGGTTGATTTCCCTTTGCTTGTGATACCAAGGAAGTTGCCTGTAGTGAATTTCTGTAGTGAAAATTCTGAATCAGTTCCATTAAGCTGTGTGAGGTGCTGCACAGAGCCAATACAGCGTCCGACTTTGCTCTTTATAAAGATAGTAGGAAATCTGCTAGCAATTCTAACTAGAGTATAAATGAGCCTGTACAGCCAGGACATCTGAAGTTTGGAGTACCTCGACTCCAACTTGGTTCAGTAAGGATTGAGGTCCCGGCACGAACTGCAGGATTAGATCTACAGTAAGTCACAGTTCACATCACCAAGAAAGTGCTTCTTAGAGTGACATTGTGTAAGGGTTAAATAGCTGTTGAAGAAGTGTTGTGCAATACTTTGAAAAAGGAAAATGATAACTAGATGAGAAAAGTGGTGGAGCTGTCATTCTTTGTATTTAAAGCCAGTATGGGAATGAACCTGTTAAGATTTAATTGAATTCTGAGTGTTCATTTCACATGTATTCACAGTCCAGTGTAGGGTACTGTAATCATTTGCTACGTGCAGATTTTGTACAATGAACTCATAGTACTGAATGCATAGTAAAATTCCGCCTGAAAAGGAATTTTGGCATGCACAATAGCTGGTCTATGAATCTCAGTTTTCTTGGTCATCTGATCTTTCTTTTTATTTTTCCTTTTTTTACTGATAAAAGACCTAATGCACTATTGCTAAAATAATGTATTTGGAATTCGTTTATACAATACATGTTTTGCACCTCAAGCTTTCTATTTAAAGTACAAACTCTGCTGGATTATGACAGCTGAGTCATAAAGCCCCCAGAACAAATGTCTGACAGTGCTACCATACTCTTAGTATGGGCTGCTCTCATTTCTTTTAATCTTATCTATGTTTTTATGTGCATTCAGTGTGTTTGTATATATATATATGGCTATGTGTGTATATTTATATATTCACATACATATATGAAATTAAACATATACATAACCAACCCTCTATTTTTTATAATTCATCACCAAGAAAAATTGGATTCCCAAAATTACCTTGCCCAGAGTCTGTCTGTGGAAATATGGACCTTAAAATTTTTATTGAAATAAATTTTGCAAGTCTCTTTGAAAACTGAAAGCTTACATTTCTCTTACTATGTATCAGACAGTGATTTAGATGATTTTGCATCTAGCAGATACATTAAACTTTGCTGAATCTATCATACTGTCATAATGTAGATATAAATCGCCAAAAAGAGATTATTCTATATATTTTATAAATCTGTACAAAAGACAGTCCCTGAGAGGTGAGGCTACTATGGAAAACACTGGTCAGTTTTAAATGCTTCTGGAGTCCTAATTTCATTTTGAACAATAGACCAATCATTATTGCTCTGGACTAGCTTGTTAGTCATGCACTGATATGTGTCATTAAATATTTCTTGAGCCCAGAGGGAGCACATTTACACTTTAAAGAGGGACTGCTAAGCTAAAAGATAATTAGCATCACATGTGAGGGCTTTGCTTAAAATATATATCTATTATGCTATCACTTCTCGCTGTGTGCAATGGCATTTACTAACACTGCTCACTTTAAAAATGGACAAATTCTTATTTTGCCAGCTAATTAGCGGTTGCCAGTGTCATTTTTGTGATGTTGCAGCTAGTAATATGAGCCCAGTTGCATAGTCACAAAAGTGATCATTGGAAACTGTGACTCTGCTGCAGGGACAATGTGGGAAACCCCTTTTCTGAGCCTCTAACGACCTCTGACCTTTGCTTGCTGATNCACTCTCATTAGCCAGAACTAAGAATGAAATGAGATGTTGCTGCATTTCTAAATATTTTCATAAACTATATATAGACAAAGCTATGAACCAGCTGGATTGAAACCCATTGTTTTAATGTGTTTTCTGAAATGTGTGATAATGAAAATGTTTGAAACGCCTTCAATAAAACTGACAAACATAAGGTGTCTTTCCCTAACATGTGTCTCTGGCTGTCTGATTTACTGAGAGGTCTGATAGATTTAGATCAAGTTTGTCATTGAAATTATATTAGGACTTTAGTAGATGACTAGTCACAACATGCAAATATCATATTAGTGATGCTATACAAGGAACAAAGGAACCACACAAGCAGAAAGAGAAATGGTAAATACCCCTCTGCAGTGATTAGCTTTTATTTAATATTCGAAATGCAAAAACAACTCTTTGCTAATGCACATGATGGGGATGGGGGGTGGATGACCAGCTGCACGTCAGGGAATGCAGACTGACTGTATCAGATGTTGGCACAGACATTTCAAATATAATTTACTGTACAATACAAAAAATAAATATCAGGCTTTGTATTGTATAGAAGGAGCTCTTCCTCAAATATGATTAGCAAGAATTGAATGGTTAATTCATTGAAGTCTTCTGCAGCTTAAGGCTTGGTACTGCGTGCATATATATGTATTTATGGACATATAAGTGGTCCGTTTAACTTCTGAAGTCAAGTGCTCCTCGATTACTTAGAACCTTGTTCTGCTGCATTAATTACTTACATCCAGGGAATATAAATAGAGACAGAATGCCTCTGCAAGTATGATTTACATAAGGAAGCAAGAGAGTAAGAATTGTGAAAAATTTCTGAATATGAATGTTTAAAGGGAATCATTACAAAACTTAATATTGTTCTCAAGTTTGGTTAGAATCTTAAATAACAAAAAAACAGAATGTGAAAACGTGGTTTCATGGGATATCACCAACACCTTCATAGCCTGTTTAGGTTGAGTTCCAGGTATCCCAACACCCTGTCAGAAGTTAGGCATCCTCAGGCTATACTGTAAGCAATGCTTAAAGATATATGCATGTTTTCACAGCACAGATGTTGGTGAATAGATGAACAGCCAAGAACTAAATGATTCAGTAGGTTAGTTATGCTTTAAAATTCATAATAACATCCTACCACTGTTGCCAAATTTAAGCAGTGTACTTCAGTTTAGCAGTCAGGATCTGTGTAACACTCACATTGATCTGGGGACTACTGGAAGGTCTGGGCACCCCTTGAAAGCTTTCCTATGAAATAATTTTATAGGAGACCTTCTAGCTCCAGTCAACTCAAACATCTCATCAAATAAATTGAATGAAAGGTTTTGATTTCTTGAAGTAATGCTTTCCCATTTTAGCCTTTATTGAGCTTGCCTTGATAACATATGTGTGCATATTTTATGGTTTTTTGGGCCTGGAACATACTTGACATGCAAAATATATCCTAGAGCAAAGAGAGAGCTCAGGATTTTGCGTTTTGTAAGGCAATTTAAATAGATTTAAACCAATTTTGTGGGCTCTATTCTTAGACTGAGTATTTTGGTTTGTTTCAGCACTAGTTAATTCCTTCTTTGAGTTTACGTATCAGCAGACCTGTTCTGTGGCTGTACTTTTATTGATTGATTTCACATTTATTATCTTTCCACTGAGAATGTTTAACCAGGAGGCTGTTGAAGCCAACAATGTTTAAATATTAAATGTATAAGACTTTTGCTGTAGAACCAAAACAGTAAAGCTTACTGATGGGTTTAGTTGCCTTTACTACAATAGATTACATTTTAGAATTTTTGAGAAGCGTTTCAGGAGATTTGGTGTTTGCCTTTCTGGGAAGAACTGGTCTTACAAATCAGCACACATTTTACAAAGTGTACCGGAATAGCCATTTTTAATTTTGGATTCAGTTTGATGCCCCTTGATATTTCTTAGAGCAAGCTCATGAACTCAAGAGTTTGCTTTAAAATTAAAGGATCTGAAGATAATCTTAGTTGTGGAGCTAAGACATGAACCATTTGAGAAAATAGCTCATTTATTTTGCCCAGACAACAGTAATAATGGGATGTTTTCTGAGATTTCTACAACAGCAAAGGAGAAGCAAACTGTAAACAAGATTATGTACCTAACAGCTGCTTGTTATATTAGGAAATTGTCAACCTGAGTATTTCTTTAAAGAGAGCAAAATTTGCATTTTCTTGTTGCTTATTTTTAACAGTTGGCTAAAGAAACATTTATAATGTGCTTAATTAATTTTTTGTGTCTGTTTTATTTCAGAAAAGTAAACAAGTGCTACAGGGGTCGCTCTTGTCCAGTAGTTGTTCATTGCAGGCAAGTACAATTTCTAAAACAGCTTTAGAGAGATCTGTATGTGTAAGAATTTAATATAGATATAAATGAAGTGGGCAAGTTAAAGCTTTAGATTAATTGCCAAACAGATAGTGAGGTAGGCTGAAGGTATTAAGTATAATTCAACTGAGTTTTAATGCTAATTAATACTTAGGATCTGTTTTCATAATAAAATTATCCTTACATGTGGTTTTGTAGATATTGAGCCATGGCTTAACAAAGCATGGCCACACTTTCCAGTGTAACTGGCACTTCAGTTTCATATATCTTCCAAATTATAGAATTTTTTTGCATTCCCTCCCAGTTTAGTCTTTTTTATTTCATTAACACTCAATTATGTTTTATTTCTTTGCTTGCTTTTAGAGATCATGGTTAAAGGGCAATGTCAGGTACTGGAAATGTGCCTGTAATCCTTTAAGCACAGGTTATTTTTAGTCCTGACAATCTGACAGATGCACATGAAGGGTGTCAGGCAGGTCAATGGAAAACTTTACCATAATAATGTTAATGTTGGGCTTTGCCATTGGAGGTTCTGAGTTATAAGAAGACTATTGCACTTATTTATCAAAAATAGCCTTATAGATAAAGAAGGTATATAAGTAGCCCTGCTAAGAGGCAGGATATTTGCCATGTGGCATTCCACTTTGGATGGGAATGGAGAGGGAGGGGACACGTTTCTCATGTCTGGCTCAGCTGAGTCACCTTCCACTGGATGCAGGGAGTCCTCTGCAGAGGTGAATGCCCCAGAGGCAACTTGTTTGCATTGCCTTCAGGAAATCTAAGATAATAAAGATTTGATGCAGAATGAAGAGCCTTCAAGTTTCTCCGTCTTTTCTCACTACAATGGTTGGAAATATCTACCATCAGCTCATCAGTTTTTGTTTTTATTGGGCCTGATCACTGCCTTCTCTCTCATTATTCAGCTTAACTAATAAGATTGTGTCTTTGTTCCCTTCATAGACAGAGGGAAAAAAACTTATTACCTCCTTTTCTCTAAACAGTGCTCTAGTAACTGAAAGAAAAAAAACCTCTGCAGAAACTTAACAAAAATTAAGTTTCATAGCCTGCCTGTATGCTACTGAATGCAGTAGCACACTTCATGCTGTTCTATTATTTTTCCTTTTGTTAATTTTTGTGTACAAATTGAGCTATCAATAAAAATAATGGCTTAATTAATAAAACTACATACCAGTTTAATTGGTCACACATGCACCTTTGTAAAAATTTTGGGAGGAAAAGAAAAAAAGCTTTTACTTAAAGTCTTAATTATGTTTGCTAACAGCAGCTCTAAAAGAGCATCACGCTGGCAATTACACATTGCTCTCTCAAAGGGACTCAAGCTGCATTCAGATTAGGGAGCTTTCCCCTTCTGGAGGCTTGGTCTCACATCTCTGAGGAAGGGCTATTGATACACAAAAGTTAAAGCTCTTTCTTAGGAATTACATGATAATATTTTTTCTGGTCATTGCAAATAAGAAAGAATTAAAAGGGAAGGTGAAAAAACAAACCACTCATGATATATAGTGAAGAAAGATTGCTGTCCCTCACTAATCAAATATTTTGGTTTTTGAACAGGTCTCTGCATTTCCTCTGACCACTGTGTTCAGATGCAATCTGCAGAATTTATTGTTCTGGATAATGTTCTGATTTAACTTATTCTGTGATTGATCTCATATATAACTGACTATAAGGTCGTAATATACACACTTTTTGAACAGAAATGGTATCCTGGTTTAGGGTTAGTGACTTTTACACCGTTATTTAAAATACTTTTTCTTGCATAAACACAACGTGGCTTAAAAAATCAAAACCAAGGCCTGTTATCCATGCAGGCTAGTGGTTAATCTTCCACAACCAGCTTGTGTTAATTCAGTTCAAGCTTTCTCTACTCTCTCAGTACCCTACTTTAACCCCTCATTCTCTCCTCTTCCCTATGTGTAACAGTATAACATTAAGGGCAGGTACTTTCATGTTGAGTCTAGATGCACATTGATAGGCTTTATTTTTTCTTTTTCCTTTTCTGTTGGCAGTGATGGTGCAGGAAGAAGTGGAACCTACATTCTAATTGACATGGTTCTCAATAAAATGGCCAAAGGTGAGAATTGAAAGGCTTGTTACTTCCTCAGTACTGAAATGTGCTTGTGTTGCCATGACAACCGTGGGGGAGCAATATTCACAGAAAATCTGAGAATAAATTAGAGGCAAATTCTACTCTTTCCCGAATGTTCTATAGTTTTATTTTCATAACAGTTTCAAACAGCAAACCCTAACACAAGTGCTTTGTGAATGAGCAGGTATGTTTGTGCTATTGAGAAGTATTTGAATTTTCAAATTGATCTTTTAAAATAGTATTACTGTTTCTAGAAGTAAAAGCCTTGGGGCTGTATAATCCTGGTTTAGTGGCTTCATGAGTTAGATCCTGGGCTGGTCATGACTGTTGTCCAGTCCCCTCTCACCTACCCAGCCACGATGGTCAGATGTGTTTACTTTGGTTTTTGTAGCAGCCCATTGCCACCAAAGCACATAGAAGTGCTGGTGCCAGACAAGGCCTCATGTGCTGCACAGATTTGTCTCTTAAAAGGAAAAAGTCTGTAGGGAACAGAGAACTGAAAATAAATCAGTTAATGCTCTGTTCTCAGTTCTGGCACTGTCTGTTCAATGTTGAACAATGTATTTAACTTTTCTGTTTATTAGTGACCATATCTGTGATACGTAATTTTGTGAAGTGAAAAATAATCTGTCAATGTAAGCGTAAACTGTGGTTTGTTTAAAATCGAGTCTAATAGATTTTCTAGAGGTTGGGACCATGTCTTTATTTTTTCTTGATTGGAAATGTTTCTTGGTGGGAAGTACTGAAGGTATTCTGAAATAATCTTTGTTAGAACTAAAGAAATTTTTAATACTGATACTGTCTTCAAAAGGAAAGAAGGTAAGAGTGGGCATGTGAATCTGATGAAATAAAAAGTAGTAATTTGCCTTTATTTATTCGTAATCTGAGTTCTTAAGCCGCCTTGATTTGGCATTATGCATATCTATATATTTATAGATATATATTTGAGCTCTAATCACTTTACAGTTTTTGTTCGAAGTCTTATAAAATAGACATATTTTTATATGTAGTTTAAAAATGCACTCCATGCTTTGCAGTCATCTGCTGTTGCATCCTGAATATTCCAGTCCTCTGAGGCATGATGGCATTCTGTCCCTTAAGAAAGATTTTAGCAATTTTTTTCTCTCCAGATTCTGTTAACATGTCTCATCAAACATGGACTGAAATTTCTGCCCGCAAGCATCATGTGGAATTTGCAGCTGATGCTAAAAGAAGTTGTATGTTTGGCTTCTCCTTTGCACTGTACTGAAAATAAATTTTTCAGTGGGATGAGATTAGTTTTTCATGCTCATTGGAAAATAGGTTTTCAGTTTGTGAAGGAATATGGAGATATTTCCAGTGCTTGTTACGTGCCACGTGACAACCTAGACTTTAAAAATAGAAGCAATGGTAGATTGTAAAATTAATGTAGACCTTTGTTAAGTGTTTGTTTGGCTCATTTAAGTCATCAACAGTGAGAAGCTATAATGACAACTAGATTTAAACTATATGCAATTTATTGGCATGAAGAAGTAAATGAGAAGTACTTTCTAGCTTGGGGCTTTCAGCCACTTAAGGGAGGGTTGACTTTGTTGTAAAAGCACTGAAGAATGCCATTTATTGACTCCATTGTACCATGTAATGTCAAATTCCATTTTAAGTGTGGGCTTAGCACTTCACAATACCAGACAAGTCATGTGAAACTGGCCAGAGAAAGGCGTCACAGGGCTTTTTGGAGATCGGTCACCCCCATTTTGTTCTTGACCTGCTCCCCTCTGCCCGTGGGGGTGTGCAACGCAAAATCCCCTGACCTGGTGCTTTGGCTGGAGTTTAAATGAAAGATCAAAGGGCAGAGCGGGCATCTCAGCCCTGCTGAGGTGGGCCTTTCCCAGGCTGTCACACTGTGCGGCCGCCAAAGGTTTTGTTCGGGCGGGAGCCGCGGCCCAGCCTGTGCGGCCGGGGCCCTCTTTGTCTGGCCTGAGAAGCTGGAGGCCCAGGTTGAGGATCCAATGTTCATCAAATGATCAAAGGCCTGAAGCCCTGGACATGAAATCTTTCTTTCCATTTCCTTTTCTTAGAGAATGAATTGCACGAGTGGCAAAGAATGCCCTTTCCAAAGCTTTTATGTGCAGTGCGAGGGCTAACTTCAGAGTCCTTCAGTGCTGAACATAAAAATGTAAGTGCACTTTCAATCTGGGCCCAGCTGCAGGGCCAGCATCGAGGAACCCTTTTTTCAAAAAGGCTTTTAAGGATTAAGGCCTTCAGTCTTTCAAAAAAAAAAAAAAAAACCCAACCAGAAAAACCACCATGGACTTTTAAGAAAAAACTTAGAATAATTTGAGTTTCTTGTTCCACTGTCTGGTTTATTAGAAAGTAGACAATAATGCATTTTTAAATCAAAGTAAATAGAGGAGTACTTAGTTTCAGCAGTGGGAAAGTAGAAAGCAATCAATAAATGCCTTGGCTCTTTAGTGGGGTCTTTAATAGGGTAGGTTGGGAAAAGGAGCTCCTTTTTCATGTAATGATTTACTTCCCTGCATTCTCTTAGACAGTTAACTGTAAATGCCTTTGTCATTTACAATTTCTACTGCTCATTGAATTAGTGCTAACATTTAGTCTATTAAACACGTTATAAATTAGTATCTTCTACCACTTTGTTTGTTGCCATGCCATGTATTACTTTAGATGATGAAAACCACCAGCAAGGGACCTGTTTCTAAAGCCTAAAGCAGGGGAAAAGAAATTAAGTTGGAGAAGATTTTATACTTGACATCTGCCATGTCATTTTGATGACACCAACCCCTTTGAGGAAGGGAATTTTAGGGAATGAAATTTTAGGAAAGCAAAACATCTTGATTTAGGGCACTTGTAGGATGGTGAAAGCTGGTATCAAGTGCAGAATGTCCCTATGATGTACTTTGGCGGGGGGGATTTAGCTGGTGGAAGGACATGCAGGAGCTCGCAGAAGCACCAGAACAGATTTAAAATTGGGGCAGGTTCTTAATGAATTTCACTTTCCTCCGTGCAGTAAATGCAATGACTGCATCTGTGCACTGACTCCAAACAGCCACATTAAATAACCTTCTTAGATACTGGAACAGAGAGCAGTGATGTCTGTCCAGTGCTATCATTCCTGTGTCATGTGAGCAGAAAGTTTTAAATGCAAAGTGTATCCTTCCGTTTAGTTGTACTAATAATTAATGCTGCTATTTATTGTTCAGTTTGTTACTATAGTTTTTTTCTTCCTATATTCATATGCTGTTGCCTAGAAAGTTTGGACCAGTTGATCCTTGAGGTCCCATTCCAACCTGATGTTCTATGATTCCATGATTCTTTGATATGCAGAGTAGTTACAAGACCCTGATCCTATACCCATCGAAGTAATAACAAAAACTAAAAGGTGTTGAATCTGACCTTGCACTAACATATTTGAATACTATTTAACATGGTTTCACTATGATATCTATTTAACTATAAGACAGTTACCAAGTCACCTCTCATTTCCATGACAGACAGCTTTAGGACAAGCTTTAGTTTTGAGTTAGATGATGAGAAGTGATTTAGTTCAACCCATGTGCACATTCATGATTTAAATAAATACAGGAAATGATAATGGATTGTTTCTGTAGATAACAATGCTTGCTGGATTTTTGATAGAGACTGTTTTTCTGAGGCTGATTTCTGCTGAGAATTTCAACATTCTTGATGTATTTACAAGTTTTATCCTTTGTTACTAGGGAAGATAAGCTGATTTAGATTTAGTCTACTTGATATTCCTTCCTCACCCCAAACTCACAGCAACTCTGAGCTGATCAGGTTTTTTTCTTTTTGTGTGATCTAGAGAAAAGTTGAGAATTTTCTCATTTCATGTCTTTCCCGCAGGCTTATTGTAGTGACTAAAAGTGTGATCTATTGCAAGACATTTTTATTGAGTGTTTCTGGCATAGGAAAAAAAAAAAAAGAAAAAAATGAGATTATGAGTCTTCCCACTTTCATTTTTCTGAACTGAGAGGCTTGGATAGTGTAGATAATAGTTTGATTTTTAGATATTAATCCAGCCAGCAGCTGCTTAGGGTTTGCTGACCATCCATTTTCTTGTGTTTGAACTAGCTGGAACGAGATGAGTCAAAGGAAAGGTGAATATGAATTTTAAAATCCTTTTAAAGTATTGATTTCCAAATTCTAAAACCCAGCAAAAAGATTCGATATAGCAAAGCTGAACCAACGGTTTATTCTCTTGCATTCAAAAGCTTGGATTATAATTGATGAGCACACACACTCTGGCCTGGGCTGGCTGTGGAGGTTATCTCCCCAAGTCCTTTCCTTGCCCCTGCTACCCTATTGTCTGAGGGTCTTGTGAGTCAGCTCCTGAGCAGATGCAGTTTATACCGTGACATTTTAAGGCAAAACAAAAGATTCCTTAATTCGCCTTCTGACTCATCGTGATCAAATGATTTGGGCTAATCTGAACCCTTGCTGAGGTTTTTCTTATCTGCTGTGTGGATTTAACAATCATAATGAAGTTGTGGGGTTAGCTTCTCTCTGAAAGGATTTTATGAAAGGAAACGCTTGCCCATACTCATGTTAAAATGGATTCAATCTGCTTATTTTTGAGTCTTTATGCAAAGTCTGAAAATATTCTATTGTTCAGTTGTGCTGATACAAGTCTAGAGCTCACTATTTCTGACATGTTTTTGGTGAACGAGGAAGTATTTTTTCAGCCCAAGATATATGAAAATAAAATTTAACATACTACATGTCATACAGCGGTGGAGAGAATATATGGTGTAGAAGAGAGATTACCTTTTTTTTAAAGGTATCTAGGGCTAAGAGGACAAAAAAGTGGTATTAGAAATAGGTGGTATTCTAGAGAAAAATTTAAAACAGAAAAATTCAGGCTAATTGTTTTCATGTTCTAGGTTTGAATTAATCACATTGCTTGTCTTTAAGATTTGGGTGAGATAGATTATTATCTCTAGGAACATAGAAAAAAAATGCAGGCCAATAGAGCCCAAAAATTGAGGTTTGCTTTGTTTTCTACTGTGCTATCCACAAGACTGTCTCAGTTCTCAGCAGCAGTAATGCCAACTGTGAAATGTTGCTATTTCAGTTTCTGAAGGAAGTTCCTAGTGTCCATGTAGACATATCATATGTTGTAAGGCCGGTTTTTCAAATGAGCTGCATTTATGTATTGTAACTTTTATGTAATGAGTTACCCTGGAAACACAATTAGGCAAATAGTGCTCATTCTTGCAGCCTTTCCCAGCAGATAATTAATCACAATGAGAGCTGGGCCCCCAGCTACACGCTGAAGTGTATATAGGGAATGTATAGGGTACTTTTGTACTGTCCAGCCCGAGATGCTCATCAAACTCTCACTATTTAGAAAAAGCTGTTTAAAGCAGTGTTTATTTCCTTGGAAAAGCACATTTTGACATATAGCAATTTTGGTGCATTATTGACTGTATAGAGCCATTGATTAACAGTCATAAAAGGAAGATAAAAATGTAGCATGTTCTACAGGCTTCTGTTGTGAAATGAAGTAGTGACCATTAGAAGATGATTTGGTTGATATTTTCTAGTGTGTGTTGTATGGTCTGCATTTTTAGATGGTTTCCTTTGTGACACACAGAGATTTCAAACAAAAAGCAAACAAGTTATTGATGCGATTTCTTTGGCTTTTTTCTCTTTTTATATAGTTTAGTGGTCAGGGATTACCCTTAAAGAGCCATATTTCTTGAGTTATTTGCTGTTCTGAGGATTTTATTGGAAAAGAATAGGGAGCAGGAAAGTATGGTAGAAAGCAATCCTAATTATCCAGGGTTTGGGGCAAATGAATTGTGAAGAAAGACTGATCAGACATGGGCTGTTCCTTGGGAAAGGGAGCACAAAGGGGGGTCCCCATAGAATGTTAGAAGACCCTGAAAGAAATGTATTGATGTCAGTAAGCAGCTTGAGATAGTGACTAATTTGAAAACAAGAGGTCATTGACTGAAACTAAGGAAGAGACAAGCAGATAAGGAATTTGAGCGGCATTTTTTCACACAATGGGTAGGTTAGAATATGGAAAAGTGAAAAAGCTGGTCATAGGAGTACTGTGCTACTGGTTTGAGAAGCAGCTGGGCAAATGTTTGGGAAAAGAGGTTTATGTATAAAGTGAAGAACTATTTCTTGTTTGGTGGCTCAGTTGACCATATGGTAGCATTCTGGCTCTAAAGGGTGCAATGTGTTTTGCCTAACTAAAGAGTAGTTACTTCACAACTTCTATAGCTGGACCAGTTTAGTCACTCTTAAGGACAAACTCTCTTAAAGGATAATAGTTGCATTTTTTATTCAAATCACTCCATGTACTGTCTTGTGAAAGCATTACCACCTACATGCAACGTAAAATGAAAGTAATGTAAAATGTAGTTCTTACAATCTAATAGATTCGCGTGGGCGAGCTATTTCTGTGTCCCCTGGAAAGAAAATTAATATTTTCCGAAGGGGACTCCAAGATTTTTTAAGGCCAAGTGAGGCATGTTTTTAGAAATGTCATTTTTGCAATAAGCATCTAAACTTTCTTCATATTTGATTCAGCATGTGGAGATCAACTTCCTGTCAGATAATTTACCATTAGCTTTTGCAAGAGATACTAAAAGAAGGAAATTGTGTGAAACTCTGTGGGAGCTGATCCTGGGGAGCAGACAATAGCAGCACATTCACAATTCCTGCTACGATGTGCTCTCTATGTGTGTGTGTGTCTGCATGTGCATGTGTAAGTTGAATTTAGATGTGTGCACTGGTATTTTCTAGTGTGACCATAGGTAATTATGGGATATCTTACCCCATGTGGAATATAATTCATTATCTTCCTTTCTTGCATGTAGTGATTTAGGTATATTCATTTTACTTGTAACTTCTGGAGAGAGTGGAGGGAATCTAGATGTAAAAGAGAAACAATTCCTATATGGTATAGAATGTGATGTGACCGTTCTCATGCACAGTTGAAATGAGGAAGGATTGGTCCTCAAATTAGCATCCATTTGCATTCAGTTACAGTGAGTGGTTTCTGCATGTTTTTTTCTGCACTGACAAAGGATATTAGCTTAAAAGCTGACATGTCAGCAGTGAATTTCTATCGTTGCAAGACTGTTAAAATCAATATAAAGCTTAGAAGCATTATTTTCCTGTAGCATTTTTTTAAATATTAGACTGTTCCTTGATGTTCCATCTTCAGTGTCACCTTTCTCTGGATTGTGTACTGACAAAGACATATCACATTTGTGCATTTATAAAATGCACTCTTCAAGTATTAATATAAAATGTGTGAACAATAAGACATTACGTAATGTATACTCTCTGTGTGCATGACTGTCACAATAATTTTAATTACTTTGTTGTTATTACTATAAATACTCCTTCCTCCACTTATGTGCTTGCCTTGCCCATTGGGTTCTTTTGTTCAAGTTATTTTGGCTTTTGGTTTTTTTTTTACTTAAGGTGCTGAAATTTTAATTTGGGTTTTTGTTAGGTGTATATAAGTACTTAGGTATTTTGTCTGAAATGACAGACATTTCACTGATTCAGGTATGCTTTGGGTCCATCCCTAATATGCATACACACAGATTTTGTTTATCTCGGAGGCAGAATAAACTTTTCATGAAAATGCCAGCCTGAATACATGTATCTTTTTTGTTATCTTTAAAGTGTCCCTCATTAGGGTTTTGCTGACACTTTTCTCTTTCCATGAAAAGCATCAAACGATCCTTCTGGCCAATAGTAGAATTTCAGCAATTACAACAACAGACATCTGGATAACTACAAATGAAAATCACTTTTATTTTTGTAGCTTCTAGCTGCTGGTCAGGTCCCTTTTTCATCTCTAATATTTGCAAATGTTTTTATTTAGCGGGCACTTAGATAAGGCAAGTTGAAGGAGGAAAATACTCTTGTTTCTTTGCAGCAGAGCACTGTGCAAACAACAGTTACTTGTATGACACATATTTCACTTGCATGGTCTTCATTACACTATACTGCAACTTGTTTATCTTTTCATTGTGGTTCCATGTTGCTTTTCTTTTGTCATTTCCCTCAAAATCACCAAATGGGGAGGTGAAGGAAATGAGGAAGGCTACTGACACAAAACACAGACCTCAAACACCATTAGATTTGGCAGAATCTAGCATTTGTGAACCCAAAAGTGCAGAGCAGAAACTCAGCTCTTTTCAACCCAGGTTCATCCCAGCTAACTTTTGCCAAATAAAATGTCTAGTGTTAAGCATCTCACCTAACCTAGTTGTCTAGGTCTCCTCAGTCATCAATGAGAACGATACACACCTCTGGAGGATAATTCTCAGGCAAATGAATTGCCCATTAGAGCTTACCCCCTCTCTCTTAGCTGTTGGGAGAGGAGATGACTAACTCCAATTTGAACTTCAAGGATGGCTGGAGTAGATGAGATGAGGTTGGGCCTTTGAGACTAAGCTAGTTAGTAAATATTACCGGTTTGCCATTAAAACTAATGGTCAGTGAAAAAGTGGTGTTACACTCCCCCTAGTTATGACCCTTTTCTCTTTAATCAGATTGAGTTTGCCCCTCATATGGTGTGATTAAATGTTTCACTGCAACATTAAGTACTCAATGGGGCAAACACTTGCTGGAGCAGCTATGTGAGCTATCCTTTAGAAGTTGTCAGTGGGAAGCTGGAAGCATCCAGGGCTTTAGGAGCATTGCAAATCTATAGTGTATCTGTGCTATGTCCAGCTACATTAGACACTGGAAACAGCATAGCCGTGACAGCTTAATAGTCCACAAGTGCTGATTTGCCCCCTAACTCCCCAGAGAGCCCACTTCTGTCTCCATGGACTATTGCAGACAGACATATAGATGGTTATGTTTGTGTATAAGGCTCTTGACAGACCTGGATCGACTGTCTGTCCTTGGGTCTCCATAGTTCACTGTCTTCCTTCTTGCTAAGGGAAAGCTGGATGAAGAAAAGGGCCAGAAAATGCAGTACTAAACCCAAGAAAGCCTATTTGTCGGAGTCTTCACACAGGGAAGAAGGGCAGCATAAAGCCAGTGTGCACAAGTGTGCTTTGGCCATGACGCATCACTTTTAGGCATGAGTCATGCAGTCATCACCCAAACATGAAAAACACTTGTATTCTTCCTAAACACAGACACACTGTAATGAGACAGCTCATATCCTGACACTGTATTTTTTCGTTTAGTTTCTTTCTCAAGTTTTCTTTTTTGCTATTTCACAATATTACAAATGAAACTTCCACGGCGCTCCTGACTGCCGGCAAATACCGAGCCATGCGTGATCTGAGGCTAAAGGCTGCCAAGCAGCAGCATCCTGGAAATATTAATTGGGTCTTTTTCACCTTCTAGCAACAGTAGGTGTGTAAAGGATGGTATTAGTGACTCTTCCTTCAAGATTCTAACAAGACAGTTTTTAATCTGAGCTAACAAGTCCCTTTGCCCTTCAAGGCCTAATTTAAAATCTATACAATATAATAAATACAAAAAAGATGCATTAAGCAGGTAATATCTGACTAGAATGAAGCTGAATACTTACTGCTACCAGAAGAAAGGCACTTGACAGACCATTTCTGTATTCCCCTCAGTATTCAGGTTTTTTTCTGTTGGGATAAATGCTTATTCCCACACAGATCATCATCATTTCCTTAAGGAGACATAGTGAAAGTGCTAATAATCCCCACCCTTTACCACCACTCAGCATGACTCCTACGTCATATATTCAACTTTGTGATCACTTTATGATCAAGGGGAACAGAAAGAGGGCCAAGAAAGGTGCAAAGGGTACTGGAAAAAAAAAATAGACTATAGGTACAGGTTCTCACCTCTATAGTGTCCAAGTACCTTGTAATTATTAATGGACTTGCTTTCATAACAACTCATTAGGTAGGAAAAAAATGGTTCATTTTATAAATGGTAGTGTGAAACATAGGGTGAATTTAATGATTTAGTCAAAGTGGTGCGGGAAGTCAGAGTCTTAGCCTGGAAGAGAACTGAAATCTATCTAAACATAGCCCCATAATGATCAAGCCATCCTTTAGGACTCACAGTAGCAAATTTCTAGCCATTCTGCAGAGTTATATCTTTTTGAGGTTATATGCCAGTAGATCTGAAAGTTGTTCCCAACTAGAAAAATCCTTTTTAATTTAATATTTATGAGTGAAATGTATTTGTGAAACATGCACAAAGAAAACTCTTCAGTTTGGGTTATTTAAAAAGAAACCCCCCACAAATAACTGCTTTGATGAAGTATTTAAGCATCATTTTATTTTTATAAATACACAGAAAATTCAGAGGATCTAGAATCTAAAATATTCCTTTTAAGACAGAGCTTTAATATAAAATTCTATCAGTTTCACAGAATCTACGCTGCACTTTCATTAGTACTGAATAAAATAGGACTTTTGACTTTGCTTTCAGTGTATGTTCAAGCCTATTACATAAAAATCTCAAAGATAACCTTAATTAAGCCAAATTTTCATTTATATAACAAATGCTGATTGTTCTCATAACTTAAAAAAAAAAATCACGAACCAACCCTGCACATTTTCAGGTGCACAAGCTCTGAAAAACACTGTTTGATGATATGCCTTAATTTTTCCTTCCCAGCTGATACAATTAAAAATGTTACCACTCTTGACAAACTTTGTCATATTCCTATGGTATCACAGTGACAGCAATGCTTGTACAATGTAGAAGGGATGATCCTTCACAGAGTGTTTCTCACGTGTCTTGTGCTTAGCAAAATAGGTCCCCTGCCATGTTTAGGAGGATGAGAAGAGAAGGAAGCTTTCATTATTATAAAACTAACCTTAGATAATTCACAGTAATTTTAAATATTGCAAGCTGCTGGTCACTTCATGGAGCCTATTGCAGCAGAATTAGGCTAGGTTGTTATTTAATGCAGGACAAAAAGGAAACTTAACTTTTATCCATATTTTTATTACATGCTGGATACTCCACTTATGTGACTATCTAAGGGCAAACACTTTAACCCCTTGAGATCTGCTAATCAGGAGCACCAGCTGTTAAGTGCCAGCATGCATCCTGCATTCATGCCTGCAGGGGGAGAAAGGGTTGCAAAGAATATGACCCTAAACTTCAGAAACTGCTTCTCTCCTTGGGGGCAAAATATCATTCAGCTTGCATCTTCTCTTGTTTTCTTTTAGTTTATCTATTTAATGCTCCTGATGTGGCTTGTTGTGCACTCACTGTGAATGCTTCAAGCCTTTAGGAAGATGATAGTTAATTACCGAAGTTAAAATCTGGCTTGCACTGGTGTGGAAGTGCTTTCAGAGGTATTTACTCAGCTAGCTCAGTGAGCTGCTGGGGGCAGGGGAAGGCTGGCTCACAATGAATTACTGCAAATGCATGTTCTGTTTATAAAAAAAAAAAAGGCACATTGCACAGTCATTTTTCAGAATACTGCTGGTACAATATTAGATCAGTCTCACACTAAGTTACATTCGTACATTCATTTAAAACAAGCAATGAAATCCATTGTGGCAAAAAACCTGTCACAAACACAAACCAAATTTATTCCCTGCAGAATAAAATATAGTCAAAAGGTGAAAAGGCAGTTCTTTATTGTTTAAATGATTGTTCTTTTATCCCTCTCTTTAGTTTCTGAAACCAGTAGCACTGTTAAGCAGACAGATATGTATTGGGGAGAAAAGGTAGAAAATACTGCCTTTTGGACATATTTTGTGTTCTCTTTTCCAAATGTCAGTGCTCTCCAGCCTAGTATTTTTAACCTTTCTTCTAGATTATTAGTTGTATGACAATAAATTAACATCTGCATCTATTACTGGACTTCATAATTTAGTAGCCTGAGAAAAACACTTCCAATAGTAGGATATCCTTGGAATCAGTGGATCAAGTTTTTCCAGCTCTTACTCTAAACCACTGCATCAAATTTAGTTTGTATGTGAGCTTTCCTGATAAGCAATGTTTAAAATACCTTAGCAGTGTGTGGATATTTTGCAGCCATCTCAGTTAGAGCACAACTTGACCATAATGTCTCTCACCCAATGTCATGCAGCATATACTATATTTTTTGTCACCTGAAATGGCTCAAAAGCATAAATAAAGTGTTACTGGGTACTATAGAATGCTATGCCACACTGCATGACATTCATGCTGCACTTAAACACTGAGCTCCTCTCACCTGTGAAGGCAGGTTGGGTTCAGATCTCCCTTTGTGCCTTGAAAATCTATTCCTTTGTCTGTCTCTGTCACCAGAAAACTTTATGTAGACTATCTTACATGTCATGTGGAAGTGAGCTGAATTTACATATTATAACAGCAGACTAGCCTAAGCTTGAACAGAAAAAAGCCCTCATAACAAAATGAGATTTAATAGGGGATGGCAATATATATTTAAACACATTTATATTAGCCACAGTAAAGAAAGAGATGCAGAACATGTAGATGCAGAGGAGGAAGAGAGGTTTACTCACGTAGAGAGTTATCAAGTCATGCTGGTTTTATCCTATGACATTGATTTCATCTCTTTTCCTGTGAGTTTTCTTGTTCCAAGATATTTTTCTTCCAAAACATCATCCAGCCATAGGTTTTGTTGATCAGTCTCTCTAAGTACTTACGTAGTTGCCATCACCATATCCAAGATGTTCAGAGGTGGGAAAAAGAGGGTAGCAAACCAATCCATGTCTCTGCTTTGGATTGTCTCTAAGCCCCTGGCCATCACCAAGACACTGATTTGGGCAAAATCATACTTTGCTCTCCTTTTCCTTTTAATTACCTGTGACTGAGGACCTCAGAAGTGATTTTGGGTAACCTGCTTATCACAACCCATAGGCTGGGGGCCATACATCAGTAAAACCTGATGTTTCAGAGACTTTACTGATAAAATACTTCAGAACAAGCTTCCCATTAAGCACACCAGCCCACTAGGACTGTTCTTATGTTCCAGTGCAAGCGTATGCTTTGGTGTTTTGCTAAATCAGGATTTTTTAATCAGGTGTTGTTCATACTATTAGTCATGTCATTCACTTAATGATGATAAAACACAAGCATCAATTCACTAGTAAATGCCTGCAATCTGCATCACAGAAATGGAGGAATTAACTCTTTCAAAGGTAAGCTCAGAAGCCTGTCTGGCCATTAAGAAGTGTTATCAGGTCTTGTCATGGACCTTCTCCCTTTTTGTCCTGAGGCTAGAATATTTCCAAATGAAGGTCATCCCTCACTGATGGGGACATATGTGTTCACAGCCATGGCTAAGTCCACGTGGCACTCGAGCCTGCCAGCTCCAGTGGGAGGATCTCTGGGTTCATCCTTGCAGCACACACCTCAGAGGACAGATCAGGACTGTGGTTAACCTTGTCTGTGGATGATAGTGTCTTAAATTTTATTAATATCTTAATTTCTGAAAGAGAGAATTCCTCTTACGTTGAGCCAAGATGCCACTAGGACATTTTGTTTCCTGGTAATTAAATGAGGCTACAAGTAAGGCTGTAAATCATGTGTGATCCTCACACAGCTCTGCTCCCATGGGCATCTGTGGTGGAACAGGAAAATCCCACCTAATTGCACACGTATGTGTGAGAGTAAACAGTGAACTGAGCTGCTGTGTTACACCAGAGTTAGGGTTTGCAAAGAGTGTGTCTTTACTGATACTTTCCAGATGAGTTGCTACTGCAAAACTTGCAACAGATTTAAGGTATAATTACTGTCACTGTTACAAGACTTTACAGCATATATAAGTATGTATTGTTTTGTTCTGTTGTAGGGAGATTCGGAGTTTTTTAATTTTAAAATAAAATTTTCCATTTTTTTTTTCAAAGCTCATCCCTGTAAATCCTGGGGAGGAGAGTGGGGAGCAAAAGCTATACAATGCCCCACCCCGTGGTAATTAGCAAAAGTATCTGTCATATACCGTTTCTAAGTTGTCACTGTTATATTTAGTGAAATAATTAATTCCATTTCTGATACAGCTGAAGAACATATTTTCATTGATATGGAGAACACATTGCAAATCAATTATTCTTGTAGAGCTGATGTTATTTTTAAATATCTTCTCATATCTTTTATCAAGGAAACCAAATGAAACCAATTTCATAGTTGCTTTTCTGAATTTTTATAAAAATGGTGCTGAGCTGTGAAGTTGAGTTGGGTAAATAAGGAGGTGCATGATGTTTACATGGATATGAACCTAATTATGTTTAGACAAGCCCTTAAATTACAAGAGTTGTAGGAAGAGTGGTAAGCGTTGGGTGCAGTTCTTCAAATCCAGTTCTGGGAACTAAACATGTTCCAGATATGTACAAGTTAGCTATGGCAGCAGCAGTGCTTAGGTGCATGGCCCACAGGTTGGCCACTGAGACCTCTGTGAATATTTGGGGATATTTAAATGCCTCCAAAAGTAAGTCCAAATTGGCGAAGGCTGGGCCAGAAGATTCCTAGGGCCAGGAATGGGAAATGATTGTCAAATTGCACATCAAAGGGCCACAGTCTTCTTCAGAGCACACCACTGAGTATCCTTTAAATAGAGCAGACTTCAGAATTGTAGCCGATCCCTGCCCTTGATAAACCATCTAACAACAAAAATTAATTTACAAAAGAGGAGAGACTGAATTCAGCACCTTTCTGAGCTTCTGAAGCTGTGGACCCACATCTGCCCTAGGAGAATGCATGTCCAACCAGGGCAGTAGGGGATAGTAGAGCAGAAATGGGGTAGGTACACTTGGGCTAGGATGTCCCTCTGCCCATCTGCCTGATGCTTTAGCACTGTGAGATGTAGATGCAGAAGGGAACAGATGCAAGAGAGCCAAATTCTTTAGCTGAACATTTCAGCTCAAAGGATTGCCAGCCAGACTTCTACTCCTGGAGCTCATACAGGAAGTACCAAAATCCTGATTTCCCTTCAATCAGATGAGGGGAAATCTTAAGGGAGATGAGAAGGGTAGTCTTGAAATATTTTACACTGGAGGAAACTGAGGAGGAAATCAGTGTCTCCCTGTACCCTTTGGTTCTCTAGTCTTTGGACATTACAAGAAAGGGAAGAGGTACAAGGACTTGCTCTGTAGATTGTGTCTTAAAAGAAAGCACCTCCATGTGCCCAGAGGAAGGGAGCCAGTCCCACAGCAGTTAGGCTGTGCTTATTTTCTGTGTCCTGGTGCTCCTGATCAATACATGTTAGCCAAGTGCAGACTCCTGAAGTAAAGAAAACGCCAGCTGAAACTGTGATCACACACAAAGATAGTCTGGTAGGTCCTGAACTAGGAACCCACAGACAGGTTTTTCGGATCTCGACTGCAAGTGACGAAAGGTCACCTACACCTTGTTTTTACAGCATGAGTCTTTGTGTGGTTCAGGCCCTTAATTCAGTGCATACTCTTAGAAGTGACAAAGGTACACTCTGTGGCATTGCCATGACAGACCCTTAGGTTCTGCAAAATATATTCTGCTCTAGGAGCAGAGACATTTTTAAGAATTTGTTTTTCTCTGCCGTCTCTTGAATTAATGTTAGTAAAAGGTGCCCCAACCTCTTATTTTTCTATATGAACACAAAAATTGCAGCTGCCTGCCAAATCTGCTGAGAGATGGATGTAATAATTTTCAATTGGACTGTTAGCCCAAAGGGAACCTGATAGCAAGAGATTGACAGATGCAGCATGGATTATCTTGTGCTCTGAACTCAGCCCAATTTGTGGTTTGTTGCAGGTGCTAAAGAGATTGATATTGCTGCTACCCTGGAGCACTTGAGGGACCAGAGACCAGGCATGGTCCAGACAAAGGTACTGTCAATAAATCCACTGGGATTTTAAATACATTAAAGGTCTTTCACAGTAGTTGTTTTCATGACAGAAGAGAGAGGGTATGACCTAATTTAACGCAGGTCGCTTGCTGATTACTCTGTTTGGCTCCCTACCAACTGAGGTTTATTTATGCTGAAGATTTATCTAGGTTACTTTCTTTGGTGTTTACTGTTCTTTCTTGTAACATCTCCAACATCTATCTTGATTACCATATATGAAGGGCAGTCAAGACAAGAATCTATAGCCTGCTAAAGAAAATGTGCATTTGAAAGAATGTTCTTGCTTTCATCCTGAACTATGGATTATTTTCTTAGAGTATCTGTGCTTAACTGTGCATGTAATATTTTTTAAAGCTTCAGCTCATTAAAGAGAATGTAACTGCTGCATTTGATATTTTTGGGGAAAAAAAAAAGTTATGCATTAGAAGAAATAAAGTTTTGTCGAAAATCAAGTAATTTTTATTATCTTTGAACAGAAAAGCTTACATCCTGCCTACAGCCTTGCCCTTTATGGATGTAACACGTAACTATATTTATACCCTTTGGTAAGGTGAATGCCTTACTCTGTAATTCCTGTCAGTTGTAACAGTTTTGACATTTTTCAACAATGTAAAACTTTTAAAGATAGCTGATGGTGTGATTGTAGTCCCTTGAATTAGAAATGAAGCTTTCTATTATTAACAATTCCACTGATGTATGGAATGATGATATTTTTGGGGTACTGCAAATTAAGAGCTGCAAATATGACTATAAAGAAACTTGTTCATGGCATGAAAACCAAAGAAGTCTTTTTATGACATTATAAAATATCAAATTATAATTATAGTTCCAAACTGAGTAGCAAAAGCAATGTGACAGCACTTTGTCTTGGCCAGGCTGGAACTGATAGGAAATTGCAGCATTTAGGGAGTTGAAATTGCTAAGGGGCAAAGGTGAAATAAATGTGTGTTGCAGGATTCATTGGTTCATAACTTTTCCTGAATCTCTTCCCAATCATTTTATTTTCCTAAATAATACTAAGAGAAATAAAAAAAAAAAAAAGCTGAAGAACAGCTGGAGAAACATTATTATTTACCAATTAAGTAAGTGCATGAAAAATAAAGGCAGTCAAAGATAAGTAATCTTTATCTTCAAGTAAGACATAAAATTGCACAAAGCTTTCTTTTGCTTTGATTATTCAGACTGGGAAGAAAATGGAAATAGCACACAGTATCCAATGTCATATATATTTACTCTGAGGGAATAAGCAAGTCCTGGACTGCTCTGTATATGCATTCAGAATATATAGCAGCTCTGTAGCAACAGAGAGCTCAGATTCCAGTTCCCTTTTCAGGGCAGAGAAATTATGGCTTATTGCCTTCAACAGCAGTGAAAACATCACTCCAGAATCAAAGAATGAGATTATGTGAACAAACTTCCCTTACTTAGCTCAGCAATAGTTGCCCAAGTTCCATGCGAATCTCCCTGAAGACATACTGCTCCCCTCCAAACATCTGTCTGAAAGAGCTCCAGAAAAGAAATGCATCCTGTGTTTTCATCCAGGATGAAAAATTTTCTCAGTATATTGCTTATCTCTCCTCTTGCTCCTTCTTCCATCATTGTCATTTTCTCAAAACTACCCAAATCACTTATTCAAGCTAATGTCTTGCAAATTATAAATATCTGGTTACATGCTAGCAATGCATGATCCCCAGAGAATTTTTCTGATGGATTTAAACAAACCCCTATGCTTTCCCAACTGAATACAAATGAGGAATATTAGAGTCCTGGAGTAATTTAAAACGATGGATTAAAAGTCAGGTTAGAAATGCCAATTACAGAATATCCCCAGGCAAAATAAACACCAACTTCCTTCAGCAATGTTATTGTGTTTCCAGCAGGCAGCGCTCCACATTTCCAATAGGCATGGGAAAGATTTGTTTGCAGCATTTTGTCTTCTGGAAGGGATGTTTAATTCAAAAGCACTGTATATAATAAATTGTATTGAAATTATCATAACAACATTCTGCATTTCTGAGAAGTATAATAGAGGGTTTGTGGGTTTGTTGAATTTTTTTGGCAGAGGAATCATAAAATAGAATTAGTATGTCACATGTGAAAGGAGAAAGTAATGAAGGAGGAAGTGTATTCTCTGTGATGGGAAAAATTTATATTTCCTTTTTTTCCTCTCTCTCTATACGTTTCTTCTCACAGTCTGTAAAATCAGCTAGATTCTTTCTTGTATGTTACATATACTCACTTTGTTTTCCTGGGAACTTTTATTTGTAGACTTAATGAAACATAGGTTATTGTTTTTTATTAGGTATTACTCTTGTCACCTCTGCATTGTAGATGGACTGACACCACAGAATGCCTGTCCAGCTCAGTTTTCTAGGCAAAGCTAGATGTTAAGATTCCTCTTCAGACAGTCTCCTGTATGTGAATAGCATATGTGAATGTCAGTGTAGCTGTATGAAACAACACACTGAGCTCTTTTAAAAATTACTGACACTAATTTGTTCTAACTGTAGGTGTACACATGGAAAAGTGTGAAAGGTGTATAAAGGCTTTTCTCTGGAGGGCGATGATACACCTCCGTGAAACTGCACTTTCTGCTTTCTGCTTAGCTGCACCATCCCAGAAAGGCCACATCCCCACACATCTCATGTCTGCTCTACTGTCCCCTTTACTGCAGTGTTTCACAGTCAGTTTTGAGCTCTGGCCCTAAAGATTATGCTTTGTAAATTGTTCTGCCTCAGTCATTAAGGTCACACCTGGTGTCAGCTGGTAGTGTCCACTGAACTTGCCTCCAAAATCCATACTGAGTTCCTGTACTCAGTCCACAGTCCCTGGTGAGATGCTCTTCCTTAGGTGATGCAGTGATGCCCTGTGCTCACATAGGGGGAAAGGCACTCACGTGTCAGATGGTCTCCAGCCTGACAGATCATCATGAAAAGGTGAAGATGTCTTGGACAAACAAGGTTAAATGGCAGACTTGCTCAATTAATAACAAGAGCAATACAAGTTATTTTCAGCAACAGGACTAATAATAAAGTCTTATAGTCTTTGATCTTACATGGTTTTCCTGACTGTGAAATACTCAGATGAAGAGCAGTACATAACCATGGATTCCTTCCCTTCTTCTGAACTGATGCCCACATCTTGGAAGTGGCCTCTGCACATCTCTGGAACTTGACTGCATCACCATGTCAACCCCATTGTGTTCAGATCAGCCTCTTCTGTTGTCCTCCCCATGTTCCAAGGACTGTCATGTTGAAGCCCAGCTGTCCCACTCAGATCCGAGTGCCAGCATTCCAGGACCACCTGCTTTTCCCCTCTCCTGCCAACCCCACCACAAAGATCTCCTACCCTGCCCAGGTTGTTCCACAGGTCAGGATGAAAGCACAGGGCTGCATCAATGCAGTCCAGTGGCCTTCAGCTTTTCCTGCCAAACCTCTCTCTTCCTGGTGCACTTCTCGTGCATCAGCCCTAATGTCCTGAAGCTTTTTGAGCTGGTACAAGCACCCAGTTTGGTTCCTGCACAGCATGACCAGTAGTGTGCCCTCTCTGCCTCGCTGCCCTCCAGGTCCTCTCACATATTTGTTGTGCTCCAGTTAAAATACAACTGATGTTCCTGGATGGCCACCAGCAGTCTTTAATTGCAGAGACCTTGAGCAGTGCAGAGAGCCATTGGCAGTCATGTACACCATTTTCAGTGCTAGTGGGGATAAGTCCTACTCCCTAGGGTGAATTGATGTCTGATTAAAAACTATTGGCTGCAGTCCAACAAATGTACATGGATGCCACTTTGACAGCACCAAAGCAGACAGCAAAATTCTTGAGTGTCAGTGTCGCTGAGAAATTATTCTGAGATTTGTTCTTCTTTTTCTGCTCTGGCACTGTGCCCATCATTGCTTCTCTGAAGCATCTCCACATGGGAGACTACTGCAGTGGGGTAAGACAAGGCAGAGAAGACTGGCACTGGATTGCAGGAATTAGAAGTCAGCTGCCTTTCTGAACTATGAGTTACACATCTGTAGTTTGTTCTTTCATCCTTCCTGCAGACGTCCTCAGTAAAGTGAAACACTGTGGAAAATGAATGCTATTAGTGCAGTAATCACTTCTAGGGGCTGGCTGTGTTCTGCAGCCAACCCACACAGCCCCTGGCAGCACAAACTGAGGGTCTGGAAGTACCAGAACACCAATTTTTTAATAGGAGACACATATAATATCCCAGCAGTGATCTTGAGAATGTTTTTCACAGTGCGTCTCAAGCCTCCATTCTCAAAGTCAATTCTTCAGCAGCTCTTGACTCCAGCTGGCTTAAACCTCTGAAGTATTTCTAGAAAATCCAGAAATTTCTCTACAGTCCTTATCTGGTGTCTTTGATTTGCCTGTATTTTTAATAAACGGCACACTGAAAACTCCAAATCATCCTGTCATATATTTCAGTAAGCTAAATTATTGAGAAAAATTACCTGCTTGAAGAATATAACATCTGTTAACCTTGAGGATTTAACTCTTTTGTCTTTCTGTGATACTACAGTTCAGGAATATGTTAGGTTTGGCCTTAGAGGAAGTAGCCATTCATGCCTGAGTCCTTCACACCTCTGCCAACACAGCACAGAAGCCTGTTAATCATTTTGTTAATCATTTTGCTGTTGTGGTTACAGTAAATTAATAACAGAGAAAAGCTTTCCCAAGTATTTCTTATGTAGGAGTGGTCTAAACATTGTCGAGTAATTTGTTGGTGTGGAAAGGCCATTAAAAAGAGATGCTTAAAAAGATCAATGACAGGTAAGCCAAAAAGCAGATAATGTTCTATATAAGAAATATAAGGTGAGGATATATTTATTTTAGATTGTTTCAACTAGAAACAGTCCTGAGAAAAACCAAAGTCTCTGCTTTGCAGCATCTCATTTATTTCATATTTCAATTATATTAATGAGTTCCCATCCCTGTGTCAGAAGGAAATGGCTGGTGATTAGCTACTCCCAAACCCTTCTGACCATGCGATGGCAATACATCATTGTGTCCCAATAGCTTATATTCTGCTACTAACATTTTTCTCCATTAAAATGACTCTGGCTTCAAGATGCTGTCAAACATGTTATATGACATCAATAATCCCAGAACATTTTGTTCTTTTCCATTGCAGTGTACAGTTCATCCTGCATATTCATATTTTTAACAATGTCTTGAGGATGTTCAGCTGTGGAATAGTGCACCAGGCTTTTGGAAAGTGTTTTGTTTTATTATTCAGAGTTTGCGTTTGTTCTCTCTGCAGGAGCAGTTTGAGTTTGCTTTGACAGCAGTTGCAGAGGAAGTGAATGCAATACTCAAGGCCCTTCCCCAGTGAGCAGCTCAGTCTCCTGAAGGTTCCTGCAGAATCCATCCCTCGTTTTCCTCATCCTCAGTCCCTGTGAATGTTCTTGGAAACCGTGACCTGACCTTAACTATGTTTCTTCTGTTGTAACCACATAGTGATAGGGTCCTTACAAACTCCTTTAGCTGGTAAAAGTTCAACAGTTAAAATGTGTATTCTGTTTTTTGGGGTTTTAAACAAATTTTTAAAAGTACATCAAAGCCTCGGATTAAGTGACAGAACAATCCATCTAATTCCTTTCACATTCTTGAAGACCTGAATGTCACACTTTGAAAGCACACATTCATGTTCTTAATAGCAAATATATAATATTGTGGGTAATTAGTGCAGTCAATATAGTCTCAGAAAACAGTGTTCTGTTATATTTTGTAACTTTTCAAATGCTGAATAAGAGGGAGGGCCTGAAGAGGATGGGAATTGTTCCCATACAATGCCAAGCTAGAGCATGAAACAGTGCTGAGGGTGTGAGTAAACACAGGTCCAGGCTCTGGCAAGGAAAGCTTGCACCTTCTTATGCCAGGCTTTGGCAAGTAAATGTTTTCTTAACTGTTACTTACTTTTCAGCTTTGTGCTATGAGAGGAAGAAAATCTGAACTGTAAGTAGAACAGGCTTGCACAGTTGTTGCAACTGGAGAGATCATGTTGGTCACATTAACGGGAAGCTGGGGGATAACAAACACAACAGCTCTGACCAAGTACCTGCAACATGGAAAAGGAGAGTGTAGGCTCCCCTCAGGTGATGAGAAAGGCCCTGTCAGCAATCAGGTAACTGTCTGGAGCTGTTATGGAAACAGATTATTGGTTTTATGGGATTACTGAGGAAGAAAATGGGACTCTCCTCCTTATATTTTTGCATTTCCCTCTGTAAAGCTCTGCCGTGCCATCCATTGTAGCCAGAAAAATATATTTCTGTAAAAGCCTGGCTGAAGGAGAAATCTCCAATCTGCATTTTATGATTCTCATTGACTTTGTCTGATCCAGAAGTTCATTGCAGGTTTCTGCAGAGACTCTGCTCACTCCTTGTTCTGAATGATACCTATTTTAACTAAGCATGAAGGAGTAAAGCAACACACAGGTTGAATTCCAGAGATTCTTGTGTTCTCAAAATCCAATGCCTTCTGTTGCAAAGTAATGGTAAAATATGTCTGTAAATGGTTTGGTTTATGCGATCTTGCTTCTGTGAATTCACAGGTTTAGTTGTGGCACTCTTCTGAAGGAATTTAAATTATTGATAGCAAGTACTCTAGTATGTTTGAATGCAGGGCCTGAGAGTAGAATTATTGAAGGTACCTAAGTGATCTAGGCTCTTAATTTCATTTTCAAAAGTGAATACTTTGATGCTTTTTCATATGTTATCCTGTATCTCCATGACTTAAGAATCTGGGGTGCTTTTTTTCCAAAATCTTAAGAGTGTTGTGTGCTTAAAACCATATTAGGCTAATCATTTAACTTCCGCACTGGAAAATGCATCATTGAATTTAATTTGGGAAGGGGACACTTTTATGAACTTTTAATGAGCGAAATGTAAAAGATAACAGTATCACAGAGTTTTGCTGGCACAAAGGTAATGGACATCTATCAAAATCAACAATGTTGCAATTTTGTGTTGTAGGTGTGGATATCGGTGATTTCTTCTTTTTAGCAATTAAAGAGTTACTAAAAAAAAAAAAAAAGGCAGAAGGCTTGTTACTTTTTGCCATACATTTTTGTATGCTTTACTTGATATGTGCTGTTGCTTAATTTGTGCATCCCATTACTATAGCAGTGCAAAGCAGTTACTGCAGATGCCATCATCCTCTTAAGTACACATACTGTACATTAAGCCACATGTTTATTTTATGGCCTAAGCATTTTAGAGCTTTCCTAGCAATAACTAAAAAAACTAATGGAGTATAAATGAGAAAATTGCCTTTTTCATTTGATAATTGAGGTTTAACAGGATTCTTTTATTACTTTAGCTAACACAAAATTGCAGATCAGGGCAGATGAGATCAGTTTGAGCCGTATCAGCAAGTGTTTGAAGTAGATTTACTGTGAGCCATGTACTGCAGCTTTCTGAAAATACAGGTAGTTGTATGCAAACAAACTGTCCAAAGAGTCAAAATTAGGGCATCCTAAACCAAGCCCTCTAATTATCAGGTAGAATTATTTCCCAGTGCACAGTGCTATGCCATTTCCTACTGCCAGTTGGGCTAATGGGATTTTAGCACAGATTTCTGCCCTGGGATTCATTAGTGTTCGCCTTCTGACTATCCCTGTGCATACCACAAACATGCCTGGTGAGCCTTTCGTTTGCACTTCAGGAATATTTTTTAATTGTTCTTTTGCAAATATTTGCATTTCATAATAGCAATTTCAGGGTGATCCCTGTTAATTCACAAGCAGCTGAGTGTGGGACTTAAATATTGCTCTTCATGCTTCAGAGTTTATTTAGCATAGATTAGAGGGCATTAATCTTCCCCAAGGCTAATGGGGCAGGAGTGTATTGTTTTATTCATACTTGTAGACCAGTTTACACAACAGAAAGATTTAGTCTTACTCAGAGGGTTAGAGTATCTCCCACTGACCGTCATTGACAATCGTGTTATTTCAGCCATGTTTTGTACAGTTCTTCCACAAAGAGGTGCCAGGCTTTTTCTGTTGACTGTGAACAATCACACAGAATATTTTGTGTGTGCATAGCACACTGTTCACACCTCTCAATAAATGCCCTGCTGCAGGGTCAATTAGTGAAAGGCAGGTTTCAGTCGCACCAGGGCAATCCAGGGAGGTTTGACATTGCATTTCCTAGGAAAACGCCAAAGCCGCGGATGAAGCCACAGAGATGGATTTGTCATGCAGGGCAAGTATTTCTTTTCAGTGTTCACTCAATACGTGTGATTTGGTGAAGGATGTTGTTCAGAACAACCCCCAGTCACTTGTGCTGGATACCGGACCCACCCTGTGTTCACTGTCAGGATGAGTTGAGCTCCCACCTGAAGACTGGAATCACCTGAGAGCCCAGAGTCAAACAAGACCCACCATCCTTCCCTGTTCAATATTCTGCTTCACCTTTAGTAAACTCATTGAGATTGAAGCTTAAGCTGGTGCCTGATGGGTGGCCATAAACAGCATGTGTTTAATATTGACCGTTCTCACCTTCTTTATAAAGACAAATTGAATGTACAGATTCTGTTTGTGTGGTTGAATCTTTAAATGATATTTAAGGGGATGAGCTGCAGGAGGGCAATTTAACTCCACTGCTCACAGTTTCCTTCCTCACTGGCCAGAGGGACAAAACCCTGTTTTCCCACCGGCAGCACACACAGCTGCTGTTCCCAAGCAGGGCAGTGACCTGACCAGACCCCACACTTATGTAGTGACAGTGTGTCCAGATATGAGGGATGGAGAGGTGGTTGTCACCAGTATTGATAGTTCACAGTTGCTTTCTCCAGCCTTCTGCTTTCCCATGATATGGGCCAGGACTTAGAGGGATGGAGGAGCAGGGCAGCACCATTCCCCAAATCCCAGATCCGTGAAGTTCAGCCCTAGCCTTAGGAGTGGAGTTTGCTGTTGGCTTCACATGTTTCAGGTGTGACTCTAACCATGCCTGTTGGCCTTTGTTGGTGGGACCTGGTGCAGCCCAGGTAATATACAGTGGAAGTCCTTGTCAATTGTGAGGGCTAAGAATAAATTTCAGCAGAAAATCACATATCCACATCTCAATCCAGCAGCAAAACAAGCAAGATTATTTTTATAGAAGCTACTAAACATTTAAAATATTTTTAAAATCTATACCCATGACTAAACCTTGTCCCTGTCTCTAGCATGCATGCAAAACCAATCCTCCATCCATCCCCAGGGGAATGACAGCTATAGTACCTGTAAGGAGTTCATGCTTTATTAGTCAAGTGGAACAATAATAAAACCTGGCCCCCTTCATAACTTCCAGAATAGTCATTAATTAAAAAAACTGTTTATTGGAATAGAAAACAAGTATTTGATTAGCTTTGTTACAGAACAATAGCTCTCCTAATTTTTATTCTGCATATATTATTCTTTCTTTAGAAAATTCTCTTAAGAAGCATTTGAGATAATTCGCTTTTTAAAACTGTACAGTTTCTATGGTTTTGCTTTTTAAATGAGAGTACACTTTGTAGATTTGATTATTATATTTTTCTGTTAAGATTACATTGGGCATTACAAAAGCATTCCCCACCACAGTGAAAAGAAAGTAATCTTGTTGGTTTATTGTAAAACAAAAAAAATAATTAAAACAAAATTGCAGAGCTGTGGCATACTCAATCCAATTAGAGCATGACTCTTTACTACTCTTCATTTACCACAGGAGAAAAAAATAAAGTTACACCAGCAAGATTTCATTTGAAGCTGTTCATGCATGCTGTTTGTACTGTATTTGATGGCATAATATTGTTTTGTTTACAATCTTTTCTTTCTTGTCATTCTGTTATATTCTTTATATGTATATAGTTTAAAAAAAAATTATACAAAGTATTTTGTTCTACCTCTGTAAAAATCATATTTGTGAATAAAGTCACATTGTCTGTGGATTATGGTATTATGAATACAGCATTAACAGCTGGTACTTTGCTTTTCTTTGGGGGTGGGAGCAGTGCCAACATCTCCTGCTGGAGACATGGATTTTGACTATCCGAGGTGGGAATGTGGGGCTGACAGATCTGCTCTGAGAAGAGATTTTGGCCACCTCTGGCTCAGGTGTGTGGCCTGTAACATTGAACGCTCCAGGGTTTTGATTGAGTCAGACTCCTGTGTTCAGGCCAGAAGGTGAAACAGGCAAAAGAATGACTAAGTTACAGTGACCCTCCTTGTACATCTGGCAAGCGAAAAAAAGTTGGCTTGTAGTGTGTGTCACACAGTGTACCAGTTAACAAATGGATTAGATGGTACCCACTTTCAGGAAAATTAAAAGAAGGAGAATATTTCTGGGGAGGGAAGGCTGGTGGATCAGAGCATCACAAAAAGGCCCAGGATTTATAATTTTAAAATAGTAGCAAGATTCACAGAAGAATTTGAACAGGTAATGGAAAATACTCGCTGTTACACTAACTAAGGTTAAGAGGAATAAAGTGTAAGGTTCCTACACAAGCACACCATAAAATAAACAGTCTTTTCCCTTGGGGACAGGAAGTCATTTTCCCATAAGCACTGTCCGTTGCATGAAGCTTTGAATCTTCCCATGAAATAGCTGTTGTTAGCTGTCATCAGAGCAGTCTCTGGGATTAGACAGTCCAGGTATGGCAGTTTTCGTGGTTCTGTATTATGTGTTAAAATTTCACTTGTGTTTTGAAGAAGACGTAAAATAGTTTGCCACTTACCTGGAAATAACTAAAAAAAATGTAAACAGAAATGTAAAACCATCCTGGTTGAGCTCACTTCCTTCCCATCAGAAGAATCACATTTTACATTCTTTAACCTTGTTTATGTAGTTGCATGTTTTAATATCTATGCCTTTCTCAGTGTAAGAAGGTGACTTTCATCTTGGAAGCAAAATATATGCACCATTACAGCTATTTTCCTGTTGGTGTAATTTAGGAGGTCTTTCATCTCCAAGATAGCTTTCTGAAACCTCTGGTGACATCAGATGAAGGACAAAAAGAGAAATGCATTTAACTGTGTAACTACTGGAGCATTATGAATCTTCTAGGCAAACCCAAAAGCCATCAATTGTGCATACACTGATTCATGCAAGCCAGGGTGTGCTTTGGCTTCATGCTGCACAGGTACAAGCTGCTCCCCAGTGCTCTGACTGTAGGACAGTGTCTCATCTGCTACCAAGGGACATCACCTTGCCACTGTTACTCTTGGGTTTGTATTTATGGTTCTAGCTCATTATCAGCATGGCAGACTGGGTATTGGCTTCTGGTAGGGCCCAGGAAAGAGCTGGGTTTGAATATCAGCCTGGAGCATCCCCAGCACACTTGAGTGCTCCTGCTGCACACCCCATGCAGTGATAACACTCCTCCCTCGGAGCCAGAGCTGTTCATGCTTTTGGGGAAGCAGGACACAGCACTCAGAACAGGATCAGAAGGAAAATGCCCCTCTACTACCCTGCTTGATGCCATAGAGAGAATCTTGCTTCTCCTCCCAGATGAACTGCTTCTGCCCCTCCTACAGTATAAAAGCCAGGAACTTTTGCAGTTGCCCAGAATTCCTTGGAATTTCAGTTTTAGAACTTACTGTAAAACTTAAGTGCTGATGGAACTGGTATTTCTGTTTTGCATCCTGAGCAAAGACTGAGCACTCACAGGGAGGGGTAACTGATAGGCTGGGTTTAGTCTTGTTTTATGCATAGGACCTTTCAGGCACTGTGCACTTGAAACAACTGAGTCCTTGGGGAAACTCTTCTTACCGAAGTGGAGTTAAGTCAAAAATTAATTTCTTCCCTAGAGAATGCACCAGCTATCCCCCCACATGCAGGTAAATCATCAATACAGGTGAAAGACTCAGCATGGATGACCAATCTGGGAGATTCAGACTTAAGTTTTGGGCTGCCTGGCTGATGGATTGTCCTGCACCAGATTTTTCTTGCAGGAGCTTTGGCCACAGTTCTTGAAGATGTAGGAATGTATTACTCCATCATTTCCAGCATATGTTACAGGTGGGTTTCATCTTAACCAGCCTCAGCAGCTTTTGCATGGACTTCTAGATATAAACAACTCTTCACAAGCTTCCTTGGTAGTCAATGAAGGAAAATAAGTTTTTTTAGGTTGTGAATTGTGTGGTTTGGCTGTCCACTTCACCATGAGGGGATTCATCCTATTCGTCCCATAACCTGAAACAGGGAGCATCAAAATTTAACCATGTGCTAGGTAGGAAAGCATTTCCTTTTTATATTGTTAACCTCTTCCCTCATAACTGCATGGTCCACTGTTCTTTTGTTTTCTTTGGAATGTCTAACATTTTGTTGCCCTTCTCCACTGCTGAACACTGAGGTGGTGCTCACAGACCACCTTCATTTATGGCAATCCCAAATCCTTTTTTTCGGGTCATCATTATGTCTTTATTATTAGGGATGTGTATTTTATGATGTGCATTAGTTTATGTTTATCAACAGTGATCTCATCTGCATCTTCACAGTCCTACATTATCACAAGGTCTCTCTATGACACTTCACAGCTACTTCTGTTTTTACAACCATAGGTAGTATGTGTCATTCAAATTCAGCCACCTCACTATCACCTCCTCCTTTTTAATGTTGTTTATATTGGGGAATCATTACAAAAACTGTCTATTTCTTCACAACTTATGTTTTAATTGCTCGTTATCTCACAAAAAAACTTCCCCTTAATCGAATGGCAACTCAGTTTCTGTAAGAACCTTTCATGAGACAGCCTTTGCCAAATGCTTTTAGGAAAGTCACATGCACAATATCACCTACCTCAGCACACTCACTGACTCCTTCAAAACCTCCGAGTAGGTTTTTGAGACACAACTTCCCCCTGCAAAAGCTATGTTGGTTCCCTCCCCTTTACACCACCAGTTGTGTAGAATCTAGACATGAGTGGGTGGATGCAGCTTGTAGAGTAAGACACCTACTAAAGTAACTTTGGTGTCCTTTTGGACTCAGTGAAGAATTAACGAATAGGCTTTAAAATGGAGCTCTGAAGCTTGGCTAGTGCAACCCCCCTACTCAATGCAGCATTTGGAGTGTATAGCTCAGGGTCATTTGCAGACAAGTTTTGAGTATCTCCAGAAATGCAGACTCCTCTGTGTCCCCTTTCTGAAAAATACCTTTTGAAGACCTAGTTGAAATTTCCCTTGGTGCAGATTGATTGCCAATCAACTTCCCAAAAGGAGATGCCTACAACTTGTACAGACATATCCCTTTCTAGGCTTCACCACAAGGTTGTAATTTACTTTAGAGGACACTCAGCCACGTAGCACACACATGGAAATATTTATATAAGTGTCTTAATCCATGAGCTGAATCCTGCCCAGAGGGCAGGATTCAGTGCTTGTTGATAAGTGTTCAGTGTCACTGCAGATGCTGTGGGTACCATATCTGGCCTCTGGCACTCATGCCAAATGAATGAGAGTCTGAGGGCTTGTGTTTTGTTTGCCAGCCTTGTGCTGGTGGCTTAAATCCCATGATCAAACGATGTTGGATGCCTACATTCAGGAATCTTAATCCCAAATCATGTGTCTACCAGTTGGATTCTGTAGCTTCTACCAAAATCCAAGGTATGGGAGGGAGTTTACAGGACAGTAGTTTCCCAAATAACCCACCAATCAGAAAGTGACAGCAGCTTCTGAAAACCCTCATTTTGCCATCAGGACTGGATTCAAGGCAGGGCTGTGAATTCAGCAGCAGGCAGCATTGCTTGAGTGCACACCAAGCCTGGTCATGAGGTGCTGCAATGACCATGGCAGGGCACAACTGGAGAGCAGCCCTTGTGCTGGGTAGTGCTTAATGGCTCTCTGTACCTCACAGCTGGTGACAGCATTGTGTGGCATCATAGGCACTGTTGCTTTCCAGCACAAGAGGGGGAAAAATGGAAAACTGGCCAAAAACTTGAGTTCATGTAAAAATAAGCTAGTGAACAGCAGTTTCCTAGTAGCACTTGTTTCTAAACCTGGCATCCATTTCCTTCACACAGGAAGTCTGCTTCAGTTTCCAGCAGGTTTCATTTGTGTTGTCCAAGTTAGAAATGTTTGTTCCTGCGTGCAGATATTATAACAGGCAGTGAGCATGAGCAAGACCAGTTCTTGTGGTGTTACTGATGCTACTTCTGTTGGGCAGAAGCTAAAGTGGACCCACAGCTGATAAAAGCATTGCCAAAGTTGAAAGGAAGCCAGTCCTTTTGTGAGTGGCTGAAGAGGACAAAAAACCTTACCACTTTTTCCATAATTACCTTTTGATTATTTATACATTATTTATACATTTCTTTCCATGAGCAGGAATACACACTGCTTTTTGAAAAGGGAGATTGATTTAACATCTGGTGGGTCTAGCCGTGGATGGCTGAAGGAGCTGGATAATTGACCTGACTCAGTGAGATGTTCCTTACAGAAGAGAAGGTCTTCAGCACTGACTTTCTTACTTGTTATACTGTTCATTCTATGCAGAGCTCACGTTTTTTGTTTTATTTTATTTTATTTTAATAAAGTAATATAGAAGCTGGAGTAGCAAGCTGGGATCTATTACAATTAATCTGAAATGAATTACACTTCTGCTCATCCCATATATTTCCATTGCAAAGACCTGCAAGACAGACAACCAAGCCAAACAGTGTTCCTAAGCAGTAAGTAGGATTTTGCCTTCTTTACAGTTATAGCAGTAAATGCTGAGCTTTTTGAAGAAACAGGTTATGTTTGTTATGTTAAATTACCTTCTTTATTTTTTCTCTGCGGTTCAGAGAGTAAAGACACTATAAAAACATGATGAGATAATGAGATGACTTGGGAAATAAAACATTTTTTTATGCACTACTGGCTCATATACTTTCAGGTATTTTGTTCTGACAGATTTTATTATAGCTGAAATAGACCAAATACCTTGTCTTGCTTGGATTCTCAGCTGTGCCAAACTCCTGCCCTGCTCAGCCTTCCACCTCCTTTATCCTCCATGGCCAAGATGCCAAATTGAGATGGACATGCTGTGTAGGCTGGTGCCCCTCTGACATGAAGGTGTGAGGTGTAAGAACAGAAATCTTGCAGGAAAGATGTGAGTCCTTGCTCTACAGCAGAGGTTCCCATATCATCACATTCACGAGGGAACGTAATGGACACTTCTATAGTGATCTGCCAGTGTTGGCATCTCATTGCTGAGCAGGTTCCAGTCTCTAATAATCTAGTTCTTCTCAGCAAGAAAAAAAACATGGTTTTTGTTGGTATTGTAGATATTTACCCTGGGGGACCTCCACAGAATAGATTTTTTTGCATCTAACATGCTTTTCTGTAACACTGTGCACAAAACTCATAAATGTCCACAAAAGTTCTTTTTTTTAGCAGAATGCTGGCTTGTAAAAGCTTTTGTAATTTTCCTTGTGAATTCCTGTCCTGTAAAGGCAGGACTCATGTAAATGGCAGACAAAAAGAGCCCTGCCATACATAACCAATGCTGTTCCTCTCTCCTAAAGCAGGCTCCTGCAGCTATATATACAAGTCTAGCTGTGTCTGACTGGTATGAGTCACCGAGACCATCACATTTTAAACATTTTTCAGAATAGATGGCTGATGCTGCATGAGTTACACTATTTCTAATGTATGTCAATTAATTAACAATTTAATGCTGGCTGAAAATGCCATTATAGCTTTTACTTTTGTCTTCCGTGAAAGCTCATTTAATATTATGAAGTATTTTAAGTCAGGAAATAGTAATTTAATTACTTGTCTGTGTTTCCCTTTAATTTATGGTGAGATATGAAGGGTTGGGCATGAGGGAAAGGAAGCATCAGGATCCTGATAAACTCCTCCTGCCCCTACCCAGCACTGGGGAATGCACTGGTAGGATAGACCTTCCAGGAGAGAAGAGGTGAGAGCACAGCAGTGTACCACTAACAGTTGTATAAACCCTCTAAGAAGTATTCACTTACACACACATTTTCCTTTCCCCATCCCATTTCCCTACCCTTCAGTCAGTAACACAGGCACAGAAAGTGGGATTTGCTTCCCCTAATCCAAACAGCTAAAAATTAAGTGGTAGTCCCAGCTAATTCTTCCCACTTCCTCCCAAATCAGCAGAGAGAGAGATAAACGGTGGTCAGTTACTTAGCCCAGAGTTGTTTGTGGGATGGAAGTGGAAAAATACTGTTCCCAGTGGAACATACAGATTGGGCATTAGGTAGGCAGGACATTACTGAAATAGCTCTCCTTGCAGAAGGAAAGCATTGACTGTGGGTGTGGATGTGGAAGGACTTCCACCTGGCCATAGGCTTAGGTCTCTCCTGAAAGTTGCCATTCCCTGGCATATCCAGGGCTCTGATCAGGGAAACTGCATCTCTTATTGGAACATTGCACTGCCAGCAGGCAGCTGCTACACCCAGCTCCCACAAACCCTCCCTGATGTGCCAGAAGGAGTGCAGCACACAGATGAGAGCAAGGATTGCCCCTGTATAGGCCAGGTTTGTGTGAGGATTATGAATAATTGACATTTTGAAGTTATACACACACACGTGCAAAAGACATTTGTTTTTCTTATTTATCTAAAGACTATAAAACCAATACCAGATGGTGCTCCATCTCAGGGCTGTCCTGTGTGCTGTGACAGAGGTTTGCTCTTCTGCCATCTTCAAACTTAAATTTCCCAGATACTCATGATGGGTGTGCAGGTGCTGGGCAGTACCTCTGGGATCCTAAACCAGAGCTGAGAAACTGCCCTGGTATGGTGTGAAGTGATTCAGGGATAGATGAAGATGGAAGACAACCTGTCTTTACAAAGTTTGAATCCACCAGAGGGATGTTGCAGCTATATAGGTTAGTGTCCTGTCCACACCAGAGGTGCAGAATCATCTCCTGACCCACAGTCTGGCCTTCTTTTCACCATGTTTTGTCCAAAATTGCACCCCCGTTCAACCTGTTGCTGAAGGACAGGGGAGCCTATTTCACTTGCTTTGTGTCCAGGTTGAATCAATGAAGGAGCTTTTGCACAGTAACAGGGTAAGCAGCTCTTGTCTCAGAAGGGCCAAAAGTGTGGGGTTTCCATCACACACTGTGGTCTCTCCTGACCTCAAAGGCTCTGAGACCAGACAGCAGCCCTTGAGCAGAGCAGCATTGGACATAGACAATGACCTGCCCTCTTGCAGCATCGAGCACAGGAGGAGGGAGAGATCAGCACCAAGGAAGCTGAGCAGGGATTTCTTTCCCTGCCTCACCTCAGCAAGAGATATGCTGATAATGGCATTATTTTGTGAATGACAAGATCTCCTTTCCCTAGAGAGAGGGGCATAAATTTATTAGCCAAGTGAAGGGCTCAGAGATGAATCATGACAGGCCTGGTAATCTGATAAAAAGAAATATTTCCTTATTAAAATACAAATGGAAACCTTTATTATTGTTATTTAAAAATCCTTTCTTCCCCACTGAAAAGCCAGCAGGTAAAGGATGTGGTACAGATCACTTTTGTCGGCTCTGGGAAAAAGTGAGCTGTGGACAGGACAGGTTTGCACTTTTCACCTGGATGGTCTGGAGATTTTATTGCTCCCATTCCTTATGTCTTTTCTACTTCCTGTCTGCCAGTCTACTATAATCTGCTCTACTTTTCTTTCCTATTTGATTTAACATCAGTAACTCCATGTCTCTGAACACCTTCTGGCACTTAAAGGGCAACAAAATGAATTTGCATTGTTGCTAACTTCTGATATTTTTTTTCCCCAAGTTTTGCTTATTTTTAAAAATGCATTCTGCTGGACAGTTGCAACTAATAGGAGTGTGCCTCTGACTTTTGACTGCAAATTTACATTAGTTTCTCTGCTGGCACAGTGGTTTTTTCTCACTGTGGACCATACCTTGCCTACAGATGTTTCTTTGTGCAAGTATCTGTTATTTTTATATGTATATACATATATATCTCACAGATTCACACACAAATAACAACAGCAGAAAAAAAAGAATAATTAAGAGCATAGCTATGTGGACAGCCAGCAGATGGATAAATGTACCTCCAGACATTTGTGCTGGATAAAATAGCGTCACAGCACTCCTACCAGGCACGTGTTCACTTACTCATGGTTGGGCATCTATAGCTTTTGGTGTAGGAGATGTCCACCCCTTTGCTACCATATTGGCTCTGCCAGGAGCTGGGTGTCCTTGTACCTGTTTGGCAGAAGTGCCTCTCCCACCAGTCCCCTCCACTGACTCCACCAACACAAGGTGGTTCTAACTGGTAGGAAATACAAGTCTGGTAGCCTCCCACTAAGCTATATCTCATTGCAGATGTGATTTTTTATATGCTTAAATTAATCAAAGGGATATGGTTAGGGACAAAGATCTAAAGAGGAAGTCAGTAAATTTGGTTTCCTACTGGAACTTAAAGGACAAACAAACCATTCATTATGCCACATATAAACTGAGATGTGCATTTAGACAGTGGCATGAACTGTGATTGATTCTTCTCTCTCCCTTGTGTGGCCATACAGAGTGGGTCAGGGTACAAAACACAAGCTATCTGAGTTCTATAGCTATAGTTGGACCTATTAGCTCCAAGAATCCAAGGAATCTTGGAGCTAGTTTAACAAACACTTGAGAAATTCTAAACTGGATATTTTTGTGAATTGAAAAAGTCCACTTTCCAACCAGTTTGAAATTCAGCTGCTAAACTGGCAGGTTTCTATTGGAAAAAAAATCCACATTTGGGGAAATAACGCCACTGAAAATATGCTCTTCAGAACCCTTTGATTCAAAGGACCATTTCCTGAGACTTGGCTACCCCAGACTGAGACTTTAGTCCAGACCCCACAGCTTGTGGCTCGGGTAAGAAACTCTCCATTTTTGCTTTTCATTGCATAAACATCCAGGCTGTATTCTGTGCATTTACTACCTGATGGGTTTTGAGAGAAAGAAATTACTACCTATCAAGTCCAGAAACATTTTATCACACAAAACACCTCAGACTTGGAGGAGTTTCATGGTTACAGAGATAGTCAAACACTTTGCCTACTGTTAGCCTAACAGAAAAAAACTAAAAGGTAATTTAGAATTCAAACAGGTGTTCAAGAGGTTATGATAGATGTAATTTTAAGCATCCTCGTCCTAGGAGCTTCGGTCCTAATGTTCCATGCCTAGGGGTTGGCATATGTCCTCTGGTTTCCTGTCCCACTCCTGAGACTCTTGTGTCACCTGCATGTCCACAACAGGACAGGACAGCAGTGGCATTAAGCTCACCAAGGTGTTGCTCACATCTGTAGCTGGCTGCCAGGATGACCATGCCCCAAGCAGGGCCTGCATGAGTTTTCCTCATTACATCTTCCCCAGGAAGGCCCTATGGCCCTGCCAGCAGACACGGCAGCACAGACACATCCCAGACACATGAGGTCAGGGCTGCATCTGCTCCTCCAGACATCCCCTGCTGAAAAGGCTTGTGCAGCCCAGTGCTTCTGGAGTGCAAATGCATCACCATGACCCCAACAGGCCGTAGGGTATTGCTGTGGTTTAACCCCAAGCCCCACGCAGCTGCTCGCTCACTCCCCCACCAGTGGGGTGAGGAGAGAATCAGAAGAGTAGAAGTGAGAAGATCCGTGGGTTCAGGTAAAGACAGTTTAACAGGTAAAGCAAAACACACCCACACACAAGCAAACAAAACAAGGAATTGATTCACCACTTCCCGTGGGCAGGCAGGTGTTCAGCTATCTCTAGGAGAGCAGGACTCCATCACCTGTAACGGTGACTTGGGAAGACAAACATCATCTCTTCAAGTGTCCCCCACTCCCTACTTCTCCCCCCCACTGTAATACTGAGTATGACACCATATGGTGTGGGATACCCCTTTAGTCAGCTGGGGTCAACTGCTCCTGCTGTGCTTCCTCACAACATTTCATGCACCTCCAGTTCCCTTGTTGGCAGGGTGGTATGAAAACCAGTAAAAGGCCTTGGCTCTGTGTAAAAACTGCTCAGCAACAACGTTTCTATATTATCAACACCATTTTCAGCACAAATCCAAAACACAGCCCCATATGAGCTAGTGTGAAGAAAATTAACTCTGTCCAAGACAAAACCAGCAAAGGGACACAATTTACACCATCATCCCTTTAATTAATTGCCTGACAGATGCATTTACTGTTTATTTCCTTCTTTTTCTGAGTGTTTAAGAGGTTTAGGATTCACTACAGTACTCACTGTCTTTGAAGTAGACAGGATGAGGAGATTTATTATTCCAGGTCCAGTCCTGACACCACCTAGTGCCACAGAAGAAGCATTAAGAGTTCTATCCCTACCCAGCCATACTGCACAAGAGGGATACTGGACTCTTCTGTTCCACCAGCCCCTGCCTGACCCAGCTGCCAGCATAGATCCCACATATTCCAGCTGCCAGGGCAGTCCTTCCCATGCTCACCAGGACAGCCTGTGCTTGCACATGCTACTTCCTTTGCAGTGAACACTTGGAAGATCACCCATCCCAGCTTCGGAGACTGAAATCTTTCATCCACAGCACAGGGATGGGAACACTTTTAATAAAGCCCTGCCTCTGAGGGCAATCCTCTCTCCTTCACCACTGCAGTGGCTGATACTGCAAGCACTGTGTGAGGTGTTCACACCACCTTCTTTGTGGGTTTAAATTACTGGTCTAAATTAGCAGCCTGAAGTTATTAGCTCATCAGTGGTTGGAGGTAAATGCTGGAACCTGTGAGTAAGCAAATCTGCTCCCGTTGTGGCAGAGGAAGCTGAGATCTCACCTGCAGTATTTAACCCATATGTCGAATTTTGTGTGACTGCTGCTCCTCTCTCAGAAGGAGATGAGCCTGGGCACATCCCTGCTAGTCCCCTGACCAGGTCACATTGGCTTGGCCAAACTCAGTCCATCCCCGGGGAGCTCAAGAGCAAGGCAAGCTGCACCACTGGTTATTAGAGTGGGAGAATGAGTAATTGTCACAGATTCAGCCAGGAGCATTCAGACAAATTGCTGAGACATATCAAATGTGTGTGATGGAAGACTAAAAGGTGAAACTCTGAAAACATGAAATTGTTCTTACTCTTACCTCCTCTGGGCCTTATACAGCAAATGCTTGGCTTGGCTTTTCCATATAGCATTACTGTTTTCAGGAACGATGTTCACAGCGTGTTGTATAGAACTGAGTCCTTATTTTATCCATCTGCATTTCTCCTCTAATTTATTGACTTCTCCAGTTCTGATGATTAGGTCAGGCAGTGTCACATGCTTCAAGTGCTGAGGCCAATTAACACTCTTTCTGGGTGACCAGGATTGCTGATCGATTAAGCTGCTCTGTCCCACTGAGATTCCTTGCTGTTGCAAAGGCAGGCACGCAGTCATATAAAATACATTGAAATAGAATTAATGAAAAGGCAGCCCTGAATGACAGCCAAAATGTTTTTTTATTTCTGGAAGGAGCCCAAGGAGGGGTTTATTGGACTTCTCTTCCCAGCACTTGGAAAGAAATAACAACTGTTATTAAAAGAAAGCCTTTTGGGGAGGGAGGAGGAATTCAGTTCAGCAAAATGGATAGAACCAGCTAAAATAATCTCTGAATGAAATAACCCTCTTCCTTCTAGAAAATGGTGAAACTGGGAAATCATAGCAATAATATATTGAGGCTTCTGCTAAAAGATATGCACTTTTAGAATACTCCCATCTACCCAGGAAAGATGCATTTTTAAACAATATTTCAAAGCTGTACAGCTTATGTTCCTCAATTTTTTAACACTCAAATTAAAAAGAAATTAACTGGGTATGGCCATGTACCTGTCCTTGAAGATCTGTGCTGATAATATTTATGTTTGAAAAAAAAAAAATTCTAGCTGGCATGATGCTAAGAGGGACAAGAGTCTGCTGGATACCTTTGCAATAGGCAATGAGGGTGGCAGAGAGATGCCTGCTGGATGTGACTCTCAGCCCACTGTCTCTTTCTGAGAGTGGATCAGACCAACCCAATCTACCACAAGAAACATCCCTTGGACATTGATCCAATTTTTCTCACTCCTAGACAGAATAGCTAAGAAAGTATTTTATGCATAATTGCATAAAAAGGAACCTCTCATCATTTTTTTCTGACTAAATATGTCTTTAGAAGAGCATTGGGCAGTTGCAGAGCCAACATTTTAATGCAAGTGAAACTTGGATGAATAGCACTACTAGCTACTGGTGTGCATAAGAATCATTGAATCACGGAATAATTTGGATTGGAAAGAACCTTTAAAAGCCCATCCCCCTGCAATAAGCACGGACAACTTCAACTAGATAGGTTGCTCAGAGCCCTCTCCAACCTGACCTTTAATATTTCCAGGGATGGGGCACATCTGTCACCTCTCTGGGCAACCTGTTCCAGTACTTCTCCATACTTACAATTAAAAATTTCTTCCTTATATCTTTGTCTAAATCTACCCTGTTTTAGTTTAAAACCATTACCTCCTGTCCTATCACTGTAGGCTCTGAGAAACAGTCTATCCTCATCTTTCTTATAAGAGCCCTTCAGATACTGGAAGGTGAATTATGGTCTCCCTGAAGCCTTTTCTCCAGCTCTCTAAGTCTGTCTTTATAGGAGAGGTGCTCCACCCTCTGATCATTTTGTGGTCTTCCTCTGGAGTTGCAGTAACAGATTCATATCTTTCTTGTGCTGGGGACCCTTGAACTGGACACAGTACTCCTGGGGACAGATGTCCCACGAGAGCAGAGTCAGGGGCAGAATTACATTCTTTGACCTGCTGGCCATGCTGCTTTTGATGCAGCCCAAGATACAGGTGGCCATCTGGGCTGCAAGCTCACGTTGCTGTCTCATGTCCAGCTTTTCATCCACCAGCACTGCCAAGTCCTTCTCTGCAGGGCTGATCTCAATCCCTTCGTCCCCAAGCACGTATTGATACTGAGGATTGCCATGACCCAGGTGCAGCACCTTGTACTCAGCCTTGTTCAATATCACAAGGTTTCCATGGGACACTTCTGGAGTTTGTCCCAGTCTCTCTGGATGGCATCCCATGCCTCGGGCATGTCAAGAGCACCACTCAGCTTGGTGTCACCTGTAAACTTGCTGAGCTTGCACTGTCTCACTGTCCATGTCATGGATGAAAACATCAAATATCACTGGTCCCAGTACAGACCCCTGGGGGACTCCACACTGAGCTGTTGATCACTACCCTCTGGATGTGAGCATCCAACCAATCCTCATCCACTGAACAGTCCACCCTTGAAACATCTGTCTCTCCAATTTAGAGAGACAGATGTTTTGGGGGATTGATTTAGAAATAGGGGGTTTTAGTATAGGTTTTAATATAAAACTTATATTATGCAGAGGTGACTTATGCTAATTAGTTTATGATGTAATGGGATGATGTAATATGATGTAAATTCATATACAAACGTGTATATGTATAGTCTAGATGCTTTTAAGCGTGTTTGGCTGTTTGGGAGGGCAATGGGTATAGGTGAGAATCCTTTCTCATTCCCTGCAGGGGCAATAAATTTTTATAACCTTTTACTGCTTGCAAGCTTTGAAGTTTTTGGAGTCCGCAATTCGCAAATCAGGACTGTGTCAAAGACTTTGCAGGAATCCAGATAAACAACATCTGTAGCCCTTCCCTTGTGCACCGATGGAGTCACCCCATCACAGAAGGCCACTGGGTTGGTCAGACAGGATTTTCCCTTGGTGAAGCCATGCTGGTTGTATTGAATCACCTCCCTGTCCTCCATGTCCTTAGCACAGCTTCCAGGAGGATCTATTCCGTGATCTTCCCAGGCACAGAGGTAAGACTGACAGGCTGGTAGTTCCCAGGGTCCTCCTTTCTACCCCTTTTTAAGATGGGTGTAATGTTTTCCTTTCTTCAGTCACCTGGGACTTTACCTGACTGCCAGGACTTTTCAAATATCATGGAGAGTGGCTTGGCTGCTACATCAGCCAATTCCCTCAAGACTCTGCGATGTATCTCATTGGGCTCCGTGGATTTATGTATATTTAGGTTCCTCAGGTGGTCATGAACCAGATCTCCTAGTACAGCAGGAGTGACTTTGCTCTCCCAAATCCCTGCCTTGTGGTTCACTTGAGAAGTTTGGGAAGTGAGGTTGCCAGTAAATACTTAGGAGGGTGGGGGAAACTGAAAGTTCCTGTATGTTGTGAGTTGTCTGCACAGAGCAGGGTCACAGTCATGGTAGAGAGGGGAGCTGAATCACTGGATGGCAGCAGCTTTTATCAGCTTTTTCAGGTGGCTGGAGCCTCAGGCCTCTCAGAGAAGCTCAGCATAGGCACTCTAGCACATTTCTCGTTAAATGATGCTCACCTTCCCATTTTTTTCCTTTTGTAAGCTGCCAAGAGATACTTCTCTGACACTAATGCAAGCTGAGCTGACACTGAGGTTTACAGCCTCTGAAAAAAAATAATCATTGAGAGTGCAGTCAGAAATGGGGCTTGGGAAAGGCAGAGCAAAGCCAAAGTGAAAGGCAGACAGAGAGCCTAATCTTCAGGGCAGTGATCTGGGACCACCAAGGAGGGAGAACACAACACAGAAGATATTTGCATTTTCCTTTCAGTTGAAAACTGCTATTTACCCAAGAGCAGCCATAATGTCCCTGGCTCAGGTTAGCACTCTGTACCAGGCACAAACCCACCACAAGGTCTGCTCCAAAGGTTAAAGCCTAACTGCACAAGACAGGTGAAAGTTAAGGATGGAAGGAGACAAATAATATTTCAGCTGAAGGTAATGCAGAAAACCTGAAGAAGTTCCCAGACTGATGGGCTGGGTTTATGTGGCAGAACATCTTTCTGTGGAACAAGATCCTGTTCCTAGTCTTGACTCCTCATCTTGGAATTTTCATGCGTGGCAAATCCCATCTCAACCTGGCTGAAGATCTGACAGGGCTCCGTATATGCAAACTATCCTGTTAGCAGCACTAAAGATTTGGATACAACAGACTCACACAGGACATTGTGAAAACGGGATTGCGTTGTCTCCAAACCTTCTCTTGGGTGTGTGGATGATTTCCCCTGCGACCTCTAACTTCTGGCTTCTTGGACTGGACAGTCTTTAATGCCAGTCAATTCATCAGCTTTCTGCAAAAAGAGAGTAATTTCGGAAAGCTGAAACATCGTCTTAATTAACATGCTATTGTGGTTAATCTGTTTTACCAATCCCTTAATACAGAGAATCAATAGTTACAGACATCAAAGTTGATGAGTTGCCTCATAGGAAAAGAAAAATCTATAAAACATAGATGGTTACACTTCTCAAAGCTGCAAATTAAAAACAATGAGTTTCACTAAACCTTACCCCAAGGTGAAAATTGCTGATATTTTAACTGAGCCTACAGCTGGCTCCTGGGCCAAAATTATCGCACAGTCCTTGAGCAGCAGGAGGACTGGGACAACTGCCTTCATAACCTTCCTAGCTCGAATGGCACCTCAGTGCATAACTTGGTGGATTTGCAAAAATAATATTTTTCTTAGTTCAGGCCAACCAAAAGGCTATGACAGTTATCTAAATACAACAAGCCTCGCAGACTTGTTGAGAAAATTTACCAGGCATAGTATTAACTGGCCTTACCTGACTTCTGCTGTGATTGATGAAAGTCAAATGTGAATTGTAAGATACTTACCTGTCAAAAAATTCTCTGACAGGGAGCATATTTTTCAATTTCAAAGTATGCAGGAAAGACGTATCTTTGCAACAATTTGGTTACTTCTTTAATATTCTACAGAGTGAAAAAAACTAAGATCTGGCCAACCTTGGTGGAGTGGAAACCCAGCCACTGGGGGTAAGAGCTTTGTCCGTCTTTTGCAGTTGGTTATTATTGTCTAGCTAAGTTCAGTAGCTCTCAAATTGGTCATTTGCATAGGGTTTGCTCCTTTTTGCCTGTCATAGGCATGTGAGAGAAAATGACCACCTTACTCAGTAAAATGTTCTTAAATGCTTTCTCATAGAAGATTTTATACATGGCTATTCCTGGTGTTGCTAGTGAGTAAGATAACTTCAGGAGAGCTAACTCTCATGCCATCCTGATAAGATTCATAGAAATACTTGATACAGTGGAATGAGCAACCTGTTAGGGTTGGTCCTTTCAGATATAGACCCTAAACCAAACCTCAGCTGATACCTCCTTAAATGTTGGTGCAAGAGGTATGTGTTAGCCTCAACATGATATTCAGAAAAACCACTTTTGTCATAGCAACCAGCTGACTTTGCATCAAAGAAATTACTACCTCATTCTTGTGTGGAGGATGCCATAATGTGACACATGTGGAGACAAGTCGAGCTGCCAAAACTTGTTAGCTCAAGCTGAGAGTTCTTCAGCTCCTCCAGGGAGTAGCTGTACATGTGTCAGTAAGGCACACAGCTGGACACAGCCAACAGAACAGCTCAGGGTATAAGGGAGAAAAAAGACTTCTCCCTGCCTGTGGAATATGCAGGAATTGAGGTTTACTATCTGTGTCTAATCGCATTTAATTTTACACTTACGATTTATTTCAAGATTTTTTTTTTCTCTATAGATCTACTTCAAAAGGCCAAAAAAATGCTCATGCTCCTCAGATAATCTGTATATTGGAGCACTTGCTGTAGGGAAGAATTGTAGCTCTGGCTCTGGGAAGGTAAATGGCCATTGATTAACAAAGTAAAGTTTCATTGCCAAAGTCTTCCTTCATTCCTTGTAATCCCCCTACACTAAAAGCCATTTCCATTAGGTACTTAGAGGTCCAAGGAAAGAAGAGTTAATCAGGTAAATTCATTTATGGGGCATGCAATGAGACAAAGGAGCCTGATAGTACCTTTCATTTGACACTGACATGATCCCTTTCAGTGTGAAATGACCAAATCAGAGCACAATTTACCATAAAGGTTGTAGCAAGCACAGGTTCTTCTTATGCTCGATACTTCTCGCGTAGAAATACTGGAATTTTCTAGCTTTTAAAGATTTTATATTTTCCTTGGAGAATAAATTTTGCAGAGCTGCCTAAAAACCAACCCAGAATAGACTAAGGAACACTGGGTAAGTGCAGTAGTCAATCCCTGCTCAGAAGAGCTTTTGCAATCTCAAATACCATTGTTTAAGCCTTTTTCTTTTTTTTTTTTTAGCTGCTGCTGTTTGAACACAGCTTTTGGTCAGGAAGCTGAGCAAACAAGTACCTCTTCTGTAAAATAAAAGCAGTCTGGCGGGGTCTCAGGGCCTGTGAGCAAATAGCTGAGTTCATGGTTGGAATTCTTGCTGCTGCACATGGAGCATTCAGGTAACATGGCTTTAGCTGCCTGCCTGCCTGAGGGGACACACAGGGTGAATAAGGTGCAGCACCATGAATCCAGTTATCAAAGTAGACCCTTCATTGTACATCTCCTGCTATCACAACTTCTGTGTCAGAAATACTGTCTCCCAATTTGCCAGTAAATCCTGACTGCTCTAGGCCTGAGTTAATGATGTGATTTTTCATCTTTGCAGTAGGTCCTTCCCAATGTGGTTGGTTTTACTGGATTCATATAAATTCTCTGGTTTTAGTGAATCTTCAGTACAGTGTGCCTTGATCCACAATGTTATTTCCAGTGCTCCTACAAAGACTGATGTCATCATGACAGCATTTGAACAGGGAATCCCAATGGTCTAGCTTGAGGGACTGTGTTGTCACTGGGGGAATTAAAGATGTTCAAAGTGAAAAACAAAATTAAAAAAAGAATTAAGTACCATTCCTCCTGGCACCAAGCAACCAAATTCCAAAGGATTTTTGTAAAGCATTCCCCATAATATCCGTTTCTCTATCTGATTAAAACCTCTTCTTTGTTCAAACGTAAGTCTCCCATTCTTTCAGTTTTCTAAAAATATTCACACTTCTAGCTGAGATGTTGCTAATTGGTGACATCTTTGTATTCTGAGTCTTACTCATTTCTCATCAAATGTGGGATTCAGGCTTCACTGACTCTTGATGTTGGTGCTAAAAGCTTTACACACTGGATGTATCTTCCCTGTTTTATGAAAAACTGAGTATGTTTGGTTTTTTCCCCTTACTGTGCATGAAATTTTGGAGGTAATTTGCTGCTAGGGCTCCTGACCTGCCTTATTATTACTGTTTTCATGTTTCTGTTTTCTTCCTATGGCATCCACTTTATAACAACTGAGAGAAGAAGCTGGGTATTTTAAAGTTCTGTTGGTGATATAAAGTCATTTCCATGAATAATTGAGCCCAAATCCAGTGTTGTAATCTATGTGGGCAGGATGCAGATCCATTAATTACATTAGGAGTCTATGTGTAGGACAATCCTGTGAATAAGCCCAGGGAAATCAATGATTTCTGGTGAGTTAAATTCAATGACAGGAACAGGACTTGCATATGGAATGGAAGTGACAGCACATATAGGATGAAATCCTGGCCCTGTCCATGTCAGGCATGGGAGTTTTGAGTCAGTAGTTTAGATTCCACACATGGTTTGTTGTTTTTCTCCCTCTAAATTTTGCAGACATGCAATTATTTGCACAAGTAGGACAGGACTGGCAAATTCAATAAGTCAAGATTTTGATAAAGGTCTTTTGCTAATTTAATACCAAACTTGGAAAAAAAAATATATAGCCTTAGGTTGTTGAGTTTAATGAAGTGTATTTTGGAGGTGTTCTGAACTGGATGCATTAGAAAATAAGCCAAGAAAGTAACAGCAGACAGATCAAGCAAGATGCTTGACTTAGGAACTCCAGTAACTGAAGAGCATGCTGAGGAGCCAGAAGTAAATAAAGCCACAATGAAATAGCATTAGCATGGGATGCTAATTGCTCTGGGTTGAGCACATACAGAGCACCCTACATGGAAACAGAGAGAAACTGGGAAATCCCTCTAGAAGATGCCAGGCTGACATTGCCTCTGTACAGTAGAGCAAGCCATCTTTTATTATCACTTCCATCTCTCATGCTGGGTTTTGTAGTGTGATAAAAAATTAGGTTTAGCAAATTAGGTAAGGGAAAGGGAATTTGGAAATGACACCCCCAATGATTGATGATACTAATAAGTATTGTGTCAAGGAGATCCCCTTCCCCCATCAAACAGGGCACATGCACACACAGCCTTGCACACAATCTGAGCATAAACGTCACTGTATACAACATATACTGAGGTATTTAGAGAGGGGGAATGAAAAATGTAGACAACAACCTTTATTTATGCAAAATCTGTACAATGCTGCTAAATATACACACACTATTCTTCTAACTAGAAGCATGCAAAGAGATACACAATTTATATGCACAGAAATACGTATATTTTAAAAATCCCCCTGCGCACATATCTCCCATTACAAAAAGATAATGGAGCCAAACCATGACAGATGATTGTTAATCTTGCACTGCAGGAAACTCGAGCTCGGTTCCCTGGTTTTGCTTCATTTGAGGCAAAATTCGAACCATTCCCCTGAGGGGAAGGTGTTCTGCAGAGAAAATCTTTTTGCTTCAATATGTTTGTTCAAACAGGGAGAACTGGCAGTAGGGTTATGGTANATATTTATATAAATATAAATATAAATAAGTATATATATAATGGCCGTATTTATCCCTATGCTGTCCACTGGGTGAACCACAGCTCATTTAACCATCTTTCCAGGGTGTTTCCAAGGCACTGGATAGTTAAGTGGGTAAATTCTCCATCTGAGGATTTTCAAGTCCTGTTTCAGCTTGAGCTGGAGCCCTTAGGATCTTCTCAGCTACGGGCAGCATCTGTATTCAGGCACTTTGGATAAACACAGGAGAGTGTGGAAGCTTAATAATATTTTTCTGACTGAAATAGCACCCAGCTGATAGATTTGGGTGCTGAAGGATACCTAAATACCCTTTGAAGAGCTGGACCTCTGTTGCTATGGTGATGAGAACTGTATAAAAAGCTACATGGAATGGAATAAAATATTGTATTTAAATAGATCCGTGGAGATCTACGAGTTTATTTCTTTTTTAGGTTTCATACCCATGCACACTGCTGTGTGCCTGCCATAGCTTCAGCCTGCCTCTTTGGTTTGACACATGGGAAATGGCAGGGCACTGTGTGCTCTCTGTGTAGCCACCAGTCAAAGGCTTGTAGTGCAGAGAAAACTGGAAATGCTACTTTTGCCCACTCATCAGAATGTGTTAATCACACAGGAAGTAACTGGTGAGTGGTGCTAAAGGTTTTTGAAAGATGGGGAGTGGGTGTGGGGGAGGTGTGTGTGTGTGTGTGTGTGTGTGTGTGTGTGTTGACCACAGACTTCTTTGTTTCAGACTAAATTGGGGGCTTTTGCTACACAGGTGACTGCAATCCTGGGACTTCAGTATTGCTCACTCCCAAACACAGTAACAGTAAAAATTAATGTTGACTTCTTTCCCCAGGGTATTTTCTTCTCTCTTCCCAACATTTTAATCCAGAGCTGGAGTGTGGCCCCCTGAACACACACACACTAATCCCTTAGCCGCTCTGAGAATTATTTTAGAATGTCAAAAGACTTTGTTCTTGTGTCATCTGAGAGCCAGCTTTTTTGTTCTATTCTCCTGGTCTGCCTTAGTCTCATTTGAGAAGCCTGGAACTGCCTTTCAGCTACAAAACACGTCCAGAATTGTCTAAATCACAGAATCACAGAAATGTTGGCTGGAATGGACATCTAGAGATCTCTAGTCTCCATCATCTTACTCAGCTGGACAGTCACACACAAGGGACCAAGTCTGCGGCTTTGTGTAACTGAGACTTGCAAACATTGAAACATGGAGGTTGCATGACAGTCCTGGTGATCTCTTCCACTGCTATGCCTTCTCACTGAAACATGTTTTCTTAATGTTCAAACTGAAATTCCCAAATCTCATTTTGTGGTCTTTGCCCTTCTTTTAGCGCCTGGCACTACCAAGAAAGATTTGAGTCTTCCATTTTTTAGCTGTCCATGAAATCGTTTCAGTCGCAAGTTTGTCCCTTAGCCTTCTCTCTACAAAGATAGCACAGGTCCAAATCCCTCCATCTCTCCTCATGAGCCATGAGGTCCCAACCTTATGTCATTTTGGTAGCCCNATATGTTTGTTCAAACAGGGAGAACTGGCAGTAGGGTTATGGTAGGATGTGGGAGAGGAGTTGTACTTCTGTGCTTCAAATGATTCAGAGTAAAATTTGAACCTACCTGTCACACATCTGTGCTTTAACCACCAAGCTGTATGGGGCTGCAAGGGTGGCAAGACTGGCAGGTGTAAAAGTGAAAAC
>WEIV01008472.1:5414-114571 GCA_013390005.1 Calyptomena viridis | reverse complement strand
GTGTGTGTGTGTGTGTGTGTGTGTGTGTGTGTGTGTTGACCACAGACTTCTTTGTTTCAGACTAAATTGGGGGCTTTTGCTACACAGGTGACTGCAAGCCTGGGACTTCAGTATTGCTCACTCCCAAACACAGTAACAGTAAAAATTAATGTTGACTTCTTTCCCCAGGGTATTTTCTTCTCTCTTCCCAACATTTTAATCCAGAGCTGGAGTGTGGCCCCCTGAACACACACACACTAACCCCTTAGCCTCTCTGAGAATTATTTTAGAATGTCAAAAGACTTTGTTCTTGTGTCATCTGAGAGACAGCTTTTTTGTTCTATTCTCCTGGTCTGCCTTAGTCTCATTTGAGAAGCCTGGAACTGCCTTTCAGCTACAAAACACGTCCAGAATTGTCTAAATCACAGAATCACAGAAATGTTGGCTGGAATGGACATCTAGAGATCTCTAGTCTCCATCATCTTACTCAGCTGGACAGTCACACACAAGGGACCAAGTCTGCGGCTTTGTGTAACTGAGACTTGCAAACATTGAAACATGGAGGTTGCATGACAGTCCTGGTGATCTCTTCCACTGCTATGCCTTCTCACTGAAACATGTTTTCTTAATGTTCAAACTGAAATTCCCAAATCTCATTTTGTGGTCTTTGCCCTTCTTTTAGCGCCTGGCACTACCAAGAAAGATTTGAGTCTTCCATTTTTTAGCTGTCCATGAAATCGTTTCAGTCGCAAGTTTGTCCCTTAGCCTTCTCTCTACAAAGATACAACAGGTCCAAATCCCTCCATCTCTCCTCATGAGCCATGAGGTCCCAACCTTATGTCATTTTGGTAGCCCTCCATTAGACCTGCTGCATTCTCCTCCTATCCTTCTTCAGCTGGAGCCCAAACCAGACACAAAAGCATAGATGGGATTTCAAGACAGCCCAGCACTGTGCTCATTGCTAGCTATCAACCAGACATCAAGTCACTGATTTCTCTGTATTCCTTTATGAAATCAAGTGGCACCCAAAAATCTGCAGGCATCTCAGCCTTGAGCATCAGTGTTCCCAAGGCAATTCATGTTGTATTTTCAGATGTGTCGAGAAGTTTCTCAATTTTAACAGGTCTGAGCAGTTCAACATTCATCTTGGACATGACTCCTGTTGGTGGCCACAAATTAGGCATCTGTCTTGCATGCAGGGGAGCCTAAGCCTGTGATTCAGGAGCAAAAGACCAGATGATACACAGAAAGACAGCAAATAACCGGTGAAGTCTACTGTGACAACTCGCTGCCAGTCTCCTGTCAGTGACCCTGCAGATCTTCTCTTTTTCAGGATATTGGCTGCCTGTGACATTTTTACTTCATCCAACATTCAAATTAGAGTGATCAGAGGCTGACCTGCAGAGTCTAGTTCATCATGAATTTTTTCCTACTGATTGCATAAATAATCACAGGGAGGAAAGTGCCTTTTTACATCATACACAATTGCATAAGCTTTTGTAAGAACATAAGAAGAAGTATGTTGAGTGGTAAAGCCATGCCTGAATTGTCTTATTTATCCTGTGAGTCTGAAGGCCTGTCACCTGCAAAGTGACAAAGCTGTCTGTTTAACCTAAACTCATCTCCATTTTCTAACCTATTAATGCATTTGGAGTGCACAGGTAGAAAACAGTATTTAGCACTGATGTTCCTCATGATACTCTTTTCTCTGGGCTCTGAAAGAATCTGTATATTGTGCACCTTTTTTTCTCTTTTGAGGGATTAATGTCAGAATCGTGGGCAACTTGAAGGGATTAGGATGGGCTTCTTTCTTAAGCAAAATAAATGTGCAAAAGCAAAGGAATAAGTAACCTGTTGTGCAAATCAAAACTATGAGGTTAAGTTGAAAATAGACAAGGAATTACCTAGAGGAATATGATGAAAAGAGTTACTGATCTGTGAAAACACGACAAGGACAAGGTTATCGACTTCCTGCATTCAATAAAATATGGAGACTCTACTCTGGGGTCATAGTGATGGAATAATCTGCCTTTTGGGTGACCCATCTCATCTTTGGTCTTCAAGCAAAGGTGGACAGATGCAGTTACTTCATCCCAGTTAGTGAAATTTCTGAAATAAATCCTCTCAATTTTATCCTCCTGATGTGACTTTCCAACAGATGATTGAAGGTCATAGGAAGGAATATTGGAGACTTTGTTTGGTTGTGCAGTTGGGATAGCAAACAGAGAAAATGAGTCACAAGCTCTAACATTAAACATACATGTCTTTCCATTTCCCAGGAAGTGGTCCTTATATGTAGGTTCTGCAGCCACTCAGCCAGCTGGCACAGGAGCCTGAGACACCTTCTGTGCATTCTTTCATGTCACTGCGGCAGAAGTTTCTCTTCTGGCACAGCTACGGAGCCTGCTTGTGGCCAGAGTCTCTTCAACCTTCAGATCTGTGTTCAGCATCACAGCTGGGTCCTGCTGCTACCAGAGCTAATTAGAGTCCTGCAGGCCACTGCCTTCATGAAGATGTTTTTGTTGTCCTGGTACCAAGTACCCATTCCTTGGCTACTGGCCCTTATCGTGCTTTCAGCACGGAGCCCTAAAGCTCCAAGACACAGTGAAGACAGACTCTCAGTACAATAATTAGGCTGAAACAGAGAAGAAAAGCAATCCATTTTCTCCTGTCACAGCTAGTATCAGGTCTTCTCTCTCTCTCTCTCCCATCCTAGATTGCTGTGGGGTACATGTAATAGTAGCATCATCTAATTAAGGCATTTGGGTCTAGTTCCTTGCATGCCTGCTAGATAGGAAGCTCTGCTGGAAGGTTTGTGGGGTGGATCTCGCAGAGGGGTGACATCTGTTGACCCATCATGTCCCTCACATTGGCTCAGCTAGCAGTGAAGTACACTTTCATTGCTTCTTTTCTTTCCCCCCGTTAATCTTTTTTCTCTTTAATGATACAAACTGGTTGCTACGACGTCCAAAGATCAGAGGGAAGCAGTTAGACCACAGGATTTGTAGTGAGGACATTACATTTTTGCAGACTGTGAGCTGAAGGCTGAGCTGTCTCACAAAATCTTATCCTAAGAAGTACTCAGGATGTGACTCATTGGAGGATAACAAAGGAAAACAAACTCTGGTCTTAACCTCTTCTTGGGAACATTTAACATTAAAAACCTGCACGCCCTAAGCAAAGATCAGGCCAAAAGAGAGGTGTTGTACTCTTCCAAACACTATTTGTGGTACTCTGTTAAGGATGCTACACTTATCTGCCTTATCTTACATCAAGAAAATCATAGAATCATCATAGAATCATAGAATGGTCTGGGTTGGAAGGGGCCTTAAAGATCATCTAGTTGCAATCCCATCACCATGGGCAGGGACAACTTTCACTAGATGAGGTTGCTCAAAGCCCTGTCCAACCTGTCTTTGAACACTTCCAGGGATGGGAAGTGAACACTGACTATTGCATCCTCAGCACAGGTACCATCAGTAAAAGACTAGCAAGGAAAGAGAAGGTTTCTATTTTTTTTTATAAACTGTGGTCCTTTAGATATGCAGTGAATATCCAAACAGGAAATCTTATGGCAATGGTAAAACAGGGGAGATACTTTATTATGCAGGTGTATGGATTAGTCTGATGACAGCTATCTAGTTAGGTAAGAAACAAATCCCGTTCTCAAAGAGGCAGATGTGAAATGTTCTTTTATTGATCGACCTCAGTAAGACTTACCAAGAGTTATATCCATGCAGCATCTAGAATTAGCCCCTTTGTGCTTAATTTTCAGGGAAGGTAAAAATCTTTATGAATAATCAAAATATGTGAATAATTGCATACTGTGCTGGAATCTCTGGAACTTGATTCACTGGTGTGTTGGAGGTGTCTCTATGTTGCTCTATGTGCTAACTTCCAAACTAGACATCTTCCAGACCTCCTTAGTACCTAAATTACATAGATACCACAGCTCTACTCCCATGCAGAAATCCCTGTGGCACCTCCATTTCAGTTACTGCTGCTCCCTATCTCAGGCTCACAAATCAAACATTTCCCTGCTTGCTGTGCTCATGGGACCTGAGCTATTCCATGCTGCAATAAAAACATAAATATTCATTAAGTCACAGGGAACAAGAAGCTGAAAAGAGTTGATTCTGCAGCCTTGAGGGTTGGATCCTTACCTGCACTGGAGAAGCAGGGCTGGCTCCCTTAGTCCATGAATACTGAATTGCAAATGCCAAGGAAAAGGCTCCTATTAAATTGGGAATAAGTTATGGGACAGACAGAGACAGCTACATCTTATGTCACTCAGTACCCCACTGCAAAAAAGTGTACAGAAAGAGGGGAGGTCTGGCTGTGAATTTCTATCCCAAAACAGACAAAGCAGAGATCTGGTCTCAGGGATTCTCAGAACTGTTAAAAAGATGTGTAGCAATGAGGAGTGTTTGGCTGTGTTTCTTGAGAAGATGCAAGGAGGTTGAGGGAAAGCAGGCCCCAAGGATGGCTGCAGGCCCCAAGGATGGCTGCAGGATCTGCTTCTCTACGAAAGAAAGAAAATTTGTCAGTGAAACAGATATCGAGGAACTCAGAGTCATCCAATTGCAGGTAAAGGTCTATCAAGCCCTGGCTTGACCAGTGAACACTTTTATATTTAGGGAATTAAACATCTCCTGTAAGGGGAGAGGAGAGAGTTAAAAAATTTACATTTGGACTTAGAGTATAAAATCGCTGTTAGTATCCTGAGCTGTCCTTGTAAATCTAGCCCCAAGGCTGTTCGCTCATTTTTATTTATTTTTTTTAACCACTTGCTCCATCTCTCCAGGATTTTCTAAAAATAGTAAGCATAATAATATGGGGGAAAAAACCACAAGATCCAAAGACCCTACAGGGCAGAGCCAACAGCACACAAATGATCACTCTCTCGCCTGACTGCATGGCAGGCAGTTATCAAGGTCAGTCTAATTCCCTGTCTCCGCTCTTTTGATATCAGCTAAACAAAAGGGGCCAAGCAAATCCCTGGTGTCACTCCAAGGAAGTTGCTTGAGCTACCTCAGGCATGGGTTTGCCCAGTACATTTGCCAGTGTGATATATGCTAATGTGCAGGCATCTCCCCGGGTGCATCTGCACCTGGCCTGTGGTCCTGACCAAGTATCTGTCTGTCATTGCATTTCTCTACTTGTGTTTTGGATTCCTATGAAAATATATTCTTGCCTCTTTTGTTTAACCTTTGTCTTCCAGTTTTTGTCTGCCTTGTGAGTTCTGCCTAATTAGGAACCTTTCAAATTCCCTTGTGGCCTCGAGTTTTCTCATGCAGAATTTGGAATTAATGCATTATTTTTGTGGCTAGTTTTCAGGGCCAGGTTCATGCTTTTAAAGTGCTAAAATAACAATTAACAATACTTTGCACTTCCATACAATTTTTTCCCCCTCTGGGGATTTGAAAGCACTTTATAAGCAGCAATTAATTAAGATTCAACATTATGAAGAGAGGAAGGCATAGGGACGCATTTCTTTTCCACTGTAGGAATACAGATATCTTGGGGGTAGATAGCAATAACTGGTTTAAGAGTGTTACTACAACTTATTGAATACCAGACAGAAGTTTTCAGATGGTAAAGTGAAAAACCAATATAATACCCAGCTGCATGTGCAAAAGAGATTTATAGAATCAGAATGAAATTATAGAAATTAATTTTGTCTACGATGCCAAGGTCAGCACCCTGCCTCCCACCCACGGACAGAAATGCAGCTTCACGTCTTGCAACCAGTCCTGATAATAAACTCAAACTGGGCACTTTGGCCTGACAGCTCCCCACACATGGTGCTGGGACTAGGGTTTGGTCCTAAATCAAGAGGAAATAGTGCCACCTACTGAACCACCACCCCTCAAAGGACCAGTGTTCAAGGTGATTTCCCAGCCAGTAGTGATACCCACACCCAGCATCTAAAATGCAGCATGTTTTCTAAGTGATGTATATACAAAATATATGGAGAGAGACAAACAGACAGACAGGCAGACAGCAGAAGAGTCGATATGCCAGAAAAGATACAAACTTGGGCTTATGTAATTATACTATTTTTTATTATGGTGAGGAGAAAAGACCTGAGTGTGGACTGAAGCACCAGCTGGAAGCCGTGTGTTTCAAGGCCCTGCAGTAACCAGCAGTCATATCTTGCTTTACTCCCATAGCCTTCAGCATATTAATGAAGGAAAGAGTGTTTATTATTTTCAACACTCCTCCTCTCTACAAGGATAGTATTAATGATGTAAGGAAGTAAACAATTCACTGAGCCACAAAGCTCTAACAGTTATTAATTTCCAAGGAACTATCCTCACACCAATCTAGGAACTGGAACATTGAAGAATGGCGTGAATAAATATGAACACAGACACATGCTGGTTTACTAATATCAGACATTGGTCCACTTTGTCAAAACTGCTCCTTTTCAACAGTCACATATTTGGATGCTGACAGCTAAATCCGCTCAGGTTTAGCCTGAATCTTGCCCAGGCTCTCTGCTGCAGTTGCTGGCAGCATGGCTGGGGCTGCTGAACCTAAAACAAGCCAAGCATAAAGCAATAGGCACCTACACCCTCCTTCAGTATCCAGATGAGTCAAGACTTCTCCTGATACCACCAAGGTGATGCAGTCATTTCCCTATTGTTATTGTGGCTGTATCATGGGGCATATCTGCTGGTATAGTTCAGCATCACTGGATAAAAACCAGGAGAAAGCCATGGCAAAACTCATGCATGCCCAATGAGTGCCTGGCTCCTGGCTGCTGCATGGTTCTCTCCTGCTTGCTGTCCCTTCCATATGACTCTTGATAGGTTGGCTTGAAAAGAAGAGTTAGTGACTGCTGTCACCTGGGATACAGAAAATTAGGGCACTCTGGAGATCTGGGAGAGAACATTTCTACCTCCATCAGAGGAAAGCTTAGAACTAGATATTCCCCATCCTCCATCAGTGCTCCAACTGCTACCACAGAGTTCACTTCACAACATAAGAGATGGCACCATCCAGTACTAGAATCCTGCCTTTAGAAAAGGGTGATGAAGCAGATTTCAAAGGTATGAAGACAACTAGTATTTCCAGTGCTTCCTCTTTTCTTTCCTTACACCTCACAAATAAGGAAGACAGAAGCAACCCCTGAAAATCTTTATAGTTGCTTATGCTTTTGCATTGGCCAGAAAAGACATTTAGGTAGCTGCATCCTCCTCTTTTTCCTTCTGCCCAGGCCCCTAAAATTTTAGCCACGCGTACAAACTAGACCAGTTGGATTCAGGCCACTTTCAGAGATTCACAGAATTATAGAATAGTTTGAGTTGGAAGGGACCTTTAAAGTTCATCTAATGCTACCCTCCCTGAAATAAGAGGGGACATTTTCAACTAGATCGGGATGCTCAGATCCCTGCACAACCTGACCCTGAATGTTACCAGGGATGAGGCATCCACCACCTCTCTGGGAAACTGCTCATTACCCCTTTGTGGTACCTCATCAGGTCTTTTTGTGAAATGCCAGGAGGGACTAGACCTTAGAGAGCTCTGCAAAATCCAGGCAAAAGTTGCAACTCAAGATTAGCTCTCAGCAGAGCTTAAGAATACAAAGCCAGCTCAAGGCTGATCCTTACTACAGGTAAAATTCAATTCTGCAAAAGCAAATAAAATATTTAGAGGAAGAGTGTAGGAAAAGCTGGGAGACACTAATCTGAGGGAAGATTGCTTTTCTAATTTCTCTCTGGACTACTGGATCATCTGCTGGAACACTTTGTGACTGAGGAGCAGGAGATGCTGGATCAGGTGACAGAGGGAAGGGACAAAGCTGGGAAGGAGAACTGGACTTATTTCTTTAGTTGTTGCTAAAGAGCAGGAAAACAGGGAGCTGGTACCCGGATTAGTAATCATTGTGTCCTACAGTCTCTGCCAGCAGCTGTGCAGACTGAGACTGGGCAGACTGGGGACTGGGACAGTGCTTTGTCACACACCTTTTCCAAGCAAGGCAGTCTGCTGCAGGGAACCACCAGCTGTGCCTGTCTGTAAAGGTAACACTGGAGGTAGGAAGACAGAGGGGTAAATTTCTGTCTTGGAGCACAGTTTTTGCCAAAAGGTCTGTGTTAGCACAAGGATTCATCTTGCTGGAGTCTTCTAGAGATATGGGACCGTCGTAAGGGAGCTCCACTGCACACTGTGGCTGCTGTCTCTCCTTTTCAACCACCACCATCTGAGCTCACTTATCAACCTGTTGGGAAAGGAATTCAATTTTTCTGAAAGGGAACGGCTGGTTTCATTTTCTTATATATGAATCCACATTTGATCGCAAGCTGTTTGTACATGGTACCAAGCACAGAGGCCCTAATCCTCACCAAAGCCCCTGGGTGTGCCTTCACTATAGGAACAAATAAAAATAGTGATTGCATTAGGTATCCATTCATTAAACCTGCATGCTGGCTAAGGATGCTGCTTCTCATTGTCCCTCTGTATCGCACCATGTTCAAAAATGGAAATAATTTCAAATAATAATTTCAGTTTCAGGTTGCTCAAAGCCAGACACTTGTAAGGGCAGGCTATCAACTTTCCAGCACCAATTAATGTATTGATAAAGCTTCTGGAGTAGTGACATTAACAGCATTATCTTACAAACATACCTGCAGGTAATATCAACCCAATTACTATTGGATTCAGAGTGGGGGAACTGGTGAGCCTGCCCTAACAGAATTACCAAGATAGATTGAATTATTTCTACCAATATGGAAACTTATATAAGAACAAAGCACTGAGTGAGACATATTTGTCTTTGTTGAGCAAAGCTGAAGTAGAGAAGTTCCCCAGGCCATTCTGGCCCATGTTGGTGATATATTCAGAGCTCTGGATGTTTCAAGTAAATACATCCTTAGCTGCACTGCCTCTACTGTCCCTACTGATTTTGATTAAAGAAACAGACCCTTAAAACAAAGAGTTATACACCTACAGAAATGTGATTTATACCTGTAACACCACAGCCAGGGAGGAGGTTTAGCACCAAGGTGGGACATCAGAAGAACATACTTTTACCAAGGTACATATTGGCACAAGATATTTATCCATTTTTACTCCTGTAGCAAAACCCTGTGGCCAAACCAGTGTTTAACAACCTTTGGACTTACTCCAGCCAATTCAGAGATATTAGCTTCAGGGTGAGGAGAGTGGGGAATGTGATCAGACAGGAACAGTCACAGGGCATTTTGGTACAAACAAAAGGAAAGGATGCTGCATGAAAGCTGGGATATGTCCATCTTAGCCCTATGTGGCAAATGCTTCTACTGTTTGAAAATTTTAGTGTGCCCTTTAAACAGATCTTTTAAAATCTTAATGTGCCCCAGCCATGCTCTGTTACTTTTTCATTCAATCCATATATGTATATGTGTACATATACAAATACATAATTTTTATTATTAAGTCACCCATTAAAGAAACAAAGGAGCAAACACCACACAGGGTAAGCAATCCTAGTAAGAGACATTGCTTTCCCTGTTTCACTTGCTTTGGTAGATTGTTATATTGTGTAGAGATATCTTTTCACTGTTTTCTCTTAATTATCCTTAATTCTATTAAACAGACAAACATCAACTGCAAATAATGCATGCTTAATTATGCAGTGTTGGTGGTTGATACTGTATTAGCACCAGATTTTCTTTTAATATTTTGGCAACACACAAATGAAACTGCTACAATATGTTTAAATAGGGTCTATCAGAGTAGTGGTCACGAATCCACTGCTAAGCCTCACCTCTGCCCATAGACAGCTAGCAGAGATGGTGAAAGGCAGCAGTTCCCACCCCAAATGAGTTTCCAGATGCCCTTGCTGGATTTGGATCTGATGGCAGGAGGCTGCAAATGGTTGCCAGGTGACCCTGGAGATAGGCGGGAAGTGCCGCCATGTAACACAAAACAATTATTTTCAAAATAAAGCAAAAATTCCCTGGGTTTTCTCATCATTATTATTATTTGTAATCGCTTCTGAGGATGGAGAAGTCTTGTCAGACCAGATGGGACCAGCATATATAATGAGTGACACAGTACATTGTACGGGAACCAGGGGTAGCTGAGAGGACTAGGGCCCCAGGACTGTCACTATTGCATCAGGGACAAACAGGACCACAGGGATGCCAGTAAAAGGACATTGCAAAGATGCCATATGATGGACTGAATTTTTTACTTGCAAACATAAAAAATCTGGCATAGTCTGTCACAGCCATTCTTTACTTGTGCCATGGTAGACTTGGTCTGGCTCTTCAAGTGTCTAGGATCTTCTTGAGTTTGGCTTTGTGTGTCAGATTTTCCACAGAATCTGTAAGTAAAACCAGAATAACCTGTTTATGCTAAACATTTCCAGGAACAGATCAAGGCGTAAAAAACTTGGTAAAATTGGATTTCTGTTGCTAGATACTTGATTTTGCTTTATTGTCTTTATTGTCTTTTCTGTCTATGTGCTGCCCATGCAGAAGTGGTACATTTTCCTATCATTAGACAACAGCTAAAATAGATCTATGAGCCATGTCCCCATTTCAGAGGCCACAAAACGCTTGAGGATGGCCCTGTGCCAGTGTCCAGGTAATGAGAGGAGATGAACCAACACTTAGGCTGGACAGTAGTGGGCCCAAAGGATGTTTGGAAGTAACTAGATAGAACAGTCCTTTTACAAACAGTTGGTAAAACTGTTTCAAGTAGATTCATCCCCATGCTAATTTACAGAAGTCCTGCTTGAAGGCATTGCATTTGCTCGAAATGAGACTATAAAGAGGATTTGGCCCTTGACCCATTGGGTATACACCATTCCAAACATAACAGGCCAGGCTCAGTTCTTCTTCCAGATCCATCTAAAATACTTTAAATGAGTTGGGCAGAAGAGGTCTCAGGCCAGTGCTGGCCCTGCTTGAAATGGGATTTTGGACTAGCTGATATCCAAAGGCCCTTTCAGTGTGAAAAATGTTACAGGGGTGAGGAAAAAACCTGGGCACTGTGAAGCCCATTCAGAGCTCTTGAAGCATCCTAAAGCTCATATTGCCAAAAGTGTGAGATGTAGAGACTCCCTTCTTTGCCATCTTTATACAGAGGACACTGACTGAATCAGTTAAGAGCTTGAAACACCTTAAGAGTGCAGAAGCAGCTCCCTGCATTCACATGGCTGAGTCACACAGGCCAGAGACAGCCTCCCGCCAACGTGGGATTGGCACAAAAGCTGAATAATGAAGAGATGTTTATGCTGCTGCTACTGCTGCTGCCTTTACTCCGGGACTCATTTTATTCTTGCAGGCTCTCAGGCAGTCACCATTCATGCACAGGTGCAACCATAAAGGGGCCAAATGTGGAAGGCAGGGTGTGACTAAGCCCAAAAAATGAGCGACACGAATGCATTATTCATGCAGAAGGCTTACAATGCTCCACAGTTCCTTTCTTCAGAGCAGATCACTCCGCTATCAATGTCAGCAACACGATTCTTCATTTCTGACACCTGCCTTTGTTCCTTTTCTACCTCGGAAGCGAGGTGACCTGGGTATTCACATGAAGTGGTTGCTCAGGACAAATTTTCCAGCAATGCTAGGTAATAGCCTGGGACTTCTGGGAGTAGCAGTGACACAAGTGGCAATGGGGTCCAGCCATCTTATGTCATTTGCCCCTTCGAGCACAGGAGTCCATGCCTTGTCAGGAACTTTGCTAGAGAAATGTATGAGAGGAAAAGAAAGGTATAAAAAAGAGAGAGGAAGAGGATGCCAGAGAGAGAAAAATGGGAAGGTGAGGATGGGAAAACAGATAAACTTCCAGTGAACATAAAAAGACATGGAAACTTGACTATGTTGTGGAAAATAATAGGGGTTTTAACAGTTAAAAGGTTTTAAAAGGTCATTATGCATTTAGCAGGAAAAGAGCAATATGAATTTCTAAGCAGCAACATCTGGAAGATCAAAAGAAATCATACTTCAATCAACATGAAAATCTCTGCTCATTACACACAATCATATTTAGTTATTAATAGACACAGGCTAGACACTGACATTTTGCACATTTCATCCTATGATGCGCCAGGGACACTTCTGGCATTTAGTTTATCATTTTCATCAGTGTCATGGAAAGAGTGACCGATATGACCCCAAAAAATCTCACACTGTCAGTCATCGTAAGTGAATTTATCAACACACACCAAATCGGAATCCACATGAGAGTTTTAACTGTTTGCATACTAAATTACTTCATTCTTCACGCTTCAAAAAAAAATCAGTTTTGCATAATAAATAATGATAAGGGCCAGTGGACAATTATATAGGTGGAAACAGTATGCAAAATACTTGGAATTCAAATTTGATGTGTGAATATATCCAGAAGTTGCTTAAGTAATCAGCTCAGCAGCTGTATTACCCATTGTTAGAGCTTAATACAAAAGCTCTTCAGCTTATATTAAAAGCAGCCCAACTTAAACTGCAGTTGGCACATGTCCTATTAGTATTTTCGTTTTGTTAGACAGCTTCCAACTGATTCAGATGTGCAATTAGGCCAATATTAAAATTAAATTGTCTGTTGTTTTAATTCAGAATATGAAGAGGTCTTTGGGAGGAAGGAGTCAGTTCAAAAGTAATATTGACTTCAAGATGAGCACAAAAGGAGAGTGCTGTAAGCCAGCAGCCCCAACCTAAATCTCTACCTTGTGGTGTGAGAAGGAAGGCTCTTAGCTGAGAATCGTTTGCTAAACTGGCATATTCGATTTCATGACTGATTTTTGTGTGTAATAATTACATTAAAAAAATAATGAGAGTGGGTTTCTTTCTAGTTTTACCAATCAGTATGGCAAACATGCTGAGACACTTCAGACAGAAATGTGATTTTACTTCTAATGACAATTATTTTTGGACTGAATTGTAATTTAGTTCGTTAATTAGATCTGTCACTGCATTTTCTAACTCGGTTATTGCATCCTTTGATGATTTTACCAGAATTATACTTCTATTTCTGCCACTTTGTATTCTATGCTTTAATAATTCTTCAGACAAGTATGCTAGGCAGTTGATTGCATTTTGTGGCAGCAGTAATCTAAACCCTCTCCTGTGTTACATTGATTCAAAAATCACACTGGTCACTGAACCAACACGCTAAGCCAATATCGCTCTGGACAAGTGAACTATTCAGAGGAATTCAGCCAGGGACAGATTGTGGACATGCTTTTTTAGTCATTAAATGGATATAAACAGTTACAAGCCATTGTAAATGAAAACAAGATTTAAAAAAAAAAAATACCTTGCAAGTCCTAAAATTCATTTAGTTATCAGTAAACTGAGATCTTATCTACTAAATTATTTCAGGGCAAGTTGGCATTGGATTATTATATATTAGTGAACTGGCATATTTTTAAAGATTTGCCATTTCAACAACTTTAAAAATTGGATTGTTTTTATATGAGGTCTGGCTTTTTGCTGACCCAGAACTGAGAGTGTAGTTAAAAACTCATGTTTGAAATAAAGACAATATGATCAAAATAGTCACATCCAAAAAAACTCCAGCACTTCCAAGCTACTGATTCCTCCTGGCCTCACTGTGTATCCAGACATCTACCAGTCAGGTGCTGTGTGACATGGATTACAAGACAAAATCCTGATACTGAAAATACCCACCACTAAACATAGCTGGTACAGCAGTGAGCAGCCCACTGGACTATGCTGGTTGTAATTCCACTGTCTGCCCAGCACAGGCGACAGCTTGTAGATCCCCTGCAGCCTGGGCAGAACAGGGAATGATCACAGTTTTCCTGCCCTCTTTGCTTGCTGAAAGGAAAAACATTTGCTCTGCTTCTTTTCCTGGAATTTAACTGTTGCTATTCTCTCTCTCTTATAAGAGAAATCATAGTGCAAGAACTTCACAAATTACCAAATTCTGCCTGGCATCTTCTTATCTAGTTTTGTCCCATCTCTAAAAAATGTATTTTACAGAAGATTTTTATTAAACATATTAAGTGATATTTTTAATGTCAGTTTAAGAGTATTTTCATGTTTATTGTAGTGTTGGATTTTTTCAGAGTAACTATGCAGGCCTAGGAATATATCCCGTGAATCCAGCATTCAGTCTTTCGGCATTAGGGATGCTATGAATTTCCTAGTGGTGCACTACAGGATTTGCAGGACACAGGTACCAGCTAATCACTTCCCAGTAGTCTTCTTCCTGCATTTCATTTAACTCATCTGAGTGGGCTCAATTTTCAATCCACTAAGCATCAGCACAGGGCAAAAATATTTGTAATTCTGATAGTTGATTTGTAATTATTTCTCAACCTCCATGGATTTCTTTTCTGTAAGTGAATGCTTTCTTGAAATGTTGGATTGCAAAGCAGAAATGGACAATGCTTTAAAAGGCTCTATAAACCTGAAAAATGGATCAATATTCATGTACCAGCCTAGTGGTTGGAAAGGTCTTGCCAGGGTAGGAAGGGAACATGAAATCAGCACAGCCCCATAAGGAGGCTGTCCATTATTCTGTAGTCCAGCACTGAAACTGAGCACTAATTTTCTTTCTTTAAATCTTCTCTCATATGGTTTTGGATCATAAAAGTGCATGTTCAAATAACTAGATTTTATAATAATAGATTTGACTGTGAATTGCTAAAATTTCCAAGAATTGTACTAAAAATAACCAATAATTCCTTATAAAGGTGCTTTCCAGACTGAGACATGCATCCCAAGCGGGAAACATTGGTGGGGATGAGCTCATGGGTTTGGAAGTGAAGTTGCAAGAGAGGATGTCTGGGAATTTCTGCCTTATCATCTCTACAGATTTTTGTCATGTTGTCATGGTTTAATTTTGGTAATTTACCTCCTCTACTATAAATGTAGTTAAAAAAATTGAATAGATAGTTCACTAGTAGTTTTTTTGAACCAGGTTTTTTCTACCCCAGTAAACATGTCATACAAAATACTGATACTTTAATGTCTACTGTGCTCTGTGGAGAGGGTAGAAGGAGAAGAGTGATTGAAGAGGCATGAGAGAGAAAGTTAAAGCACATGGGCATGTGGAAAAGGTGGGATATTTGGCTAATTCTTGCAAAATTAGACACTTTGAACAAAACAAAGCTGTTAAAAGTATAAAGCTGTAGGAGCACCATATGAGCAGGGCAGGAGGGGTGTGGGTTTGAAGGACAAGAGCGAAAAAAAGAATCACTGATCTTTTAACAACCACTATTTATACTCATTTCAAACTTTGCAAAATCATGTGCAGAACTTTAAGTGGAGGGAACAGTTAGAGACCTCCTTTGTATTGCAGTAATCCCACATGTGTTCCTTGGATGTAGTAGAGTGTTGACTCTTGTCCCCATGTGCTTTCTTCCTGCATGCCCTGCTCCACATACTGGTAGGTCACAGCAGAGCACTAATTCAGTGACAACTGGACATGCTCTTCTCCTGGGAGAGAAAAAAAGCCCTGAGAAATCCTGGGGCACAGCATCCACATTGGGTCAGTAATTGAGTGGGAGAGCAGAGAAGGGGGAAAATGAGCAAGAGGGCTGTTAGGCAAGCAGAAAAGCAAAGGAGCAAAAGTGGTTGTCTCTCAGCACAAAAACTGCATTGTGATATCTGGTCAGGATGCTTGTGGAGCAGTAGGATTCCTGCAGGTAAAAAACCCCAGCGTGATGGAGGCCTGGAGCAAGGCAAGGTGGGCTAGCTGTGGGAGGACTGTCAGAAGGGATGTAGTCACTCTGAAATAGAGATGCCTCCGCACAAAACTTGTACCAGTGCAACTCATTCCAAAACAGAGTCATGCTGCTTCCAAAGTGGTTTAATTAAAGCAGAATCAAAATGTCAGGTTACAAAAAAGAAAAAAGAAAAGAACTCTTGTATGAAAACAGAAGGCATCTGATGCCAAAAAAACCCAAAAGTTATGGGGGAGACGGAAAAAAATCCCAATGTTTCCACCTTGCCAAAGACCTTTCTCACTGGAGGGAATTCCAGTTGGATAGTTTCCACTGCCGGCAGCTGGAGCTGCAAACTGAACAGGGGAGCAGCAGGGTTCTCATTCTCTCGCCTTGCTGACCAAGGGCTCTGACAAGTCAGCTCATTATTTTCAAAGGCACAGCTCAAAGCAGTAGTCCCAGAGCTTGCTGGGCCCACATTAGTCCATTTACAGCATTTGTACCATCCAGTGACTAGGATTCTGGCAGGGACCAAGATAAAAACCATCTTGGAAAGGAGGTTTGGAGAATGACAGCACTGAAAAGCACTTCTGTTTTTGCCATGCAGGAGAAAAATCTATGACAAATCCAGCACAAGGCTGCACCCAGCTGCACTTTTGGGAGAACAGTGTAAGGGATGGAAAGAGAGAGTTACATTTTGAGTGGAGAAGTCATAGGTGCCCTTCTTCCACTGAATGCTTGCAGCAGGTTTATGGATGTCCAAATGCACTTTGGAAAATGAATAGAGGAAACTGAAGCTGGGATTGCTGCTTTTGCTCCAGACTGGCTTGGGCATCTGGGCAGTTTCTCAGCTGCAAAGCAGCACTGCCTTTACTCACCCCTGTGCACACCACAGGCAAAGGTCCAGGTAGTAGCTCCAGAGATGGTTTTGGAAATGGCACCTCAATGCCAGACCAGGCAAAATCAGTTCATGGCAAGAAGAGATTCAGAACACCTGCAACAAGGATGTTTATTGTTGTTAGGGGTTGTTACAGCTTTTCTAGTCTAAAACCAACAGCAAATAAAACTTAACAAAATTTTCTCTGAGAAATTTCACTGTGGAGCAAATTTTTATGCCTGAGTTATAAACCAAAGGAATTAACAATCCTTAAAATGGAAATGATAGTAAACCCCATACTATAATAGTGCTATGGGGAATGTCTAATTCTGGGAGATGTTCTTCCCTTCATGTTGTTACAGTTCCTTTCTTCTCAAGTTGGAAATAAATATATAAGTTAAATGAAATAAAAATGCCCACCTAATTGTGCAGATGCATAGTTAATTAAACACTTAATTTAACCCACTTATCTTCAATAGGAAAGAAATGCAATCTGACAGTCAAAGCAGCAATATTTTTTCATTCACTCTAGTGTCTGAAAACATCTACTTTTTTTTAAATAGTGCATTCAATGGATTGACGGTAATTCTTTTGCTTAATTTGGTTTTAGAAAGGTTGGATAACATTTAATAGATAAATAATAAACCCTGGGTGAAAATAACAGTGTCATTATGTTTCTGGTAAATATTAGCAAATTTTATTAAAAACAAATATATGTATTTGTGGATAGATTGATTAAAGAGGTACTTAGCTGTGAAAATTTGCTTTGGGCTGAAAGTTGATCAAAAAATCATGTGCTCATGACTCCAAAGCACACACTGGTACAAAACATTGAACTGTGTGGTTTGTTACATTTTAAATCTGAGATTCCCCTGTTAATGGCTCTCTGGTATGCATTAACATAATGCAGCATTAAACAAGTTATGCTACACTGCCTCCAGAACACACTGCTGTCCATCAGCAGGGAGCTGGGCACTGGGGACCTGATCTGGAGCTCTGTGCAGCCAAAGGCTGATCTGCCTATTTTCCCTGCCTATTTTCCCTGCACCTACAGCCTGAGGTGGCACCGCTGAGCAGGTTGTGCTGCTCTTGCTGCACCTCTTGCTCAACACTCACTCTGACTCAGGAGGCAGACAAAACTGAGGTTTGACCTTGAGGATGAAGAATCAGGGCCAGGTTCCTGGATCTGTGCCCATCATAGAAGGCTTGGAATTGAATTTACCTATCCCGATATAGCCAGGGATGGCAGCAAGCACACCTTTTCCAAGAGCTGTGTAACTATGGCCCTCAGCATCTTATAGATCCTTGCCAGCAACATCAGAGCTGCTCTCCAAGGCATCAGGACCACGACTCCTACATAGTCCTGCTTGTTTTGTCTGCTCTTAGAAGTGGTCCTGCCTGAAGGAACCAAGGAAAAGTGGAGATCCAAACAGACAGTGCATGCAGCATACAAGCCTAAACTGCATACACATGTATCACGGTGTCATTTTCCAAACTACAGAAAAATGAGGAATATTGGGGATATTGGGAATATTAAAAGGGTTAGTAACAAAATCCCACATTGTGTATTCATGGAAGGTTTTGGGGAATGACTTAAGTAAAACTTTCAAGTACAGCTCAGTGCAAGTACAAATATACTCAAACATAAGTATGTGCTTAAGTCTTGGACTGAGTCCAAAGCTGTAAAGAAATGATATCCATAATAATGCAGACTGCATGTCTCTCCATAAGCTATATTGAGCTATTACACTTGAGGACAAAACCACTATGGCACAATGTCCTTGTTGTTTACAAATACACAGTCACATATAGGTATATATGTAAACACATATATATACACATACACACATATATATACATATACATATATTTATGTGCACAGCATCTACGATCTAAAGATCATCAGATGCTTTCAACATAACTTTCATGACTTAGACCATCTACTCTGAGCTTTACAGATACTTTACAGATTTTTATCTCACTAGTGGCTCTGGAAAAAATGCTATTGAAAATAACTGTCTCATTCCAGATTGGTTTGTTAGTTATCAGCAAAGAGAGAAATATTTTTAAATCATTGTATTAGGTGATACAAAATGATTCATGTACCAAAATAATTTATTTTCATTTTGATATTAAGAATTTTAAACTTTTTAAAAATAACTTTTCATGTCATTTCCAGCTGAAATGTATTCTAAAAAAAAATTAAATACACCATTCTGACAGTATTACAAGGAAGCATACTTCCTATGAAATTAGAAAAAATATTTACAAGTAAATATTTAATATCATGGAAACTGCTTGGTTTGCCAGAAGTTTTGCATAAAATAGTTCATCCAGTTCTGTCTTTTGGGTCCAGCATCTGGTTCCTGTTGCAATCTTAAAACTGTAGACAGGTTGGAAAAAGTTTAACATATGTCCCCAGTCCCTGTGCAGTTACATGTTTTGTGTTGTTGGGGTGGGAGACATTAGAGATGGGAATACATGTGTAATAAATGGTACTTGGGCTGCATTACTACTGTGAAATGTTTACTTTGGCAATGAATATATCAACAACAGGAAAAAAGTGAAACAAGAGTCATTACTTGTCCACAGTGTAGCAAACTATTTTGCTGAATGTGTTTCTGACATGCATCATGGCCAACAAGTCCCTGCAGGTTATCTCTGTCCGGCTTTGTCCAGAAGACAACTCAGCACATCTAGTGGGTGAGCACATCCTTCTGCCTCTGTCCACGGCCATGGCAAAGGGGCTGCTACCTGCACACTGCCACACCAGTGCAGGGAGGAAAAGGATAAACAGATGTGGCCCAGCTTTTCCTGACATGCTGCCCCTGCATCCGGATCTTCCCCTCCCACCTTCACTGAGGGGCCAGGGAAAAGGGAAGGGAAGAAAACACAGAAGCTCAAAACCATGATCCACTGCTGTGGCTACAATGACCTACAAAAAGATGTTTATCTCATGCCTTACACATACTGATGTCACATTTCTCAGAGGCATCCTCCAAGGACAAAAAATGGGTGCATGGTTAGTCATGGCACTGTTGGGGTCTCCAGCTGCCTGCAGCCAACGGAGTCTGACAATTCCATGTCCAGGGAACTGAGAAGGAAACTGGACTTAAGGAGCTAGAGACAGGTGAAAGAAATCAAAGAAAGCCTAAAAATTGTTATTGCCTAAATGCATAGCAATAGAATTTAACGACTATTCAGCTGAAAAGATAAGCATCAGCATGTGGAAGAAACTCTGAGTAGGAAATAACAAAAAGAGAAAGGCCAGGTTATGCTGTCATTTGTTTAATCAGTAATATAATGGATGATGGTGAAGTAAAAGGTCTTGCCAGCAAAGCGGTTTAGCTGGATACTTAGTGAGGCATAAGCTTAATCTCAGAAACTCTTTCTTGAAAAATAAATTCATATTGGCTTGAATACAGTTACTGTCACACAGAGTGACAACTGGCTGAGTGGCTGTAAACAAAAGGTAATGATAAATGACACTGCATCAGGTCAGGGTGTCTGTGTGGAAGTGACGGCCAACAAGACACCATTGAGAAGAGGCTGGAGCTGTCAGAGAGCAAAACTGGTTTTGTTTAACATCTTTGCTAATGATCTGGAAAAGGAAGGAGAAATGCACTATATTTACTTCATTTGATTTTCAAGAAAAGAGGCAAGACTCTCACCTGCTCATGGGAGACCCCTAATACCAAAGCACTGTTATCCTACTGTCAGCAGAGAGATGAATTGCTCCGAGGCTGCGCAGGCGATTGTTTGGGAATACGCCCGATGGTGGAGGTGGTGGCAGCAGTACAAAAGAATATGTAGCAATTATCTGCCTGGCGAGGGGGCTGTACAGGAGCAATTCAGCTCTTGACGTAAGCAAAATGCAGTAAAGCAGATAAATAAACCTGTGTGTGTTGAGGGGGATGTGTTCAATAAACCTGCAGGGATTTTTGCTCCAAATTATTTTAAGCATCTGTGATATTTCCATGGGGAATTTCTTATCTCCTCCTTCCATTGTGAGGGAGTTCATTCACCTCTCAGACATATGAGTAAAGAGAAAGAAGTGAGATGGCTTTCATTACCTGGATGTTGAGGTTTTACATGACAAGGAGGGGGAAGAGTAGCAAGAGGGGTGTTTGAGTGGGTAGACCAAGGGAGGAGCAGAGGCAGAGAAAGAGAATGGAGGGGGTTAGGCAGAGAGCTCACAAAATACGCTGAAACCAAATAGAAAAGGGCTGTTTTCTTTCTGCCTCTTAGATGAAGGCAGGCCTGGCTCTGCTGTTTCCCGCACACCTTGCTGCCAAAAATGGAGCAACACTGTTTAAATGAAAGAAGGAATAACCTCAAGACAGGGAAAACAGAGTAAATGGTAGACAAAAAGAAGTCACAAAACCCTTCATGCTGGAGAAAGGGATAATCCCTCTGCAGCACAACAGGCCCGGAGAATTGAGATTGCTCTGGCCCACTCCTGTGGCTAGAGGAAAGAGGAGGGAAAAAGCAAGTAAGCTCTGATGGATTTCTCCTACGTCTGACTTTCCTCATTCACACAGAAGATGGTTCTTAGCAGGCTGCTCATGAGGCAGATCACCTAACCACTCCCCTGATCTCTTGATCATTTCTTCTGCATTACGTATGTGGTGCTATTGTCAGATGCTGCAAGCCATCAGCATTTGAGGCAAAAAGAGACAGATCAAGGCAAGGAAAACAAAAGCAAATTACTAGTAATTTCTTCAAGAATTCAGCAAATTACTCTAGAAAACAGTGCAGGTCTGCACTTATGTCCAGGTTTTGGCAAACTAAGTGTATTTAGTGCCTTTTCTCGATTTTTGTCTTATTTTTCTAAAGGTATTTTTAGCAGTGACTTTTCCTGTGCTATAAGCCAGGGAATAATATCCCCATTTACATGGGAGTTCTGCCATTTCATTGTAATGTTCGGGGGAAAGTATGTCATTGCTCAGGATCAGTATGCTTGCAAAACCTTGGATACTCAAGCTGAGAGGTGGGGGATGTTCCCAACAGCCTGAATCACATCTTCAGGTTGCACAGGCAGAACAACAGCTGAGGTAAACTGATGCTCCTTCATGGAAGTCAGTCTGGTTGTTCCCGTGCCTGCCCTGAAAGCTGGAAATGATGGGACTTTCAATCAATGTCACTCTGTATGTTTGGACCAGATATGTGCATTAGTAGGTGGTGTTGGAGCACAAATAATTAATAAATATGATCAAGAATGTGTCCTGTAACTGCTTCAGCCAAGAAACATCAAGCATCAGTGCATCCAACAGTCCTATAAACAAATCTTTCCACATTGCCATCATAAAGTGAAAGTGGACCTTGACTCTTTAAAAGGTTATTTCCCTCATCTCTGAGTGGTACAAATACAGTATGATTTCATGACTTTAGATATATGATACTGTCCAGACCAGGTTGTTCTGTATCACTGAGATGCTAAAATTCGGCTAGCAGAAGTAGAAACACAGCAGGTAACAACCCAGCCTGATGAAACTGTTTTATTCTTTTCTGTGTTGTGACCCATGTTGCAACAGAAAAATATATTGGATTGTTGGTCTCTCCTTGTGAGTCAAAAAACAGGGAGAGTTGTTGTGCCTCCCTGCGACACAGTCATGTCCCTAGGTCAAGAATTACTGACACGATGGTCTAATAAAACTCTTCTCTTTGACTATGGCAATCAGGTCATGCTGGGAAACCTCCACCTCTTGTCAAAAGAGATTCAACAGTCAGAATTCAATCCCATTCCTATTCAAGGGCAAAGATGCCACTGGCATCAATAGGAGCAGCACTGGTAGGAAAGAGTTGAAATGTCAAGTGTGTATTTGCAGAAACTGATTCTGGTGAAGACTATGCAGACATAATTATGCTCTCTTCCCCATTGCTCTCCTTTTATATTATCTAAGGCAAAGTGCCCACAGAGGACACAGATGCACTCTATTAGATGTAGAGTGTGTATTGTCAAAAATATCCTCTCTAATACCAACTACATATTTACTCCTTTGTAACCTCATCAACTGTGACACTATGTAATTACAGATTGTTCAAGAGTCTTGTCTGCCCACTCAGTGCCAGAATGAAAAACAACTAAAGAAAACATAAAAAGCAAAACAGACAACTAAGCATGAGCATGAGCCCTCCACCATGTTCCCAAGAGGCTCAGTAGCCAAACATACTCTTCACATATCAGGGGAGATAGTGCCCATCTACATCATTCTCCTCCTCAGCAAGGCACTTTTAGAACACTAAAGTTGCTAACAGAAGAAAACAGCAACATGTGGGAAAGTAAAGGTTAGACAGAATCAACACGGATGAGTCACTTTTAATATTTTTATTTCTGCTGCACAAGCTTTCAAGAAAAGTCTATGGTTCTTTCTGGGTAATGATTTCCTCTCTCATGCTGTGTTGGTGCACCAAGCACTATCTCAGGACTCTGCCTGAAGGCCCTGAGAAGGGTTGTCCCTGTTGCACAAACCTCAGCCCTTGTCCTGTAGTCAGCCCTGCACGGGCAGAGCATCAGTACAGGCAGAACTCTGCTGAGTTTTGGGAGCTCTGCATGGATGAGACAATCTTCCCACGCAGATCAAGGATCGAGAGTGAGGCTTAAGAGAGAAAATATCAAACAAGGGGATAAAACCTGCTGTGAAATACTGGGTAATTTTTTTAAATGTAATTTAGCAGGTGTTTAGTTATTACCCTGAAAATAAGGCAGAAACACTTTCATGACTCATATTTGTGCTTCAGTTGAATTCTCTCTTCCATGCTATAGCTGTAATTTAAAACATTTGCTTCATCTTGAGAGGAAAAGTTAAGATGTTTGAAATAAACCACTGCTGTAGAACTTACCCCCACAGGGTACAAACAGAAACTACACCAGCAGCAAATGTTGAATTCTGATCGTGGTTCCTCCTTGGGGAAGAGCTGTACACACCTTCTTATTTTGGATTCCTCTCTCCTTCTACACTAAATGTTTTGCCCTGGTCAGCTATAAATAGCTAATATTACAGATCCATAGCTTGCTGGGATGGGGACTGCATTACATTTTTGCCCTAATCTAGCAATGTCCTACACTGTCAGGTCTACCTTAATGTTTTCATAAAGCAAAAGTTTAGTGCTAATTATACAAATTAATAACTGGTGGGGGTAGGGTGACAACTTCTGGACAGCAAATTGGTAGTGAAATTGTTACTGTTCCTTTGTGTTTAATATGGACTTGCTAAGTTAAGTGGTTGGGGTTTTCTGTGACTCCACTGTGACACTGAAGAGCATCATACAGGATGCTACAGGTTATCACTGCTTTAGGCAATGTCCCTCAGCATCCATATGCCTCTTAGCAAAGCACTTTCTACCTCCCCAAATGCTATGAAAAGCAACAGCTCCAGAGGCAGGAGCTGATCTCACTGGAGGTTGGCTGGTTTATTGACAGGTGTGGTCCAGGACAGAGCACTGCTTATCAGTATTGTAGAAATGAGCTGATAGCCTGTTCAGGAGTAGGCTCTGAGTGTTTAGCAGAGATTTGTTTTTCAAGAGAAAATGCCTCTTCCAGATACACAAACAGTGATCACTCATCAAACAATTCCTTTCAAATTTCTCCTCTTTCTTTCTTACAATAATTTCCATCTTTCCTCATCTCTTGTTAGAAGACAGTGCTTGTTTCTCACCATCCAGCACATAGAATGAAGGAATCTCTGTTGAGGACATTTGGGGAAAGCAAGAGTTTGGAAGTGCTTTTTAGAGGCAGAACTTCATATAAGTTACAGAATGACTTTATCAGTTTATACAGATATTTCCTGGTGGAAGATACCTAATAAATGGCTTTCAATCTTTTTGTCAAAAGCTTGAACAAGACTGAATGGCTGAAAGTTGAAGTTAGACAAATTCAGCCTTGAAACAAGATGTAATTTTCTTGCAGACAGGTTAATTAAACACTAAAAGATTATCAGTGAAGGTGAGGTTCTCACTATTGGCTGGAGGTTTCAAGGCAATATCACTTACCTTCCTAAAAGATGTGGTTTCAACAAAACCTCAGAGCAAGGCTGGACAGGAAGGATTCTCTCTCCCTGTCATTCCCAACTGGCCAGATGGAGATGACTGGGGATTAGTAGATTGGGATTTTTTATTTATTTGACTGTTTGGGGATTGGTTTTTTTTCAAAATTACAGACTTGCCATAATTGACAAGAAGGCACGAAACAAACTGTATTCTAACCAGACAGAGACAAATGTTTCTAGATACTACGTTTGTATTTCTGGCTTACAAGCACAGAATCATATTGATTAGAGGTTGGAAAGAATTTCTCAGGTCAAATTGAAAAGAAATTAGTTAAAAGATGCGAGAAAGTACTACTTTCACTTAATTGCAATCAATTAGGCATGTCCCATTTAATAGACTCCATCATNAAAACTCTGGTTACTTAAAACCACAACACCCTGTCATTCCCAACTGGCCAGATGGAGATGACTGGGGATTAGTAGATTGGGATTTTTTATTTATTTGACTGTTTGGGGATTGTTTTTTTTTCAAAATTACAGACTTGCCATAATTGACAAGAAGGCACGAAACAAACTGTATTCTAACCAGACAGAGACAAATGTTTCTAGATACTACGTTTGTATTTCTGGCTTACAAGCACAGAATCATATTGATTAGAGGTTGGAAAGAATTTCTCAGGTCAAATTGAAAAGAAATTAGTTAAAAGATGCGAGAAAGTACTACTTTCACTTAATTGCAATCAATTAGGCATGTCCCATTTAATAGACTCCATCATCACTGGGGCCTCACACATACTTGGCATTATAGGTTGTTCTTTCTGTGTTATGCTTGTGGCACACAACTGTTACCCCTGAAGATTTTAATTCATTAATCTAACTAAAGCCATCATGCTGAAAATATTTGTGAACCATGTAAAACTGAACTGACCATACTTTACAGAATATCAAACTAGATGATTTTATAGTGCTTTCCTACCTTAGAGGAAATTACTCTTAAGAAATCAAGGATCAATGTTGTTTTCCTTTATCACAATATGAGTTTTGATACCAATGCCAAAAAAATTCAAAGCTAGCATGGGCAAATTCAAACATGACAACTTTGCTAATAGCTGTGAGTTCAAGACCTCCTTGAAAAGCTCAAACAATGCACAATGCAGCAGCCCACTGCATTACACAGGGATTGCTGAAGGGAAATTGGAGCTCTTGCTTGCAAATAAGCTGAGTAATGTTTTAACTATTATACACCAATTATCTATGCTGCTTTTATTCACACAACCTGCTACCAAATCCACATTTCTGAAACAGAGGCACTTACCCCTTATGAAACATCCATAATTCTGATATCATAGTCCTTTCTCCAGAAGGAACCTATCCATCATGGTACCTTTTCTTCCCAGGCCATACATAATAGAGGCTATTTGCAATCTAGTAGAATTATGGCATGTGGGATCCACATCCAAAGTCCTATTATTCCTCTTATGTCACTGTTTTATCTCAGTTTTGGATAAATGGCAGCATCTTGACTGATTCTATTTGATCACAGAACATGGACAAAACAGTGGGGTGTGTCACTATGGTAATCATTGCAAATACACACTGGTTTCTGGAGATGTATGAGACATCTCACTGCTGGCTGGCTCCAGCTTCACAACTCAGCTGCCAGCTGACTTGGAAAGCTGAAGCAGCTACCAAGCTGCTTCTAAAGCAGATTCTGTGGCTACACTTGCAGTGATCCTACCAACAGCTGCTGCATGAAGAGCAGGAAGGGAAGGCCAGTAACCAGTTGCTTTGGAGTAACTGTTCTTGGCTCACTCAGAAAAAGGCTCTTTCCAGGCTCACAAACAAGTTTTGTGTGGAAGAGAATTGTGCATCAGACAGCAAAGATCAGCAGGGATGAGATGTTTCATAGAATCTTAGAATCTTTTAGGCTGGAAAAGACTGAGTCCAACCATTAACTCAGCACTGCCAAGTCTGCCACTAAACCCTGTCCCTAAGTGTCACAACTACACGTCTTGTAAATACTTCCAGGGATGATGATTCAACAACTTCCCTGGGTCGTGTGTTCCAGTGGTTGACAAGTCTTGCAGTGAAAACAATTTTCTTAATATCCAATCAAAACTTCCCCTGATGCAACTTGAGGCTGTGTCTTCTTGTCCTATCTCTTTTTCCTTGGGAGGAAAGACCAACACCCACCTGGTTACAACCTCCTTTCAGGTATTTGTGGAGAACAATAAGGAGCCCTGAGCCTCCTTTTATTCAGGCTGAACAAGCCCATCTCCCTCAGTCATTCCTCATAAGACATGCACTCCAGACCCTTCACCATGTTTGTTGCCCTTTTCTGGACATGCTCCAGCCCTTCAACGTCTTTCTTGCCATGAGGGCCCCAGAACTAAACACAGGATTCGAGATGTGGCCTCACCAGTGCCAAGTACAGGGGGACAGTCACTTCCTTGCTCCTGCTGGCCACACTATTTCTTATATACACCAGGATGCCATTGGCCTTCTTGGCCACCTGGGCACATACTGGCTCATGTTCAGATGCTGCCAACCAGCACCCCCAGGTCCTTTTCCACTGGCAGCTTTCTAGTCACTCTGTCTCCAGCCTGTAGCACTGCCTGGGATTGTTGCTAGCAAAGTGTAGGAACTGGCACTTCACTTTGTTGAACTTCACACCATTGGCCTCAGTCCATTGATCCAGCCTGGCCAGATCCCTCTGCAGAGCCTTCCTGCCCTGCAGCAGATCAACACATCCACTCAGCCCAGTGTCATCCACAAACTGACTGAGGGTGCACTTGATCTTTCATCCAGATCATTGATAAAGATACGCCCCAGGAATGAGCCCTAGGGAACACCACTTGTCACAGGCCACCAGCTGGATGTAACCCCATTCACCACCACTCTCTGGGTTCATCCAGACAATTTTTATTCAATAAATAGTGTTCAAGTCATGAGCAGACAGTTTCTGAAGGAGGATACTGTGGAACCAAGGGACAAAGGCTTTACCAGAGTCCAGGTAAACAATATCCACAGCCTTTGCCTCATCCACTAAGAAGGTCGCCTTGTCATAGAAGGAGATCAGTTTGGTCAAATCTTGCCTTTCATAAACTCTTGCTGGCTGGGCCTGACCCCTGGTTGTCCTCTACAGAGATCTTTTGAAGGAGGTAAAAAGTGAGTTCCTGAAGAGTCTGAGTCACCACAACCCATTGTGACAGTATCTTGTTTCTGGCCGTGTGATTCCAACACACATACTTCCAGGACACAGGTTTGTCTCAAACTCAGGAAGACAGAAATAAATAGATCAAACAAATGATATGCTAAATAATGTTCATCTCCAATGCCTGGGCTCACTAGATTGGCTATAAATGTCTTCTCTGTAAATATCTAACATGTGATGAGATAAATCCCATCACTGTGGAGAGGAAGGATTGGATCCATACTAGAGTACATTGTATTGGCTGTTCTTTCTCACAGGACAATTACTCTGCAAACATAACAAAATCTGGAACACTGCCTTGCTCCAATAACCACAAAGGTTTGTGGCATCAGCAGCCTCTGAGTCATTCATCTCTTTCTTCCCAATCTATATCTTTCAATACCCACTATTCCAATAATAGAATGCGAGAATATTATGACAACTTCTAAATTAGTAGGTCTCATCAGTTTGACCAAAGGCCTGGCTGAGCTTATAGACTTTGTAATGATGAAGTTTTTTGTCTAGTGCTGTATCAAAAAGATGGACAAGCCATATCCCACAACACATTGACAACTGACAACTGGCACGTTACATAATACATTGCACAGTGTTTTATTAGGATTTTTTTTCTCTGGTACAAAACACAGCATTCAAGAACTAAACATGAATTTAAGGGATCCCTGAAAATTCAAAGAGATTAAGAAAATCAGTAAGGTGTTAATCTGAAAAATTTTGAGAAGTTTTGAAAACATTTTGAAAATTTTGAACAACGATTGCAAAATTCCTTGTATTTCACAGCAGACGTGGTACACATCAATGGGACATTTACAGAAAAGTGGCTATTATGGCTCTGAAGTTATAGGGCCGAGCTGCTTTGCTGTTCATTCCAGAGTGGATGTCAACACTCTTCTCATTTTGCAGTGCCTTGCTGGGGATATTTTCTCAAGCAGTGTTGGCACATATCATGTTTTTCTCCCAAACCGGATCCTCTGCTTCCTAGTCACACGAAATAGTGCTCCATCCTCCATGAAAGGGCTAGATATAGAGATGTTCATCCAGTTATCACCCTGCCCATACTCTGGTCCTGTTTCTTCAGATGTTTCACCTGCCAACTTAGTGTGGTATCAAGAGGTACAACCCCCTTAAGTGGGGATAAATAAGGTACACTCGCCAGCAACCACCTAAACACCCCAAAATAGCACCAAAGTACTCAAAAGCAAAGGTGTGCAAGATGGAAATGGACTTGACACCAGTCCTATTAAATGCCATGGGGGGTGAAAGAGATGAAGGGGTAAAAAGAATTTCTTACTGTCATGGAAAGTAAAAAAAAGAGCAGTTGCCCACTATTTTCCTGCACTTTCAAGGCCTGGCACTGAGCCCACATGTCTCCTAGGAGGAGGATTTTCCCTGAAATCCCAGTCTTTAGTGAACCTGATGGGGAACATTAGAAAGAGCAAAGAGGCTATGTTTTGAAAAACTCCTTGCAATCCCACAGAGGTGAGCCCAAATGGGATGAATTCATGTCTAGGAAGTCAGAAGGAAGCCCAGGGATAGATTAAAAAAGAACTCACCATATCCTTGTTCATACTAATAACAAGAGCTGCCTGTCTTAGGGGTTGCTAACAAACTGTTCCCAGTGCCCTTGACCTGAAACTCACTTTACTTTTGACATTTCCTGAGCAGCTGGCATTAAACAGAGGGTTTCTTTATCTGGACTGCAATACTCCACTTTATCCTTTGTTGATTCTCATCAGCTTCATCACACTATACAATGTTTGTGGATTAATGTAAACTCTATGAAGATTACTGATAGCATAAACCGGGTGAAATTACTTCAGTAGAAAACGTTTTAAATTATAGAAGGATCTTTGTGAAGAATATGTTTGTGCTGAAGGACTATTTTAAAACTGCTATTGTTAAAAATGCAAAGCTTTTCTGTTTATACAATCCTTAATAGAAAAGGAGCCTCAGAAAGTTTGTATTCTTTATAAGTAAATTGAAAGAAGCCTTTTGTTTTTAGAAGAAAGAAACTTCTACTGAAACAATAACATTGAAAATTTGGGAAAAAATACAACTTTTATATCATCCATGGAAATAGACTTGATTTTTTTTCAATCAGATGTCACAGGTATGAAGAAAACAAAACACAATTTACTACTTTTCCTCCGTTTCTCATAACTGCTCCTGCTTTCTGAAGATTTTCTACTGCTCCACCCTGGCCACACACCAACCTCACACTCATCATGCACCAAAAAGTTCCCTGTCCTCATTCAGCTCTTTCCTTAAGAGCTGCTTCTTTTGTGAAAGCTTCCTGCACCATTTTTCTCCCGGTTAGTGACTCCAGACCTTCTCACACTTGACCTATTGTCCAGTATGTATTGTATCCATTTGAGTCAGGTTGTTAGGTCCATACTACAAAGGCCTCCAGCCTCTCCTTCGCCCCTCAGTGCACAAAAATAGCCAAAGTAATTATAAAATCTTAATCAGGAAAATTCATCAAGGTTCTTCTTGAGAAGCTGCCTGCAAAATGTCCTGGGGGAGATGCAAGACATGCTGGAGTTGAGGTCTCTCTGTCCTGCAGGTTCAAGCACTCTTTTAGTGAAGTTAGGACCAATGCAGGAAGGCAAAAGCCATGCTGCTGCTAACAATACTACACCCAGCTCTACTGAGAGTTTTCCACAACCTGACAGCACAATTACAGAAAAACCTTGGCTGCTGCTGGCTTAATTCCTTGTGATTCTTCAACAGAAAACATGGAAGAGATGCTAAGGCCATTTATATCACTGGAAAAACGCATTTGTTTAAATTGCATATGTGCTTAAGAAGTCACTTTCTCCCTCTTTTCTGACTCTTTCAGCTATCCCAAATCTCATGGTGCAGGCAGCATGTATTTACATAGGTGTGGGAATACTCATCTTCCAATGTCTTAGACATAAGGTATTACATACAAAAATAAAGATCACTAAATGAAAAGAGTAAAGCACAATTTTTTGGTTCACAAAAATATGACGTACATTTCCTGCGAGTACAAATTGTTAACATATTTTTTGTTTTAATGCATGTTGCATAGAACCACTGTCACCAAAAAAAATCAATAAATTAATACTATATATATACATTTGTATATACATTAATAGTGTGTTTTCAACAAACCACATCTCAGATGTTTCTCAGCTTTAAGCATCATTGGGTCTCTAATGACATATCTATAGCCTGGATTTTTTTTTTTTTAATGAAATTTGATGAAAGCTCTGTCAAGAATGGGTGAGATAGGCAAAACATTTTTGCCTTAACCATTTTCTTCAATAGAAAACATTTTACTAATAGAAAACAATAAAACATAAAGGCCATTGCAGCTGAAGCTCTTAGGGACTGCCTGATGGCCAGAGCTGAGCATGAGTGTTTTCTACTCCTGTATGCAGTGTTTCACAGAGTCTTAATTTTATTTTTTTTTCAGCGCTCATAGTTTTTTACACAACAGAACATTTTGTTTAACAATCCTAGAAAAAAGGTATCATTCTACTCTGATTCACAGGTGGATCAGATATATTTCATCTTCATCTCAAAGCTCTTACTTAAGTAATTACTTCTGCCTGAGGAAGAACCATGAACCAGTCAGGATTTGAGGTGTAAAAGGCATAAATTCCACAAAACAAAATATGTAAGAATTCATCTAATTGCTCAGTCGTTTCCTTGCTGAGTAAATTGTTTAGTGTTCAGTTGTCTGAAAAACAGAGCTTTGAGGAGGAGTGAGGCTGTCTCATTCCTCACATCAGTTGTGAACCTTCAAGGTACCAAGAGACCTCTGCCAAGGTCAATATTTGGACAGCTGAGGTTGCTCACTCTCAGCTGAATCTGGCCAACACTACACAATCTGATTCAAAATAAGAATCACGTTCATTATTTTCTCTAAAATTAAAAATTTTTCAATTCACATTTGTCCATGGAGGCTTGACACAGAAAGGATTGAAATAATTTGTCACCATTATGAAAAAGAAAAAGGCAAAACTAAACTCTGCATGAGCTCAAGAGAGGTGTCTCTTCTGACATCAGCATTCATTAGATATAGGAAAATATTATAATTTCTGTAGCATAACATCCATTGCACTTCTTAATAAAAGATTAGGGGAATTAAATGAATTGTAGCAACCTGTTTATTCAGGTATGAAGCACCAGAGGCTTTGTTCATGTCAGGGAATGACCTGTGGGGAACAACATCCAGTTTTGTGGAGAAGGGAAGCGGGCATGTTATAGCTGTGGCACCTGGAGGGAACATCTCTAGTGCCAAAGGCTACTGTCATCATCAAGAAAGGCCCGAGCCAGGTGATCCACACCGTTGGAAGGTCTTGGGTCACGTTTGGCCAAAGACATCTTTTAGGAGGTGAGAAAAGCCAGTCTGGCTGTTGGATTCCTCACGCTCCCTCGTGCTCCGAGGGGACAATTTCCTCTCCAACCGTCAGAAAATACCACTTCTGGTGTTTGTATCCTATTTTGTCTCTGAACCAAAGAGAAGGGAAAAAAATAATACCCCAGCGGGTCGTGGAATTCAGTGAAAGTCCTACAAGCTTTTCCTGAACAAATAACAGATAGTGACCTCTGACCCTGCCTTTGCATGAGAATTGCCATCAGCAGTCGGAGCCGCTGCTGTGGCGGGGGACGCGCAAATGGCAGATTCTGATTTAAAACTCAGATTTATTTTTTTCTCTATTTTTTTTAATTTTTTTTTTTTTTAAGAACCCAGAAGAAAAGGTGTGGGGGGAGGCCTAGTAGCTCATCTGCATTACAGATCAGACCCTCTTTGAGAAAACCAACCATCCATAATTCATTACATGTTTCCTGCAGGGCTTGGAGACGGCAGAGCCTCCCTGGCAACAGAGTCATGGCAACAGCGCCCGGCCACAGCCAATCCGCGGGCGCCTTTCAGCCGCCGTTCGGCCAATCCGGAGGGGCGACACAGACGGAGGGCGGGCAGCGGCGGCTGGGCGGGTTCTGAGGGAATTGAGTGGATTTGGAAGTGTGTCTGTCCAAGACTTAACAGCGTGTGTTGGTGCAAAAAGTAAAAAAGCTAAGGGTTTTGATCAGTAGGAAGTGGAATAATTTTTTTTTTATATTTTTTTTTATTTCGGGGGGCAGACAAGCTTATGTATTGTAAAGCACCCTCGCCTTGAGGCGGACTTCTCTGAGGAAAAATGTCATGTACACACCTAGAACAAAACCTCTGTAAATTCCCCCCCCCCTTTGTGTTTTTTTTTTTTAATTTTTCAGTAATAAAGATTGGTAATTGCAAATAGCTGCATAAGTCGAAAAACAGGATTTTATATCTGGTCTTAATGAAGCAGAAATGCTCCCCCAACAGCATGTTGTAATACTCTATAAATGAGAGATCACTTTAAAGAATCAGCTTGAAAATCAGATTTTTTTTTGTCCCTCCGTTGTGCCCTCCAGCAATAATCACTGTGGTGTGGCTTTGCCCTTCCATGCCCGTGGCGTGTCTTACCTCACACAGTCATTGCTCTCTGGTGACATATGGGAGAACAAAGCAAAAATGCGGGAAGTGTGGAAACGGAATAGTGGCACAAACAACCCAAAAATGCTGTAGTAGAAGCTGTACATGGAAACAAAAAATGCTGAAAGCGTTGAACCTTACCACACGCAATTCTTTTGTGAAGTTTTGTTAACTCTTGTCATAGTACTGCTACACACACAAAAATGTGTAATTTCCCTTCTTCGAGGGGGAGGAAAGGGACTGAGCTTTGTTTAGATTAAATGAGAACAGTGAAGGCAGAAAAGCTCGTTGATCACTAAGGGCACACCATGGTAACTTACTGCAATCATCATGTTCTGTAAAATAGGATCATTTTTCTCAGAATGGTATAAGGAAATACTTCCTTTTGCAATATTTGTATTTAACGTACATTTTAAAAGCAATACTTGATGTCCATGCAGGTACAGAGGTCTATAAATCCTAGTATCTTTTATCTTTGGGGAAAATGAAAAGCAATCATTTATCCGAACCTGAACATTGCACTTGAAGCTGAGATACTGTAGGTTATCTAAGTAAGCGCTTCACCCCTCAACCTAAAAGCTGATCCTAAATTCCACTCTAATGCATATGTTGCTCAGATAGTGAAAGCAGAGATTAGAAGATTTGCTATGGATGCTTCAAAGTACACTTTGGGACCTGGTGCCCTGTATTGAACTTCAAGAGATGATGCATAAATTGACTAAAGCCATGAAGGCTGCCAGGGGAAGATTGAAAAATACATTCCAATCTCCCCTCATATATTTTATAAAATGTTACAAACTATCTGCTTTGTCAAGGCCATGCCTTCTGAGATTCCACAGATGAAAAAATACTGTATCACTACCTTTTTTGATCTGACAAATGGCTGAGAACTCCACTTTATAATTTCTTGATTTCAAAAAATTAGTACAATGAATTACTACGTTTTCTGCTTAGAAGTGGTGGGTTTCCCCTTGTTTGAAGAGAAGCCATGTTAAGATTTTCACAGCAGTATTTTGCAGCAGTTAAACCTGAAATCAAAATGTTTATTTTACCTTAAAAAAAAAAACAAAAACAATTAGACAGAAAACATAATTAATGAGCATAATTTTTTTTCTTGTCAAGAAAGATCAATTTAGCAATTTCATATTTTGCTTGCAATTAGACACAAATGAAGATTTGAATATCAGGCCTGTGACTGTTCATTAAAATAATTTAATGAACCTTGTGGTCTACATAGTTAAAAATCAGAAATTGCCTTCCAAGATGGTTTAGTTGTCCCATACCTTTATCCTTAACTTTGACAGATTCTACATAGGACTTCCATGCTCACTCTGAAAGGCACAGTGCTCTCTAATGAGCTGTTACAATCACACAACTTAAGCTAATGAATTTCTTATCCTCTTATGTGGATAAAAGTTTCTGTTAGAAGTCAAAAGATCTCTGCTTTTTAAATGGATTTGTATTTTGCATTTGGGGAGGGAGGAAAGAAAAGGATACTGCAGTGACTGAAATTCATTGTGTTCTTCTTAACAAGCAACACTGTGTGGCAATAACAGAATCATCACAATTAATAAAGAATTCTGGCATGCTCCGTTTGAAGTGTGGGATGCTCCAAGGCAAAGACATGGATCCAAGGGCACGGATGGAAACAGGAGCTCACACTTGAATGAATGAAGTGAGTCTGTCTGGGAGAGAGGATCCTGTTCCCCCTCACATCCTTGAATGTCTCAGGGTGTGGGGAGAAAGGCTCAGTGCAGGACAGAGGACCAGCATCCCCACTTGTGTTACTGCAATACAGGATGTAGAATAATCTGTCACTTCCACATGCAAAGGCTAAATCCTTCATTTGTAAGGAGGACTGTTTCAGGCACTGATGAATGGCATCAGTCCTGAGCTCCACAGAGGTGAGGTTCTCTAGAATAACAATATTGCACACTCAGATGGGGATCTCAAAGCATTTTGTAGCCATTTACTGCCCAAACCTCACAGCATCACAGAAATATATTTCATCTAGGCCATAAAAACTGTGTTGTTCCACATTTGAGTGCTACCACTTCTAAAGAAACTATGCATAATCTCTAGAGCTGGAAGGGAAAGTTCTGAATTATTTCAGTGCTCTGATGTGCAGACTGCAGTCACAGTGCCAGGGTCAACATCTGCCTTAAGAGTAGTCATTCTGACTTTGCAGAGGAAGTGGGGAGGAGAAAAGAGAGAAAGAAAGAAAGAAGTCCCTACTACAGTTTGTTCTGCTGTAAATGGTCTTGGAGTGTATCAAAAGGAGCTTTGAATCTTGCCAAGGAGTTCACATGGAGGTTCTGGGTACACATTAACTTATGCTGCTGAATTAGTTTCTCTACTCAGCAAGTAGAGAATCTGCTTTTTTGAGCAGTTTGCTATTCCTGCCATTTAAAACAGTGAAGGCTAAAATTATAGAATGCCTTAACAATGTAAAAGTGTTTTCCTACTTTAACCTTAGGGCCAAATTCTTGTTCCAAGGTAAGTAGCTACACAATGCTTATTTCACTGGGTGCTGCTTTGAAGGTGGCAAAGTCTATATCTCATTGAGTTTGGTGGGAACTGCACCCTACCTGTGAACAAAATTTGGCCTAAAGACTTGAAAGAACAGAAGATATCTGTGAAAAGGTAGCTCTTGACAAGTACTCTTAATTCCACATTAGCTCCTTAAAGATCTTCTCAGAGACTAATGAAAGGACAGAAGCCCAGTCATGGCCTGACCCAAAGCACATGAAATTCAGCCAGAGCACTTGCGTTATTTCAAAAGATTCAGATCAGATCCTGAAGGAGTCATCTGCAACAATTCAAACCCCAAACAACAACCAGGATAGGTGTTTTTATTTATTGTTTCCTGTCTGATAGCACAGAACCTGGATTTTCCAGTGTATTTCACATGATCCTTACTTTCTTAAAGTGCTTCATGGGAGCTTAGTGTTTTCCCCAAATTTAGAGCTTATGTGCAGGGAGAGGTCAGTGGATTTGCGGTGGATTTGCAACTGCACTGGGTAGTGTCACTAAAACCTCCAAGTGGCTCAAAACTTGTACTTCAGCATTTCACTTTTATTTGGATTTTAAAGCTTTGCTCAGCTAATTCTACTATGCCCCAGCAGCCTGGAAAATCCTCAGGAAAAAAAAAACCCGTAGGGACTGCCCTCTTATTGTCTCTTTCCAAAAGGGGCCTAGGTAGTGACTTGTGAGTTCCTTCTATACAAAGTGGAGAGAGGAGAAAAGAACTAATCTCCCCTGGCCCCCCTTGTGCGAGAGAAAGCGAGGGCTCAGCAGCGTGTGTGCATCCCAGCGAGCAGGGCTGGGGCAGGGGATGACCTCCGGCTGCCTCTCCACCACAAAGGGACCATGGCATTGACACAGCCTAACTGCCCTCCTTCCGAGGGGACAGATTGAGAGGAAGTGACCCTTGGTGCCCCCCTTCTGCGGGGGACCTTGTGAAATAACTGTTGCTCTTCTCTTCCTTCCTTCCTCAGGCAGGTCAAAGAAATTAATGATGAGAAATCATTTGCTTTTACTTTGTCATTCGAAGAGCAAGAAAGGAAGAGACTTTTTCCTTGAAAGGGGTGAGGAGGAAGTGTAGAGGTGCTAACCTTAACTGTTTACTTCTGTCTTGGGAAATGCAGAGTGGTTCCAAAACCAGTCCACAGGATTCATGGATAACAGGACAGCAAGGCAGCAGCAGCAGGAGCTCCGGGTGAGGCTCTGTGCATCTATCAGGGGTTGTTTTCTAAGGGGACTCATAAATGATCCCTGAGGCTCCATTCCCAAGAACCAGAAACATGGGGAGGTTGCTGTTTAACACAACTCCCTAATGGTATCTGGTTAATTCCTAGTGAAACCCAGATCTGGGAGGAGAAGGAGGATCCTGGAGACTGTGAGAAGGAAAAGGCTGGTTTGGGATTAGAAAAGGAAGCAGGAATGGTTAGGCCCATGTCACAGCTGTGTGAGAAATCTCTGCCCATCCATGTTGAAGTTCACAGCGCCAAACCTTGAACCCAAGGCAAGGCCTGAGTGGGTTTGAGCTTCAAGGTCCTCTGAAGAGTGACTGAGGGAGCTGGGAGTGCATATCCTGGAGAAAAGAATGCTCAGGGGGAACCTTATCACTCTTTAGAACTGCTTGAAAGGAGGTTGTAGCCAGGGAGGGATCGATCTCTTCTCCGAAGTAACAAGTGATAGAACAAGAGGAAATGGCTTCATGTTGTACCAGGAGAGGTTTAGGTTGGATATTAGGAAAAATTTCTTCAATGAAACAGTTATCAAGCATTGGAACAGGCTGCCCAGGGAAGTGGTGGAGTCACCATTCTGGAGGTATTTATGAGATGTGGATGTGGCACTGAGGGGCATGGTTTAGATGTGGACTTGGCAGTGCTGGGCAAATAGTTGGACTTGACGATGTTAAACATCTTTTCCAGCCTAAACAATTATGTAATTCTGTGATAAACATTTCATGCACAGCCCCAGTTCACATCTCCTGGCTGTTGAGGGACAATAGGTAAAGCATACAGACTCAGTCTCCCCCCTCCCTCTTCAATGGAGTTTAAAATGTCTCTCAGATGCACTTGGGGTGAGTTGGGGAGGGAGGGAATGACCTTTGGATTCTCCCTCCAGAGAGAACCTGAGAAAATGACCTTTTGGCCCTTAGCTCTGTGGGGGCTCAGGAGAGGTCGGGAGGAATGATTCTTGGTCCAATCTTGCTCACCACAGGGGCTAAGGGGAGGAAAAAGAGAAAGAACCCCGGGAATATGTGACCACGGGAATTTTTGTTGTCTTCTGAAAAAAGAGGCATGTTTACTTCATAGCCCCTTTAAGAAAAATAACCTGCCACTGAGGAACAAGCAAGTCCATTTAAAGCAAGAAAAAGCCTCAACTCAGTGACCTAGAAATCAATGCCAAAAGTAAAAGCTGATAAATAAATAAATAAGTAAATAAAATAATCAGGGATGTCGCACAAAATCAAGGGGTGCCCTCTGAAGAGGTGCAATCAAGGCTCTGAGCTATCAGTTATAATGGTTTTGATTAAAGAAAGCTGTGCAGAAGTAATCTATTTTATTTTTAAATGGCCTGATTTTCCCTCACTACTCTCTTGGAGGCTGAACCTAGAACAATTTTGAAGGAGGACATGAAATGTTCAGTGAAAAAATGGAAGTGAAAAAGCATGTATTTACTAAGAAAGAAAACCCACATCTGTTTAAGTTACTTTTGAGTTTTGATGGCACACATTAAAATTCACTGAAAATAGCAATGCTCCAGTAAAATAAAAACATGAAAGACCTTATAGATCCTGGCCGATCAAGCCACAGTTTTGCACTTTTTCCACAAAACCTGCAGTATAATTACAGGTGCAGTTGTCACCCTTAGCTGGGGATGGGGCTCATCATATCCTGTGTACCTGGAAACATGAGGGGTTTTATTTATTTTATGTATTCTTCACAGTATAAAAATCTTTAAAACATTCTTCCTAAAAACTTTATTCACAATTTTGAACTTCTTCACTTGTTTCCAGCATAGCTGAAAACTTCTTTAAGTGTGAAAGTTTTGTGTTCTTATGTAGGGTCAAACATATTGTGTTTACTTGGTAAATAAAGACAACTAGTAGAAAAAAAACCTCAAAAGAATCCCATCTGGGGCAGAAGGGGAGGGAGGTTTACCTTTTCTTCCTCAAGAAGGTCAGATGTTTATTCAGGCCTATCCAAGCCTTTTGAACAAAGCATGGGCTGTGCTGGAAATCTCCTGAGAATAGCATTTCTTAGAGAATGGAAGGGATAGCAGCCTTCAGAACAGCCTGCCAGAGTGCTCTGCTGGCTTTAGAGTCTGGCAATGCCAAAGATGCACTGAAATACAAAGTGCAGAAACATAGTCTATTTACAAAACAGTTATTTGAATAAAGCAAGCAGAGTCCTTGTAAGAACCTGCATTGTGGCTACAAGAATGAAGTGTGCATTATTTCCTGCCCAGCAATCCAGTTCCTCACAGATGACTTAACATGTTGAAACAACGGGATGCTGTGCCCTTACCTGGGGTTTTGCAGGTCAATATTTTTAGTTGCAGTAGTTTTCAGGAGAACTTTGGAACATTATTATCAATGCTCTGCTTTTCCCCTGCTTTTTTTTTTCTTTGTTTCAAATAAGCTGCATAAACTATTTGAGCCTGGAAAAGCAAAGAAATCCAAAACTTCTACTAGGTGTGCAACTTTGGTTTGGTAACTTACATGTTTCAGTGGAAAGCTAGGCCTAATGTTCACTTTCCTCTGGTCAAAGTTTTGGGAAGATAAAGAAACTGATCATGATTGGTTTTATTTTCACACCTCTTGATGCTTCAGGCTCACTATGGTGTTACCTTCACATTCAAAGTTTGACATACAGACTAATGTACACAGAATATGTTTCTTAATATGTTTTCATGAAAAAAAACTCCAGCATTGTGTAATTTGGCTTATAAAAGCATCAACAGCACATTTACAACATGGCAGAGCTGTTTAAAGCTGAACATCTTAACACTGATTCATGAAGAGTGGCTGTGAACATGAGCACAGGCAACATGCTGATGTCCTCTTTGCAAAGGCAGGCAAGAGCATCAGAGAGTGCCTGCAGCCACAGCTTTCTCTGCAAGAACTAGGAGCTGGAAGCACTGCTCCCCTAATAAAATACAAGAATCAAAACAGACCTGCAAAATACAATTTTTGTACAGGCTTGGAAATTATCTTTGTCCACAATGAATGGGCAAAAGCTTATTGTGTCCTCCAATCCCCACTCATAATTAACATTTGATTTCTAAAAGCGTGGCAATCTTGTATGTTCTTTTCAGTAACAGCATGTGTTCTCTGTTCACAGGAAATCAAAGTTGTATGATGTTTACATTTCAGCAGCATGTTTCAGAGAATGAATTTAGCCATTCAAAGCAGAGCTGCTTTTAAATAATACTAAGATAACAAGGAAGTCATGGAACAGGGGACCAAATGAAGTTACATTCCTTACATGCTAAAATTACTTTCTTAATATGCCATCTGCTGCCTTTGCTTCAAAGGTCTGGAGGTAAAATAAGCAATGGTACAAAACAAAGCTGCTTAACCCATTTGTGAGGAATAATGTAATGGCACTTACATTACTTGCATTACTTACATTACTTGCCTATATCTGGACCATCCCTTTCCCAAAGTGAGACTCACCCTCCACAGCTATCTGGGAGCTTCCTACACAGCAGCCATGTGGCACTTTTTCTGCTGGGAGACAGGTTTACATCCTTTAAAAAGTCTTTTTAAGGTACTTATGCATTAATATATTGCCTGTACTGAGTTCTGCCTGGTCTGACCTCTGGGAAAGCATGCCAGGGGTATTTTATAGGTCCTGCGATACCCTAAGGTGCCTCAGTTATCTCTGCATAATGCTGAATCATGTTGGGTAGGTGCATCTTTGTGTTGCTCTTCAGGAGAAAATCTAGTCCTTTATTGATTAAAAGAAGCTGGAGAAAATTTGATTTATCCAGAAATAATGTCTTGCAGCTTTTTATGTGGTAGTAAGAGACCTCTTTTACTAGGTGCACAGGGAAGGAAAAAAACCCAGCCAGCTCTAAGACACACAGTCACTTTATATAAACTGGAATTCACTACCTAAATTTCCACATCAAGGTGGTGTACAAGTGCACTGGACAAGTCCCTGTGGTTATTAAGAATGGTGGGGTTGCTTCGTGTGTCACCTACGAAGCTAGGACTTGTCTTCAGATGATTTTTCTCTTGGTGTGAGTCCCAGTATTGTTTAGTTCATGTGAACACTTTATAAGTTATTCAGGGATCCCTGAAGCACACGTTCTGTGTAGATGAAATGCAAATCCACTGAATTTTTGCAATTGATGATTGAAAAATGTGTTTAGTACATTAAGTGGGAAAAAGCGATGTGTGGCCAAAATCCATGTTTTTGACATCAGTTAAGTTCTTTCTGTTAATATTGGTGAGCCATGGTTGTAAGCCATGACAATGTGTGCCTTTGTGAACAAGGTGCAAAATAATCAGAAAGATGACTGGAACCACAGTAGTGTGGGGATACTAATACAACCACCACTCTTATACAAGGATTCATTGCCATGCCTTTGGTATGTGTTTTTTTGTCAAAATACCACTGAGCAATGAATATTTGCTGGGTGTGTATTGTGGCACCTACTAACATAAAATGGGAAGGGGGCATTCAGTGACACATTCTGATTAATTGGTTAACAGGAGCTTCCTGATACTCATTACAGCTATTCAGCCATATCACTTTTGAAATCTGAAGACACAATTTTATCTGAGAGTCCATATGGCTTATCGGGGAACTGTGCATATAGAAAACTACCACAATCCTGAACCAAGATAATATTTATCTAATAGACCATAACAGCTCGGAAAGAGTCAATATGGTCTCTCATTTGAGCATGCATTTTGATATGCATTCTACCTATCCAAACACAAGTCATTTACATTGCAAGCTATCTGCCTGGTAAATCCATGTTTAGGTAATTCTCATAACGGTGAGGCTTTTTTGCCAGAGAGATTATAAAGATGACTTGAATGTATTGTAGTCTGGACTAATTTGGAAATTACTGAGTATTTGCCTGATAGATTGTAATGGACTCTGATGGAGCTATTGGCTTTTATCAGCTATACCCATATTTTGATATGTAAGCAAATTTGAAAAAGCAAAATATTTGCAGAATAATCGACCAGGCTGCTCTGTTTGACTTGCAGCATCCTGCCTGTTTTGAGTCACCAGGTTGATGAAAGGAGTGAACTATCTGCTGCCAGGGCCCAGACCTGGCACAAATGAGACATTACTGTAAATTCTCTCATGTCCGTTCAACTCTGAGAAGCCTGAGGGTATGAGAGCAGATTGCTGGGGGTTAATGGCTGAGTAGAAAGTGAAGAGGTAACCCTGCTCACCTAATCCCATAGAACTCTGCAGAGAATATCTTGTGGTGAAGCCAAACTTGCCCTGAGAGTCCCTAGCGGATTCCCAGATATGTGTTTAGAAAGCCTTTTACAGGGTAGTTAAATAGGCTTAATCATCCTCTTTCTCTCTCTGTTTTCTGTTCTGTTTTTCCTCCATTGGAAAACCAAAGGAAAAAAAAAGAGAAAAATTGAGAGAAAGCAGAAAAATAAAATTAGCAACAAGACGTTATTTTTTATTTCCGTTTGAATACTGTTCAAAGTGAAGGATCAGAAAATTTTCAAGGAACACTGGTTTTTGTGAAAAATACGCTGAAAGAGATTTTTTTTTTGAAGGCAACATTTTTGGCAAACCACAGCCAAGAAAAACAAGTTTTCCTGAGGAAAACTGTCCTGAGTCACAGTGGCCTCTCAGCATAAGTTCTGATAGGCCACAATAAGAAGGATGAAGTTGTCTCTCCTCTTCACTGAATGTAGAGGGACCCCACGTGGCTGGTGTAGACTATGTGCCAGCTACCTAAATGACTCAGGTTAGGGGAGTTGAAATCTACTCAAATTCTGCTTTTTCACCAGATCATCTCATTGAAGAAAAATGGAAAAGCAGTCAGGCAGTACCAACCTTTCCAACAATTTTCCACAAGTTATCAAAAGAAATCTCCCCATATATCAATGTTAACAATCCATTTAAGTAAGTTGTTTTCAGACATGTGTTTATAGCATCTCCAAGTCATTTGGTGGCATTTCCAAAAGAGGCAGGAGGTACTGACACAAGGTGGAATAGAGAGAGAGTTATTCTGTGTTGGAATCACACAGAGGGCAACAGTATCTGTGTGCTACAGTTTTAGTAGGTCTTAATGCAACTGTGCTTAGAGTGCAATTATTATCATTATGAGACATTTATGAAATCAGAATTAAAATTCTGATAAATAATGTAACTTTAAATGCAAATTTTTGTCAGATCTCACTTTTCTGGAGGAGTATCAGTAAAACAGCTGTTGACAAAGTGCCAATAAGATAGTATAATGAAAGGTAGTGTTAAATTTCCTTGAAAATGCATTTAGATTTGATTATTAAGGGTCTGTTGTCAGCTGTTAAACTGGTAGAACAGGCTTCAAGGCCTACTAGGTTGACTACATTACCCAAACGCTTCTTATTAGCTAAAGGAATAAATTTAATCCATATTCCTTCAACTATAGCTGTTGAAGAAGCAAGTTGCTGTGTGGCAGAAATTAAGGTGGCAAGAAGAAATGAAGATTCTGAGCATAGAGCTTGCCCTAAGCTCTGTGGGTTTGCCTTGGGTTTTAAGAAGAGGATTAGAAAGGAATATACTGAAAAGAAATGGGCTCATTTTTGCCCTGCCATGTCTTGCCCATCTTACAAAGTGAATGAGGGAAGATAAGCCTTTCCCCAGTATCCCCCACTTTTGCTGATGTAGTATAAGGATATCTAAGAAGCCCCTGTGTATTGAACTCCTGTTCCTGTGTATTCTGCATGGTAAACATGTTACTTTTAATTTCCATTGAAATAGCAACACAGATTCAACAGTGCATCTTCCTGACACTTCCTACATACCTTTATATCTTGCCTGTCACCGCCAGTCTCAATCCTTGCTCTCCCTCACTTCCTACTGCCATCAAACCAGTGATAGTTGTGCCTGATGTTCTCAACAGTACTTCTTTCTCAAGCTCATCCCTAAGTATCTCCTGCTGTGGTCTTCAGCCATATGTACATCTTTTGTCTCAGCAAACTAAACAGATGTGTATTTCTAACCATAGAATAATTCTAAATGCGGCCATTGCATTATTCCCGTCTTAAGGAGGAGGGATTTGAAATAGGTACTAAGTTCAAGAAAGCAGTGTTTGCCATCAGTGAGAATGGCTCATGTTTGAAGCATATATTTAAGGGCTTTTCAGAATCAGAGTCCCTGTCACCTATGTGCCTCAGTTTCCCCTCGGTTTCACTGTGGGAGTTTCCATTTACTCACAGTACTGTTGTACAGTGAGCTCCTACTGACTGTACGCTCATGGTGTGCTTGGGAAAATGCCATTAGCTTTTCCAAAAGTGTGAATTGCCTCTCTTTAACTGGTTTCGTTCATAACCTCCAATGTTCTTTCCCTGTAGGTTGTGTCTGTGTGTGATTTCTTTATAGGTAAAATTAAAATGCATCAGAAAAGTTCCTGAATAACAAAATGCAGCACTCCAAGCCTCCTGGAGTTTAACTTTATTTGTGTGCCCACTCCTGCCTTCAGTGACTCTTTCAGAGGTTCCTGCTCACAGCTGCAGCTAAGTGGGCACATCTAAAGGTGACAGATTGAGAACATATTTTCAAGTACATAAATGCATGTACATAGATTTCCATTTCTCCTTTGTTTCTTCCTCCTGTTCACTGACACTAAAATCACACACTCACAATTTAAAACACAACACATATTGTTATTTGGGGGAAAAAATTATTGGTCACCTTCATTGCTTTCACAGAATTCCACAAACATTATTTCTCTCATTCCTGGTTGACAGGGACACTCATAAAGCTAGCAATCCTCTTCTTTGTCCATATCCTTGTCACCCCAGCAAAAGTATTTCCTGCACTACAGCTTTCTCATGTAAGTCTAAGCTGACAGTTGACTAGGAAAGCTTCAGATCCAAATCAGACTTCCTGACACAACCGATACATTCCTCATAAGACTCTGGAGTCTCATGGCTTGTATCGCATTACATTTACCTGAAAAATTCAGAGTCCGTTCAATACTGTAAAGCTCTCAAAGTTGAAGGCACTTGCACTGGCAGAGTGGGGGGAAGGCATGATTTGGGGCTTACATTTTTACATCTGTTTGCTTCAACCACCCTTGTGCTGCTTTTGTGTTCACTTTCTTTGAATATTCATGTGATTGAATTCTGTGTCCATTAACATTCACAGAAAGTGAACCTCAGAGCTGCACATATATTTGCAGAAGCAGTGGTTTACATTTGCACACTTAGGTATTCATAGCTAAAAGCACTCACTCGAGGAGCAAAATCACTACCATTTAGCCAGTCAGTCCCATGCAAAACTGTTTATTACCCACAAAGAACTGATTTTTGATCCTGCTATAGAAATTTTTTGCTTGCTTATAGAAAAAATGGTGTGTGGAAATCACTATTTTCCATATATTTGTGCAAGTGGAAGAAAAGCTTAGACAGATTATGTATTAGAAAGTATATGTTTAGGATTTGGATCCTCCTGCCACAAAAGCGTGACCTCTGTAGATGTTAGAGGTATAGAAACTATGACACGCAGCTGAGCAGATACAGGCTTTTCAGCAGAGATGTTACACATCCACCTGACACAGTTAATTAAAATGTCACTTCTATAGGAGTAAAGGGAGATGAATGTGAGCCAAACAGCTGAGCAGAGAATTTTGTTTTGCCTTTGAGCAATTCACTGTAATTTTGTTTAAATACAGGGTGGGTTTTTTCCATTGTATTGATCAATATAAAACTACAAAATTTACCCAAAAAACCACTGGCATATTCAAACCATTTTCTTCACAACTTACACTTATGGGTCTTAAACTTTCCAGCCTATTCAGCAGGGTGGCCTGGCACACTATCACTCCTGCAAAGACCCCTTTTGATTTCAGTGGGAGTTAAAACAATCTTGCCAGGAGGGTGTTTAGCATCAAATGCTGCACTAAGTGACGACGTGGGGTTAAGCCATCTTCCATCAGGATATGTGGAATAGCATGTGGTATGTTGAAAATGTAGCCTAAATGCAAATGCTAAATTGGCACAAATGTCAGGAGCATGTTGCTGATGTGTGTTGATGGCACAAAGCTGGGAGGTGTTCCCAACAGAGAACTGGTATGTGTACAGGAGGAATTGCATGGCACTTTGGACTGAAATAATGGTAAATTATCAGGGAAAAATGCATTCAAGGCACAAAACACTAACTTATAGATCTGGAACAAACACCCAAAACACCTCCTGTAAGATGGGAACTCATCAGTGGGAATGACTGAAAGGTCGTGAGCTGATCATACAGCAGTTGTGAGCCACCAGTCCAGGGTACTTGTGAGAAGAATGTCTTCAATTATACCAGTAGTAATATTTCTAGGAGAATAAAGGATGTATTAAGCTAAGTATCACGATCTGCTGGGCTGATCTAATGGCTCATTACTGCCTTAAAAATGTAGACATGAGTCCTGTGTTCTTTTCCTATACTCAGACTTATGCTCCCGCTATCTTCTGTGCACCATCTCTAGTTTTCTCAGAATCTTCTCATGGTCTGCTGCTGCCTGTCAGTCCAGTCTCCTACAATTTTTGGTAACCAAGGAAAAAAAAAGAGTTCTTGCTGAGTTAATGAGTTGTATCCATTTGCAGAGGGATTCAGAGAGATACAGACCTACCACACAGTAAATAAGGACAGTGCACAGCAGAGAGCAGACATGGGGCAAAGAAGTACAGGTACATCTTCTGCTGGGAAGTTGCTGTTAGGTCACTGCATCCCTTTTTGGGAAAACTGCTACCAGAATGTCTTTGAGTAAGGCTTTGTCTGAGAGAAGCTCATCTGAAGCATTGTGTAGACGTGGTGATGGGTCTTTGATGGTATCTTTGCAGAGCAGGCAGAGGAGGGTGTTCAGACTGTCTCACTGCCCTTCAGAGATGCTCCTGGGACAGGCAGGGGTTGGGACTTGCTTGCCAGTTGAAAAACATATATTGCCTCTGTGAAAGGCTTGCCCTCAGATCTCTGTTCTGTAGTAGCAACTCATCAACAACAAGCAGCCTCCACAGTCTGGCATGCCAGCACACAAGTGCTGCAAACACCATTCTATGGTCATTTCTGTAAACCTTAGGGGTTTTTTGCCCTCTACTGAAAACCTGGTCCAGAAGCTGACCTCTGTACTTGGTAGAAATCTAATGATTTTCAGCTAATACATTTAATACACTTGTATTTAAGACCAGTGTACTCAGGGGATCAAGAAAACTCAATGGCAAAAGAAGAGAAGAGGCAATTAGCAGGATATATGGCCACGCTCTTAATTACTACATTGAAAGCAAAGGGTCACAAGCATACAAATATAAAAGACAAATCTACTCAGGGATAGCAGCCAGCCTCCAGTACCTAGACTCCTCAGGAGCCTTGTCAGCTGCCAGACCTGAGAATCAAGAGCAGAAACACCTCACCTTCTGAATTACTCCCCCATTTGCACATATACTTGTACTCCTGGTGTTGTACCAGCTTCAGGAGCTGGTGGCCTGGTTTTTAACCAACAATTCTTTCCTGGACATCCTTCCAGCATCCAGAACTTTCACCATATAGCAACTTACCTTTCCTTTTCACAGAGGTTTTGACACACGTTACACAAATGTGACTGTCTCAGGACCCAAATCTGGAGTAGTGAGAGGGATCCTTTCATCCCTTCCCATGTCATCACTTAGCAGCATCTGTGCCATGCAGCGCTCTCTCCCCCTGCAGATATTCCTTTACTGCTGTGCCCCAGCCTGCAGGTCTCAGCATCCTGTAAGTGGGGCCTGAAAGGATACAGCAGAGTGCTGAGGAGTGCCAGGGACCCCATCCAGTCAGTGCAGTCAGGAGAGCAGGAGCATGAGGAGGCTGGGAAAAACATGAAGGATGAGGTGTTTCCTGCCTTTCAGAAAGAAAACAAGGAAATAGGTCTGGAAAATAGAGCAGGAGGTGTGAGAACTGGGTGATTTATGCCTATGTGCACGTGAGAAAATGAGAAGCAAAGTTGCAAACTGGCAATTTGTTTAGGTTTTTTATTGATTATAAATTGAATCTCCAAGCTATAATTAATAACCTGAGCCTGGACTGTACCTGTTATACAGAGTTGCTAACACATCTCTATAAAATGTCTTACAAGGCAGTAGCTAGACATAAATTCTGTGAAGCTTATGATTCCCAGCATGTTATCCACTTCCTTTAAAGGCAGTCCCTTGTTGCAAAACATAGCAGCAGGCATAGCCATGAAATGCTGCTTGGAATCATCTTTTCTAGCAACTGTTTTCAGTGTTGATACAGTTTCTGTGCAACATCTGGAAGGTTTCTGTGGCCCATTTTTCCCACCTTCCCCTTTTGGTCTTGGGTAAAATAAATGCAATAGTCATATATGAAAGCACGTTCAAAGACCATTAATGTTACTTTAATCTCTGTGTTTATGTCATAATTCACACTTTTCCCTTTGGAGTCAGTGATTTATACCCACAGCTGAAAATTCAGCTTTGGGCTTGGGGCTGTGGGATTTAGGCTGAGGTGGCATTACCATGTTTTGACTTTGTGGTTGGGGGGTTTTTTAAATACAAAATTCTTTTGACTTGACAGGCCTAAAAAAGGGGTAAAAGCATCCAAATGCTTTTATCTCTTCTCTTGCACGTGACTTCAACAATAATATAATAATTTTCATTTTAAAGTGCAGTAATGCCATTTTAATCATATTTTGAGCAACTAGCATAATACAAAAGAAAGGATAAAATGGAATATTTGTGGCTGCAGAGACAGATACCATTATTCAAGGGTAGAAGCATGTGAAAGGGTAAAGGGGGTTTAAAGAGATACTCTTTTGTTGTACTTAACACTGATAAATGACATACAAGTCAGGATAACGGGGCAGAGCTCCTGTCAGGGAGACAATGATAAATGTGGAGGCTGGGACAGAAAGGTCCACTAAACAGAAATCTGTATATGACACACTGTACATTTGATAGACTTGTCTGCGTGGTTTGACTAAGCCACAGAGTGTTGCTCTTGGCTCAAATTGTGGCCCTCAAGCACATCTGATACAACCACTGAGCTCATGTTTGTTTTCTCATTTCCATGTGGCAGCAAAGATCAATTCCCCTTAATCAGTGCAACACATAGGGCAAAAAACAGTGGGGAAAAATGTTCTCATACAAACATAATTGATATCTCTTTCAGGCTAATTATTGTATAATACAAAACAAAAAGCAGACAGACCTTTTTATTATTACTGCTGTGTCTATTAAAAAAAATGCCCAGCATCAGCCTATTAATCAAAAGACTCATTTAAGAGAAAACAGAATCTTGAATTATTTCTCTATGAATAGAATAGAAGGTCTGTGATTTGTGCAGTAAGCTTCCTGCATCCCATACAACATGACCTGTACTTCTCAAATGTCCTCAGCATCAAAGATGAAGATGGAGGACTGGAGACAGTCAGAAAACACATTCATGTCCTCCAGAAGCAATTTCAACAGTTCACAAAGAAAAATGAAATCCAAGAGTAATCTCATTTAACATTCACTGTACCCTCCTAACAGATGACTAAAGCTTGCATTTTCAGTAGGAGGAACACACATGAGGGACTAAATGTGATATCAGGTAAGAACTCACAGGAAGATCAAATGAAAGTAATTCAGCAAGATTGGTGGAGGATTAAAGACTGTTGGCCAGTGACTTTTGGATTCCTTTAAGCACACAGACAGTTTGACTGATATATACTGCCAATCTTACTGAGCACTCAGAGTCTAGTGGTGCAGTGGAGAATTGCCATGTTCTGGGTGGGAGCACACTCTCTGTTACAGCAGCTTGTGAACATGGTGAGTATCATCTCATGCCTTAGGTGAAGACCATACATATATCTGTGGGTACCAATATCATAGGACCATGGAATGCTTTGAATTGGAAGAGAACTCAAAAATCATCTAGTTCCAAACTCCTGCTTCCATGGACAGGGACACCTTCCACTTGACCAGGTTGTTTCAGAGCCCCATCCAGTGTGGCCTTGAACACTTCTAGGAATGAGTCATCCACAGCTCTCTGGGAAACCTGCTCCAGTGCCTCACCATCCTCATAGCAAAGAGTTTCTTCCTAACATCTAATCTAAATCTATTCTCTTTCAGTTTGAAACAATTCCCCCTTGTCCTATCACTCCATGCCCTTGTAAAATGCCCTTCTTCAGCTCTCCTGAATTTCAGTTATCCAGTTTCATATCTAGAAGTACCACCTGTGGTACACTGGCTGCTTTTGTCCCTTTCCATCTCCAGAGCAGTCCCAGGGAGTGATGTAGAGAGGCACTTCTGCACTCCAAGCCATGATCACCTCTCATTTACTGAATTTAGGGCTGGGAAAATAAATGGGACAGAGCCTAGCTCCCCTCTCCAGCACTGTGCAAAGGAGACTGAAACAGCAGCACAGTCATCTGTGTTCACTTTTCTGCTGAGAGCTCCTTTCTTCCAAAGTCTGCTGAGACTGTAGGAAAGACCAGCAATGGCAGACAAAAATGTTTTATAGTAACATGGAAGGCCTTACACGTAAGTGGTTTTACTTTCCAAGCACTCACTAAGTAGTTCAGGAACAGATTCTCCGGCCTGTTTTGCAGAGGAGAGGGGGCAGAGACCATCTCTGCAACTCTACAACTGAGACAAAACTCTAGGGAAGTGTTCCTGAAAGGGTGGCCAATCCAAAGAACCTCTTATCAGTTATCAGTGTGGGAGGTGTGTGAGCCACAGATTTTGACACAGTGAGGTCAGGCAGAGGGGTGTCCACACAAAAGCTGTGGATATGGGGGTAGTCTGAAGAAGAAACAAGCCCCTTTAATAAATTCTGACATATTTTGAACCACTTTATAGAAACTATGTTTCACTTTAATATAGTACAATCTCAGCTCTGTGCTGACATACCAGCTGCTGCTCTCCACTCACGTTCTTTGCCCCTGGAGCTGATACTTCCTCAGTATGCTAGAATCAGCGAGAGGAAAGCTTGTGCTTGTTTTTTATGTGACTTTCCTCCTCACTGCAGCTCAGTAACAAGAGCTCTTGCAGCGAGAAGGGCTTGTTCACCTGCCTGTGTTTGCACGTGTACACTGGCACGTTCTGCAGCCTGTTCATCCTGCAAAGTCAGTAAGGAACAGGGTTTGTATGTTCCCAAAACAGCCTACAAACTACTCTGGCAAATGGATGGAAGCCCCTCAAAGCCTCCCTTTTTGTAGCATGCTGCTGACAGAGTCCAAACAGATTGATTCAGGGAGGAAAGGGACAGAAGGGAGAAAAATGTTTACCCCCCGCCATGCTGTTTTCTGTCTTAATTTGTTATTTCTTGTAATGTGGGTGAGAGTTGGCATCCTGATACGGAAATCTCATGTGAGTCCCTGGAATCAAAGAGTGCATTAAACAACTGACGTCACATTCATGATTTTCAAACTATATTACAAGAGTTTATTTAAAATGCATTTCTGCTACTGAGTCTGAATATTGATTTCAGGCTAGCAAAATTTGAACTTTAGGGTAGAAAGAGAGAAATATGCTGGATTTCCCTTTTTGATTCTTACAATACCTTTTTTGGTATTAAAATAGTAAAAAGGGAAGAATTTATTATCTCTTGGATCTTATATATGTCTTGGTGGGGTTTTTTTATATTAATCCTGTAAATTTTTGACAAGAACTGGAATAAACTCTACAGGGATTTTTTGAAGAAGAAAAGTCTATTCAATAGTAATGTAAAATGCAAATTAAATATTTGTTCAGTGTTTAGTCATTCCTCAGAGACTAAAAGAAATTCTTCATCACGACCTCTATGCTGACCTTCACATCAAATTAGAAAGTTATAGTGTTTATGTGGAACCATATACATTGTCTCTATAAGCAATTGTAAAGAAGAAATGAACATTTTATAGCAATTGCAATTTGTTTCAAGGATCATTTTGTGAGATCTCTGCTTGCTGAAGACTACAATTTACCTTTTTACTATTTCATTTAATGATCTGACATTTGAGACACTTCCTAATTAATTCTGTCGCTGCCTAAGCCAGCTGTGATAAATATAACCCATGCATACAAGATTACATTGTTGCTTTTAGAAAATATATCGAATAAGAAAAGGTGAAGCTTCCATGATAGGACATTTATATCATCCGTACTGGAAATTATAAAATTCTTACTGTTAATCTGGAGTAGCCACTGTACTAAATAGCTGGTGTGAAAGGGTGCACAAAGTAGGGATGGGAGCATAGATTGATTCATACTTTACAGAACGTTTTTCATGGTTGCTTCAGAGTCTGGATGCTTGTTTATAAGGAGTTTGCTAACCAAAATAGTTCTGGTATGGAGCACATGGGCACGGCAATGGTCAGCATGAGGCAATCCAGCAGGAATGTGGAGTGTGTAATCCCCCTGGTAAACCAGAGGAAACATCCCAAGCACAGCCAGAGCATGGGCTGCAGCTCATCACTGGGTCAACTGGGGGATGATGTGGTTAAAGAAGTCACGCTGCAAAAATGGTCTCTTGCAAACCAGCAATGGTGTCATTTTTAAAATGGCTTTGCAAGCAGCAGCTGTGGCAACTGTAACATGATTTAGAGCAACCACTGGACCACCAGGCAGAGGAGACTCTTTGTTATCTGTGTACAGTCAACCATGGACCTAGCTTATCAATCAGCAAATAAAAAATAATTTTTTAATCTGAAAAACATTCCTGGATACTGCCCTAAAATTGTGCACTGGAAGTGCAAACTTTTTCTTCGTGTCTTTGCTTCCAAGTAAATATTTCAAGTTGGGGGTTTTTTTGTTCAGTAAATTAAAGCAGGGATGCAAAAGGGCAGTTTTTCATACCACAAAAGTTGGGGTTTTTTCCATTAAAGAGCAAAAATCTCTAGCATATGATTGTAACAGACCTTGAGCTGTTCATTATTTGCTATATAACAGACCCTGCTGTGGAGGAAATAGCAACTGCAACAACTGGAATAAGTCTAATACTTCTAAATTTCTGTTTCTATGGTAACTTTGATAAATATTCTTTTCAAGTTAAATTTAGGTGCTCAGGAACATAAATGTTTCCTGCCTTCTATTTCAGACAAAAACAGAATCATATTTGCACAGAGATATGTTTAAGGCACATTTTGTGTGTCTTCCTCAGATTGCCGCTTCCTCAGTGACTATTACTTTTTTCTGCAAAAGTAGTGGATAACCATGAACACTAGTTTATTTAGCTTAGAAAAAATGTGATTGCAATAATAGGAGTAGACTTGATGTGGAAAAAGAAATTCTGCAGCTTTCAGGGACTCAGTTTTCACCTTTGCTATGGCCATCACTCCCCAAAACCCTCAGCAGCAAGAGGAACAGCCTGGCCATCATTTCTGCACTATTGCACACGTGCAATAGCTGTTCCTGGCCTGGTCTTGGAGTCTTTCCCTGTGTCAGCACAGGTGCCCTGCAGACCTTCTGATATCCTGTTTCCCCATGAAGTTTTAAGCTTTAATGCTGGTCCAAAGTGACAGCAGTGTTTTTCCTTTCTCACTTTCTTTTCCTCCTGTGTCTATAGAACTTTATGTCATGTTAGTTCTTTTATTTTAAACCAGAAATAATTTGCAGCCATAAAAATACACCTATGTTTGGAGTCGTCCATCCGAGAGGGAGCAGGAGGGATGAGGCTGGAAGTGCTGGAGGTTGCAGCTGGGTTTGGTTTTGTAGTGGAGGTTTCCCTCCAGTGGCTTCTCCAAAAAGTGCAGCGTTGAAGGAGCAGCTGTGGGTTTGTACTGCTGATTAAAATGAGGTGCTCTCACGTCTCCCGGAGCTATGCCCTATTACCCTAGAAAGAAAAGGCAATGAATTAGCCAACCTGGTGTTAACACTCATGGCTTTTAAGGGAGTTCACAAAATCCAACCAACAGGAAATTTAGGCATGTCCTCTTGAATGAGAAGGTTACTACCCCCCTTTATTTAGCCCTATGATGTACTTATGTTTTCTCTAAAAACAAACCCCCGAATGTGATCTTTAACCCCAAGAGCTTACAGTCAAAAAATATACAGGAAATAAAGGAAATTGTGAACAAGTATATTATATTTTGTAATATACTCTGTAATTTATTTGTATAATGTACTATGTCAAAGGTTTTGGTTTTTTCTTAAGCCTTATGGCAAAGAAGAATTAAAATAAGAGCTTTGAAGGCAGGTAATGATGTAGCTTTGTGGCTGTTCCCAAGATGTCTTTCCCAAGCCCCAGGGCCTATGGAAGAATGTATACAGATTCTTGTTGGAAAAGTTAACAAGGAATGATGGCACCCTGGCAGGGAGTAACTGCCTTGACAGGCAATGGAAGCTGAGGCAGAAGGTAGGGAGCAGCCAAGCTGTGCCTGGAGAGATACAGCAAGAAGCTGATGTTCAGTGTTCCCAAGAGAAAGGTGTCAGTGTGGGAAAGGAATGGTGAGAGGCAATAGAGAGGGTTAGAGAGAATGAAAAAGGAGCAAATTGACATAAAAGAGGAGAATCAGTAAGAGACGATGTTTACTTTTAAAATTTTATGTAGCCTGAGTGAGAATTTTTTGAGTCCTATGTGGACTTCTTTGGAAGGTAACTTTTGTTTGTTTCGTTTTGTTTTTCTATGGATTAGATTTAAAACAGGCACTTTAAGCCAGAGACACTGTTTTCTCATGACAGCATGACCCTGCACTGGCCAGGTGAGAGAAATTTCGACCACAGTTTAACGAAGCACATTGTATGCAACTTAAAGACTGGTCCCTCCTAAAGCTAGAAAACAGTTCACACATTTCAATGCATCTAAAGACTTAATTTGTTTTTAACCATAATCACAGAAAATTACTCATTTAAATACTGTCAGGGAGTTGTAAGTCTCTTTCCTACACTCACTGACTTTTACAGCACTTGATTTTTAGCGTTTAACATTAAAATATAATTGTTATGATCTTTATTTCTGGATGTTCTTTTACTTTACTGTAGAGCTGCTTAATTCTCTGCCATATCTGGAATGACATTTGCCATGGATGAAAGCCAATAAGTTTGTGAAAGTTTTTCTGGTTCCCTGGAAACCTTCCCTAACATCCCACCCTGCCCAAAGTTTAGACAATGACACATCTCAGTGTTACATACTTCTCATGCCTCAGTTCTGAAAGGATTTTTCCTCTTTGCATATGAAGAAGAGCTGACATAGCCTAGATTGGCTTTTGAGACATTCTTGGAATAGGCAAGATGCTCCGTGTTTAAGAGAAATATTTATTTTACAGTTCACAGCCAAGGGCAGCTGGCCTGGCTCGGAACCCATTGACTCCATGGGGAATTGGCTCCGGCTGATAGAAGCTGCTCTGTGCCTGCCAACACATACATGGCCAACCAAAAGTGTAAACCTGAGAACTGGAGGAATTGTGCTACCACTTAATAAAAAAACATGAGCTTATGTAGATAACACAAAGTGAACAACGTTTGGCCTGCAATTTTAGGAGGATTTACCTTTGCCCAAGCCTCAAATGGTTTAGAGAGCCACTGAAATGCAGAACTGGGCCCCAGTCCAGTGTGCCCTGGGAACAGAAGAGACACCTATCAGTATCATTGAGTACCAGACTTCAACCTGAGAGACCCAAGGAGAGGATAAGCAGCTCCTGTGGCAACAATTCCAAAGGGGGAGCACTTGAAATTAAAGGAATTAAAATCAGAATACAAGCTGGTTTACTGTAGGAAAAAAAACAATCCACAATATAATTGGTTAGAGCACAGTGCTGTTAACACCAAGGTAGGGGGTTTGATCCCCATATGGGCCATTCACTTAAGAGCTGGACTCCATGACCCTTCTGGGTCCCTTCCAACTCTGTAATAACCTCTCTGATAGTCTCTACTAACTGCTACATAACAATATTCTTCAGGCTCTTTCTCCTTATAGTCAAGTCCTACAGCTCTTCCTCTGACTGTCAGATTTCCAGCAGATTTCCCAATTTCTGGGCTTTGTGTACTGTCTCCTGTTTGCAGAGCATCTGTTTCTTCCAAAATAAGCAGGACTTACTGCTGCTGGCACTATCCCTTTTGCACAGAAAATAACACAGGTAGAACAATAGCAACCAGATGTGAAATATGATATATCATAATCTATAACAGCAACATCTCTTTCCAGCCCAGGAGGGTTATTTCATTCATCAGGTTTAACGAGTGTTCAAGCAGTTTATGACACATACTGATTCACACAATCTAAATGCAGCTATGTCATTATATCAGATAAATCTTTCTAAGCAAGAATCTATACTTTCACACCAAAAAAAAAAAAAAATGGTATCAGTGCTACACCAAGGGCTCATTTTTGGCAAATTAATTCAATTGGGGTTTAGGATAGTGGTTTTAAATACAATTATTCTACACTAATGGTGAGTTTAGGGCTTTCTAATATTAGTTATGCTCCTGTGCTGGTTCAGTAGGAAGGTTCTGAGATCATGCAAAGAGTAACTACCTCCCATGAGAACCCTGTCAGACAGACCGGTGTTGGGGGTATCCTGCTAAGAGTGTGATTTTCTTCCCAGTTTGTGAAACCTGTAAATCCTACTTAGTAATAAAGTCTACACAAATTACGAGTAAAGAGAAGAGACAACGGGAGACTTGAATTAATAATACAGTGGTTTCCAGGCGGGGGTCAAGGTCAAAGAGTGTATTGATAGTGAAATCAGCAGCCGTTATTTCCATGTGCTTATTTCTTGTCCCCAGTTATGCTGAAAGAGCCACATATACATCACGAGCAGACTGTTGAGAGCTTCTGGCAATGCTCCAAAAGTAGGCTATAAGGAGCAAATGACAGTTGGGAACTGGTGAATTTCTGGTTTACTTCTAAGTTTTTAAAATATGAATGGATTTTCTGGGGAGCGAGGGAGTTACCAGTAAAATATGTCCCTGTCATCGGAATTATTAACCTGAAATAATTCAAGGAAGGCAGTACTAGTCTGCAAAATCCTGTTTAGAAGAATTTTTAAAACAGGAAAACTGGGCAGAGTAGGGATTATTGTCACTTTGCTAACAATAAAGAACAATATACATATGTTTATTTTGAAAGGTTATCATTGATGCCAGTCATAAAAAAATGCCTGAAGCTAAACATGTAAACTTGTAAAGATATGGAATCCATTGTAAACACATATTGAGCAATGAGCAATGGATTCTTTGACAGAGTTTGCCTCGATACAGCCATGTGCACCAATAGCATAATATCAAATATTATTTGATAATATTCATTTTTTTGAAAGACTTGAGGTTAAAAAGAGGTGATGCAAATTCAAACTGGATCGATAGCTTCAGAATAAATTACCTATTTTAGCTTTGATGAGTTACTTAGATTAGGCACTCTGATGCCTGAAAAGAGCAGTGTTGCAAGTCAGACACCACAAGGAATGGCATCAAGATAAGTTGACCTCACAGTGTTATAGGGGAAGGGGCTAAAAAATCCACTTCCATATGAAGCTCTCCTATGGAAAGTACCCCACTGATGGCAGACATTAAGGTCAAGTCTACTAGATTTTACAAAATGTGATATCTCAGAAGCAGTGTTACTGCTGCAGACCTATGTGGCCCATTCCATGGTGCCCACAGTGCTCATGGGCTGTACAAGTCTTCTCACCAGGTCTAGCACTGGGTACATTCTTGTGCTGAAGCTTTCCCACACTTACAAAATCCTGGGATACCTATTTGAAATACGCCCAGTTATTCTCCTCCCCACAAGTGAGGAGCCTTGTGTACAGTAAATAATGTTATTAAGCCTCCAGGCAGCTCAGTGATGTGAACTCCACGACAGCAGAAGGTTTCATCTGCAGAGCATAAATCGAGACCACCTCTAGGTATGTGGCTTTTTCAGGGTAGGCTCTGAAGGTGAGAAAGGGCACAGAGCACCTTGTTGGTGACCACCAGCAGGAACACAGGGTGCTGCATGGACTTGGTGGTTGTGTGTCTCTGAATGCAGAGCATGTAGATGTGTTTAGGGAAATCTCCAATGGGATCCTAACTCCAGGCTTAGGACATTGTCAGATTAAGCCAAGGAAGGTTGGTGGCTGGAGGCTGGGCAGGTAGACTTTGAGCTTTGGCTTTGGAATTGCTTTTTTATCTCTTTGTGCCCTGCCCCTAGGAAGGAGATAACAGTTTTTCTTCAGCTGGTGATAAAGTGGTGAGGAAAATTTAAAAAAGGAAAAAAAATAAATAAAGAAAGAGAAAGGGGGCAGCTGTATAAAGCTAGACAGAGACATATTACCTCAACAGCACCAGAATCTGAGGCTGAAAAAGAAAAAGAAAATTGTGTTTGTCCTAGAATTAATAACTTTTAGGAGAGTGAGTTTGAAGCCCAGAAGTAGTCTCCAAATCAAAATCATATCTGTTCTCTCTTCGGGGGAAACCTGATTAAAGACATAAAGCAGATGGTGGGGGCAGGACTGAACCACAAGGAGACAGTGAAGGACCAGTCACTGAACACAAAGGTCTGAAGACAGGCTGGTGAAGATGCCCAGTTTTGTAGCCCTGGCATAGTTTACTATAAAATGACTGCAGAAGCCATACAATAAGAGAGGCAAGGGATGCACCAAATGGAGATGAGCTTCTATGTTTCTCTGGAAGCTGCCACCAGCCCAACCTGAGAAGCTGCAGGAATGAAGAAGGGAGAGCTGGAGTTGGACCGAGCCTAGAGAAGATGGTACCTTGAATTATTACTCCAGTAATAATTTGCCCAATTTCTGCTACTTGTAGAAGCAGTCACACTGTCTGTGGGGACAGGGAGGTGGGTGAGCAGGGGGCTCCCAGCACAGAGCAAACAAGCTTGTCCCACGTTCTCACGGCAGAGGCTGTGCTAATGTGAGTATGCTCGGGGCATGCCTGGTATTTTTGGATGCCTGAGCAGATTCAAATAGCTGAGTGCTGATGTGTCTGGCATCAGGAGCCCAAGTCAGAGAGGATTAAGAGGCAGGATTTGTGGTAGTGTAGCTGCTTCCAGCTCTCCTGCAGCATTCAAGACCCTTCATCACAAACTATGTCCTTTCCTTCTCACAGCCAGGCCAGCTCACTCTTGGGTTCATCAGTGTGGTACATGGGTCTTCACAAATTTATCCAAAGGTATAAATGTTTCACACAGACTTTGGTCACTGTGCAAAGCAAAGCAGTTTTAAAATTGTTAAAGTTGATGGACCTGGAAGGAGGATGCAGGCTCTGGTCCTGCTGGAAAGATGTCACCTTAGGGACAGTATTGTGTATATTTTCTCTTCCAATCTTTGCCACAGCTGGAAATGGAAAAAAAAATCCAAACCCCAAACTCTGCCACTTTCTGTTTAAGTTCCTGTAAAAATCCAGTCCCTGTGTGCTTTGATAGGAGATAGACTAATCCTCTTCTTGCTTGAGTGGTCTCTCCAATTTCTGCTGTAGAGCTGACAAGTCCCTTTGGGTTTATGGTGAGGGTTTTTTTTTTTAGTCCTTTTTTTTCTTCTTTTGCTGTACTGATTTTACCTCAAGGGAAATCACTGAGATTATTTTTTTTTACAAGCAATAGCTTCTTATTTATTTAGCTAAGCTATGTAATTCCATTAAAGATAGCTGCTTTGAGGGTCTTTTTAAACATTTCTCCTTTGGCTCTGGATTTTTGAGATTTTACATCTTTTAACCACACTAGTTGGCTTGGATAGTTAAGGTTACATTACGTTTGCCTAACAAGCAGGAAAATATATTTAAAGCCCTCACAGAGAACAGTTATAGGGTCTGTTTCACTCCAGTGGGATTCATGTCCAGTGTGGTGGGGCAGAGCTGCAGGAGAGCCAGAATTGAACAGGTTATGTTGCCTCTGCACTAACCCATGCCCCCAGAATGTGTGTGCCTACAAAAGAGCAGGTTACAAATACAGAAAATAAATTACTGAAGGAGTTTAATCATTTTATTTGTAATGGATGTGCTGAAATTTTCCTCTAAATCATGATGGTACCTTCCTATAGCCCTGCTCTGTGTCACATCCCAAAGTGGTGGACATCATAGCACAGGAACAGCTGGATAAAGATTTATGGGATGAATTATGCCAAAGGGCAGGAATGTGTTGTCCCTCCAAATACCACTTCAGCTGTTTGGTTTTGTTTTCTCCTGACAAACATGGGATAAACTAATTACATTATGTTGCAGATAGCTGTGTGATGGAAGTGAAATAGAACCCTTACCTCTGGGAAAGCCCTCAGATGTGGCTGTGGTTGTACAAATACTTGCACTGCAAATACAATTATGCAGAGTAAGAGGGGATACAACGATAGCCACTGGCAAAGGGTGGAGCAGGGCTCTTAACAGACCTCACCCAACTCCATCTCCGGTGTGTCTGGATTTCAGGGACAGGGAGAAATGTGTTTTCTCAGTGTTGGCAGTAAGGGGAAATACTCCATAGGGTTGAATTTCTTCTTCATAAGCCACAAGGCAGTTTAATCTGTATTGTTTCTTTCTGTGCTTGCCTTGTGAAACAGCATGATTGAGTTCCTCATCTGAAGAATTAATGAGCTAAATGCACTGAATGAAGTGCAAGAGAAAGGGATTAAATTATCTTTTTTCTATATGTGGGGAACAGAGAGATATGCTGGTAACCATTTTAAGATTAGCTCAAGAAGGCAGAAGCAGAGTCGAGAACTGCATACAAATCCTCTAAGTCCCAGGCCACTCTTTTAACCATGAAACCCACCTTTTCAAGGACACAGTTAGGTTTGTAATGTGGTCATACATCAAACCTTTTTCTGCCTCCTGCCCACCCTCACTCCAGCAAATTTCCAGCTTTGATTTTCATGTCTACAGGGGCAGATTCCTCCAGAAAAAAAGTGATGCTTCCAAAATAACACTCATAGCAGCCCCAAATGCTCAGGAGTTGCTGAAAAGCAGAAAGACTCTAAATAAATAGTAACTGTTTTTTTTAAAGCTGATAAATCAGGCTAATGGGCTAGGAAATTCAGCTGTATCAAAAAATGAGGATGAGGTAGCTTACAATGCAGAAAGCACCTGGCTGATGCCAAAAAGCTGTTTGGTTTCCATTTGACAAGAGAGTCAGGAACACAGCAACTTCTTCCCAGGGAGAAGGCAGGACTCTGCTTTATTTATGAAGTCTGGAACCTGACAGGAGTATGTTAAGCTTTGTAGAGCAAAGCTCCTTATAAGCTCATAAACAATGGCAGGATTTGAGGGTTTACTGTGTAGGTATTGGAGTTAACTCATCACAGTAAAGTGTTCCATGTTTGGAGTGATACAAATTGGTTGGTGAAGGCTGCTTTGAAGTAATGTGAATGGATGGGATTTCTTCACCACTGCACTGGGAAGGATGCATCAAGATTTCATTCACTGAATATCAGTATACATTAGTGCAAATAGCACAGCAACTGCCAGGGCTAAATTAAGGAATGGTTAGCTCCATTCAGAAAAGCACTGTGCACTCCATAAGTTTTGATTTAAACAGGAAAACCTTTTGGGGATCTTTTATAGAGGACATATCCCGATAATGTCATCAAATTATGGATTGTGAGGTAGCGACATGGAACTTCTATTACTTGACTACTCTGTTTCCTGCTCAAAATAAAATATCCTTTAAGAGTGAGATTCAGTGTAATGATGCATGTAGCAATACTTTATATTACATACATGAAGTCTTAAATAATTCCAGAATCTGTGTTGATATAATTGATGCATAACAGCTCTTCATGTGTCATTATCCCACTGAATGTACTTATCACTAGAAACACAGTGCTAAAACCCACAGTGCTAAGTCCTGCAGCAAGAGCCAGGTGAGCACACACAAATATGTCCTCTTCCAAGTGGGGCAGCAGGAAAAGCTGCACCTGCAGTAAGTGCATCCACACAATGGAAATCCCAGACAGAAGGCAAGAGTCTGATATATTTATTTTAAATTAATCTTCAAAGTATAAGAATACAGCTGTGTCCTGGGGCTCTAATTTCAGATAAGGAAACAAAACTGTGCACTCCCTTTGACAGCTCTCTATCTCTTATCCAGCTCTTGCAAGTGGAAAAAATAAACTACACCAAAATCCCTTTAACAACAGTGTAATTATATTTATCAAAGTGTGTATAATTATAGCTACCCTGGCAGCTGTATTTATGCCATTTCACCCACTGAAACCCATTCCTTGTAGCTAACTCAGCACAAACCCTGTGTTTAGTCCTGGCCAGAGATGGTCCTGCCTGGTTAAGACACTGCAGTCAGACAGGCAGTTGTGTGGAAGAAGCTGATGTTTGAGGAACTGGGTAAACTGAAGTACATTCTGTACAGGATGATGCTTAAAAGAGATAAGTATTCCAGCTGTGGATGGGTGTTTCTCTGTGAAATACACTCTGGGCTTGCCATGAGATCATAACTTCAACACAGGCATCGTTAAGTGAAATTATATGGTCCCATGTGATGTAGCAGATCAGATTTTCGTAACAGTCTCATCTTGACCATAAAACAAAGGAGTTCCATTAAGGAGACCCCAATCAGGCTTAGATCACCTCGGTGTTTGGCACTAACTGAACATGAACTCAGAGACCTGAATAAAGGCTCTGCACGAAGGTATTCAGGAAACTGCTGGTTCCACTGCTTTAAGACTGACAAGGGCAATTCCAGTTCGCTTCAGCTTCCTAGATGCTAAGACAGGATCTATCCTCTTGCCCTAAGAAAAGTAGTCAAAAATATCCAGAAAGAGGCTTAAGATCCATATACGTGTGGATGTGTATGCATGAATATTTATTTCTATGGAGAAAGAAACAGATTTCAGGTGTTCACTTCAGCTTGGCCAGAAATCAGCCCAAAAGCAGAACAAGGCAGCCAGCAGGCAGAAATAGTAAAACAGCTCCAAAATGCAACTTTACCTGACAGAAAATTGACTTTTTAAAATTAATGATCAAACCTTTCCAGTCTGATGTACCTACTCCCCAAGGGAACATTCATCTTTGTCAAAATACCTTGATGAAAATCTCTTGATTAACTATTTTTCTGATCAGCTCAGTTCTATACAGAAATATAATTTGGTCCCTGTGTCACTGCCCTTTGTGCAGCAGTAGTAGGTGTGTGTTCAGTATTCATCCCTCCAAGTGCAAACATATAGATGTTCCTTCTTGGACATGGAGCTTTATTAACTGCAATTATGCAAAACAAAAATGTGGCCTTATGAAGTGCACATATGAAGGGTAGGACAGAGTCTTTGGCTGATTAGTTGTTTCCTAAGAGGTGAAAATTTTCACCCTGGACTGGAATCAGTTGGGTGGCTTTCTAACATCCAGGGGTTTGGGGCATTGCACCTCTCCCACAACATCCACTCTTAGAGTTGTGGGGTCCCTATGCCCCACATTGAGGAGCCCAACATTCTGCTGCCCTGGGTGATGGGGACACACAACTATGAGGGACAGCTCAGGGTTTGACTTCAACTGTAGCCACTTGAAGAGGTGTTGATATGTGCACTCAGCCAGACAACAGCCTCTCACTGAGTAAATACACCTGAACTGTAGTTTAAATCTTTGTTAAGCCTGGAATAAGCCAAAGAGTTGAGGGGACTTGGAGGCCGTGTGTATTGTGTTTGTGTGGCTGGGTTTTGGTGGGGAGGATACTACAGGGGTGGCTTCTGTGAGAAGCTGCCAGAAGCTTCCTCTATGTTCAATAGAGTCAGTGCCAGCCAGATCCAGGACAGACCTGCCCCTGGCCAAGGCCAAGCCCATCAGGAATGATAGTAATGCCTCTGTGACAACATAGTTAAGAAGGAAAAATAAAAAAATATTGCACAGAGGTAATTGTGCTCAGAGAAGAGAGGAGTGAGAATATGTGAGAGGAACAACTCTGCAGACACCAAGGTCAGTGGAGACAGAGGGGCAGGAGATGCTCCAGGCACCAGAGCTGAGGTTCCCCTGCAGCCCGTGGTGAAAACCATGGTGAGGCAGCTGTGCCCCTGCAGCCCAGGGAGGTTAATGTGGGTGCAGAGATTCACCTGCAGCCTGTGGTGAGACCCACACCAGAGCAGGTGGATGCCTGAAAAGAAGGCTGTGAACCTGTGAGAAGCCTGTGCTGGAGCAGGCTCCAGGCAGGGACCTGTGCAAAGAGGAGCCCACGCTGGAGCTGGTTTAATGGTAGGACCTGTGACCCTGTGGGGGACCCACACTGGAGCAGCCTGTGCCTGAAGGACTGCACCCCGTAGAAAGGGACCAATGCTGGAGCAGTTCATGGAGAACTGCAGCCCGTGGGATGGGCTCATGCTGGAGAATTTCCTTGAGGTCTCCCATGGTAGGGACTCCACACTGGATCAGAGGAAGGACTCTGACTCCTATCCCTGAGTAGTGGCAGAAACAACCTGTGATGAACTAACCATAACCCCCATTCCTCATCTCCCTGTGCTGCTGGGGGGGAGGAGGTAGAGCCCAGGAAAGAGGGTGGGGCAGGGGGAAGGTGTTTTTAAGTTTTGTTTGATCTCTCATTATCCTGCTCTGATTCTGATTGATAATAAATTCAGTTAATATCCCCAAGTCAAGTCTGGTTTGCCCATGATGGAAATTGACAGTGGGATCTCTCCCTGTCCTTAACTCATGAACCTTTCCTTATGTTTTCTCTCCCTTGTCCAGTTGTGGAGAGGAGTGATAGAGCACCTTTGGTGGGTACCTGGCGTCCAGCCAGGGTCAACACACCACACCGTGTCTATTTTTAATTTAAAAAAATCCAAAGCAATGAAAGAGCTCCCTTAACTCCTTTGCCCCAAAAGAGGAACAAAAAGGGTCCTCAAATAGGAAAGATCATTATTTACTCGTTCTTCAAGAAGCGCAAGACATTTTCAGCATGGGCAGTAGGGGGAGAGGGCAGGGGGCAGAGCTGGCCCATGACAGCCAAGGTCAAGTAGTAGGCAGCAGAGGTTGCTGCAAAAGAGAAAGAATGAACAGAAAAACCAGGAACAGCCTCATTAAATTGGTCCATTTTTTGTTATCAGTATTGTGGGATTTTAATAATAAATTCTCAGTGCTGACTATCATTTCTACAGTGAGTGAAGGGAAGTGATGGCAGGTGCTCAGGTCAGATTTCCCCTTTCTCCTCCTCCTTCCATCATCTCCAGCATCCACAACATGTCCTTCCCTGACAATGTGCTTAACTTCACGCCTACACAACTGCTTTCTAAATAGGCATCAAATCCTTAAAATGACAACAGATGTTTTCTTTATCATCATCTTCTTAAAAATTCTTAATAAAAGCTGAGATTAAAAAATATATATATTGAATTGCTCTGCAGCACTAGACAAACAGCCTTCACGCTCCAAAGGTAAAAGCCTTATTTCAAAAAAGCAAGCATGCTTATGGCAAGACACAGACCACTATCAATTGCTCCTCCCATAAATCACATTTATTTTCCAAATAATAGGAAGATTCATTGTTTCCTGCCAAGCAGTGTCACCTGGTAATAGGAGCCAGTCAAAGCAACAGTAATTTTCACACCATAAAAACGGTATAAAGTCTGTTCACTGAGTAGGATGAATGCTATTGATCAGGGGGAAAAAATATAAAACCAGGAGACAAGAGCAAAGAAATTAAGTAATGATGTATCAGGTGTGTGATGAAAGGTCTGTTAACATTTCCATTTTTCACCTTCCTTCCCTGGATGTCTTCTCTGAAGCCTTTACAACTCTGCTAGGGAACCTACTCCTTCTCCCAGGGCTGCAAGGGGTTAATGGTGCGAGACCCCCACTATGAGAAGGGCACTTCAAACCATTGCACAAAAATGAAGGGAAAGATCCTGCCCTGGCCTCTGTTTATTGACACAGCAAAAGCCCCAGAGCATTTCACTGAATTCAGTTTTTCTGCTGCAGAAAGACATGGGGCTAAAGGCATGGGGACTGCAGAAGAGTCGTGGTCAGGAAGGCACAGGAGAGAAGACATCTATGTCTGCCCCAAATCTGTCCCCTGAGTGGCTAGAAACTGCAGTCCCCACCTCACTGAGTCCACCAGGAGTAAAAATACACAGCTCAACAAGAAAAGCTGAACATACACAACCTTATCCTCAACGTTTGCCCAAACTTTGAAAAAGAAAGAAAACTTCATCCACCACCACCATAGCAGATCATGCACAGCAGGTACTTCCAGACTGCCCAGCTGAGAGGCTGTTTGCTTGTGCAGCCTCGGCAAATCCACTGGCATTTCAGCAGGAAGCAAAGCATCTGGCTGAAGGTCTCTCAAGACCTGTGGTGGAGAGGGAACAAGACCCACTGGTCTCCACTGATTCCATCATCCACATCCCACAGGCACTATTTCATACCCAGGGCTGCTGCAATGTCCTGATGGGTCCTGTGTGCTTACTGCCAGCCACACAGACAGGAGGGATGGAATTAAGAGGCCTACCTTGAAAACTTCCATCTGTGTCAGGGCATCTGTCATTCTCTGGATTAAACTAAGAAGAATAGGACCAGTCTTTAACCTCCCGACTTTGCAAATCATACCTTCATATTCTCAGTTTTCAGCAGCAATGGGCAACGGCATCATCACCCACTTCTGGTCAATGCCAGCAGAAGGCACTTAGGAAGGTAGTCCTAAAATAAAGCCCATCTCACAAACTTTCCCCTCTGCCAAGAGATAGTCATCCTGGTGTCTGGAATTTCTGAGCAAGTTTAACCCTTGCTAATAAGAGACGGATGACTTTTCTGGGTGGAAAATAGATTCTGAGGCAGCTCATTGCTAGAAACTTAAAAAAAATTGCTAAATGACAGACTTAAACCTATCTTCTAACTAGACTAGGAAAAACTTAGTAATCTCTGCATGAACCACTGGTTGTTTCATAATTGGGCTGGTAGAAATACCTATAGCTCTCTAGCTTTCTCAGCTGACACATCACAATAAAACATGATATGAGGTGACTCATTATCATCATGTTCTATCACATCCATCTCACAATGCAACCTCAGACTTGCATTACAAGAATTGAATAATATTTTCCTAAGAATTCATGATAGAAAAATCTGTAGTTACAAGGGAAGTAATTTCGTTGAGTAAAAAAAGGCCATTACCAAACCTGAATCCTGCTGAGAGAAAAGAGGCTCAGGTGCACCCAAAAAACCCCTCCCTGAACACTGCAGCAGGGCTGCTGGAGCTGAGGCTCAGCAGGAGTTACCTGTCACCTGAGCCTGTCTGCACCCAGGGCAAAAACATATTAGACAGAATCATAAAGTGGAGATGGATCTGAACCGGAACAGCAGATCCAAACACACTCTGAGCTTTGACAGGTCATGACACAATATTCTGGGGGCTCAGATCAATGGGCTAGTTTTGCCTTTGCTCTTTAAGAATCACTGTTTGATGTCCTGCACCCTCCCATCTCTCTGGATCCTCCCATCACTGATGTTTCCTCATAATTAACTCCTCAGGCATTTAAGATTTCCCAAATGACATCGATGACCCAAAAACCCAGTAAGTGAACGCTTGGATGCAGCTGTTCCTGCACAAAAGAGGCTGAGGGGACTAGAGAAAGTCACAGCCCTGATTGCTACAGATGGGAAATATCTCCTGCATATTGGACAAGAAGGGGTTGGAAGTGGAAAAGCTGTTGCACTGCCACGGGCAGTGCTGCAGAAATCAGGGATGTGCCCACCAGGAGCACAGTGCCTTCCCAGGGTTACTGGACCCGTCTCCATTCAGCCACTGCTGGGTTTCCATGACAGCAGGCAGATTGGCAGTGGCAACACACCCCACAGGCTGGGTGCTGCCAGCTGAGCAGAGGCACAGACAGCTGATCCTTGAGGAGCAGTGAGTGGTGGCAGGATTGGTGCCTGAGTCAGGAGGTGCACGTCCCATCTGCTGCCAAGGAACGGCCTGTGACGTGATTTCGGCTGAGGGGGTGGGAAGGTGTGTGGGACCATATTCTGGAGATATCATCACTGCCATGAACTCATGCATTTGCATTTCAGAGCCTGTGAGAGCCTGGTGAGGCCAAGGGCATCAGAGCCGGGTCCCGAGAGTTGGTCTGCCCTTCCTGCTTCCAGGGCTGTGCATGGCCTGGCTCTCTTTCTGTCAGCAGAGTATTACCAAGTTGATAACATGTTAGTCATGCTTGTCTGGGTATATTGCACACTGTTTAACAAGCTTTCCCAGCCTGAGAGGGTGATCAAAGGTAGGAAAAATTCTTTTCTGCAAGGAATGGTTCTATGTGCTGAACCTCTTGAGCCATGAAAGAGTTAACCTAAGGCTGGCATGAGTGAGATGTGTAAAATCACAAGTGCCATGGAAATGGTGAATGAGAATGTGGTGTGCAGTGTCTCTTCCAATGCTGGGATGAAGCAGGGAAGGAAACCAAAGGAAGCTGGAGGAGAGAGTTTTAAAACACGGGCTGTCACACTACCCAGTGGAATCACAAAAGGAATGCCTTGTCATGAGTATTGAGCAGCTTTCTAGGTTACCAATCAATAGAAAAAAAATACTGGGCAACAGAAAGACCATTTCTGCACCCAGGAGCTTCTGACCCCCAGAGTGCCAACAGCTGGGAAAACACTTTGGTGAGGTATAACGTGCTTATCCTGTTCCTGTGCTTTTCCCTGGGCATTCACCATTAGTCACTATCAAAGACAGGACAGTGGGCCAGGCAGCTGACAAATCATTTCCATGGGTATAAAGCCTGACTCACAGCAATGGGGAGGTTCTAGTGCCAGTAACTCCTTGCCTCAAATCCCACAGTGGCAAAACCCATGTTGTCACAACACTACCAGTAGGGCAGGTTGTAGCTTGTGTCTGCTGCCAGGATCAAGTCTATCACCTTTAGTGAATGTCCCTTCCTGAGAGGGTGATCAGCATTTGCTTAGTTCTCCTAAACCTCTCCTTAGAGCTCCTTCCCTTCCTCAGCTCTGAGAGCGAAGTCTATTAAGAAGGCTTCACACCATCTCTTGGTCTCACACAGCAATATGCAACCAGCACTGCTCAGCTTAACATATTAAACCATCAAAAGATGTTACACATTGGGAGTCAAAACATCAGGCAGAAAAACATATTTCTTATGTTTTACCCTATTACATTTATGTATGTACATACTGGCTTTGGTATGATCTACCATTTTGCAATGTTGGCTTTCATCTTAAAAATCTGGAAGTAAGTTTTGGTTTTTAAGTTAAAATTTCTCAACTTCAACTCTCTAATAATGAAATAATCTAAAAGTAACACTTGCCATATAAGACTTCATTAAATTGCAACCACCAGCAGCCTAAAGAAAAGCAAAGAGCTCTGCATTGACCAAAGTATGAGCACTTCCCAAACAAGGGATGGAAAAAAGGACATGCTATTTTATATAGTAGAAAGGTGCATGTGCATGGCAATGGAAACAGTCATTGAAACATTGCAATTAGACATCCAGCCAGCACAATGAGGTTCTGTTCCCTCCTCGAAGACCTCCCAGAAAATCTGTGATCACTTCCAGGCAGATATGGAGGAGTTTCCCTGAAATCAAAGCATTCAGACTCATTACGAGCACATGTGTTTTGATCCCACTCTCACACTCACTTCTTGCTTTTTGAGCTGGTTTTGTATTGACATGAGACCTTCAGGAAAGTCTGGGATACTTGACACTATAGTTCAAGATGTGCCAAATTACATGATCAGTCTCTGCTTGTCATGGTGAGAGCAGCAAAGTAACCTACCTCATGCTTGGAAATGTCAGTTCACGTCAGCTCAGCCACTTTGGAAATGCTTCTCCTGCTGTCAGTAGTGAAGAGATGGTGGCTAAGAAGGCATCAACAAGGTACTTCACAAATCTGACACTTCTCAACACCCTACCTGATCTTTTTTGGCTAGAAAAGCTTGTGCTGACACAGGGCAGGTGAATCGATGATCCTAGTTCCAAATATTAACATTTATTGAGATCTGTAGGTGGCTGTGTCCTCTTTCAATTCTCATCAGTGGAGAGGAAAGTTGCCTTGCCTAGACTTTATAGTGCAACAGGTAGCAATGAGGAAAGTTCTGCAAATATTGATAAAAATTCTTTTAAGACCAGATTTCAACTTGTTTATTGGGACGAGGAGAATTAAATATATCTAATCATGGGCAATTGTACCATCCCCAGCCTCCCATCAGTATGTGAGCTACAGGACAGCAACGTGCTCCCCAGGCAAGGTAATGTCAGAGAGCACTAAAATGTGAGCTCAGTTGGGACATAAAGGAGTGGGAGTGCACAAAAGAAAGATAACCAACATCTGAAATGCAGGAAGGACTAATCTGTGCATCCTGGGAATACACATTCCTGTGCAACTAGCACACAAAACAAAGGGGGAAAATGAAAATGGACAGATTGCTGTATAGGCAGAATAAAATGATGACACTTGATATAGTAACAAGCTAATCCCACCACTTCATAGGCACCAGTCTGGTGGTGCATGACTAGGAACATTCCTGAAGAACAAGTGGGTACGAGTCACACGTTTCAGATGTGGTTGAGAAAACAGGCAGCTTAGTGCTTCCCTAGTGATTATTGCACATTTTCTGGGTATCTGACTCGTCCAAAGAAGCATCTTTTCAGTGTGTTATTTCAAGAAATACATACAAAGGCTTATGAGATGGTTTGCAATTTGGGGGAAAACCGAGTCTCAGTAAAGAAAGCCAAGTTGACAGAGGAAAACAGGGTTTTGTATTACCTCTAGGAGTAGGATGTACAGGTCTGCAAGCTGCCCACGAAGGTGGCACCAGCACAGAGCACTGGGCAAAATACCTTTTTATCATTTTGACACCTACACACTATGAGATCATTTATTTCAGGTCAAAGTTTTGCCAAACCTTAGTCCAAAGAGCAGACTGTGCACGTCTAGAAGGTGTGAAAAAAATGAATTTAAACTGTTTTGATAGTGGCAGCTTCCAAGTGAGTAGCAGAAACATTTATCTGTCAGCATTTTGTTTATTTGCAATTTTGTCCCCTCTATCTTAAGATTTTTTTTTTTATTTTCAGTGTATCCTTTTAATTATGGTGTCACTCAACTGTTCTCTACCCTACTAAATTAATTTTCTCATGGGATACATTTTGGGTCTTTGAGCCCAGGTATCTGCTCTGTAAAGAATCAATTTGCAACACATTTTATAAATCACATCAGTTCTTTATTTAAACTAGCTCTGTTTCTGTTCCCAGCTCTTCCACAGAAGTGTTGTGGGATGGGCAGGAATCTTTTCCCAACTTTCACAATACATTTATTCACAGCCACTCTTGGGCCAGCATCATCTGTTATCAGCTGTGGTGTCTCACACCCACCTGCATTTTTTCCTAATCCCACACATATTTAAACCACCTCATCATGCAGCTTCACCTGTGGCAGATGGATGCACTGGGATACAAGACCTCACGTATGTGCCTGGTCATACAGACGTGGCACCATGTCCAGGATGCCCTGCAAGCAGCACAGCCACGTGAGCATAGTGCTACAGCCACGCTCCACAGTGTGCAGTTAGGCAGTCACCCTTCAGCTAAAATCCAGAAATAATTGGGCTGAGAAGGAAGGAATTAGACTTAATGGCCGTGGGCCCACATCTCTTAATTTCTGGGCAAGCTTGGGCAGATTCTAGGTAGTTATAGGAAAGATTACGCCCGTGGTTCCCTCCTCTGGAGATTCTGTGTTTCCCAGGAGTTTGTCCCAGTGGAAGGCGTCGGGTGGAGGAGGCCACCTGTAAGCAGGCCAGCACCCTTCTGGTGGGATAAGGATGCCCTTGTTGAGACAGGCTTCCTAACTAATTTAGAGCCTGCCTCCAGGTCTAATTAATGCTCTATCCGCCTCCATCAAACCTAACACAGGGGTTGAGTGAAGAGGATATTTATGTACCAAATCCCAGCCTGCTCTAACTTTTCAAGGCACATTCCTGATCTGGAGCCACTCTGTCCTACTACGTGAGGCTGCTCACAGCACAGGGACAGCCCCAGGGAGATCAGCCCTATGCTGCTGTCACCTCTTGCCTCCTACACCTCTCCTGCTTTTCCAAAGCAGTACCATGTTCCCAACAAATAAGGAGCAGTAACAGCTTAAAAATGGCATTAAAACTGGCACATGTACGTGGGACATTTCTCCAAGAGTATGGGAAGCAACCTAACCAGGATGCAGTTCAATGTTGTGTGTTATCCAGGATGAATATTCCTTGCATGGCAAATGTGCAAGCCCTGCTTGAAGTATACACTCCTCACAGTGATGTTTCCAGACGGAAAGAACCCACATTTTCCAGTATCAGCCATTTGACACAGGGACTGTATGGAGTTGCTCATTGATTTAACAAAAGGAATTACCTGGAATGCTTGTGGGCATTATGTGAATGTGGACTCTCCCTCTTGTGCTTACAGCCTAAACTTTAATGGAAATTAACCACAGACAACTGATGCCAGCTGCAGTCTACAGTACAGTGCAAGAGGACAAAGTATAAAGGCAGATTTTCTTTATTTTTAAATATTAGTAACACTGCACAAAAAAAAAGTGGTACTTAAGTGACAGGAAACTGGTACTCAGTATTTGATATTAACCGTAATTTACATCCTCTAACAGAGTTCACAAATGGTTATGTGCTTGCAGAGGGTTACAACAGGTAATTGAGATACCAGAGACACCAGAATTTGTTATATCAAACCATGCCAGAATGCAGACTTGACTTTTCTGTTTAGCTCCTCTCTTATACCATTCTGTGCATTCCTACATCTTTTAAATGTTAGGATGAGTGAGTTTCTCCAGGAACTGTGGACTTTCAATATTGCCAGGTTTAAGGTTGTTACATCAACAATGTGTTGGCAAGAGGAAGACAAAAGAAAAAAACAAAGCCATAAGCTGCTAACTCCTACCTGCAGGTTAAAAAGAGGACATCATACTGACAAGGAACATGCAGGTAAATGCTTAAGGCAACAGAAGGGCTCTGTACACACTAAAAGGTTAAGAGAAGCAATGGTGTCATGCACATGAGACAAGTATGGGAAGCAAAGAAGTCATCTTGCCAGGAAATAGTATTTCTTTTAAATCTAAAACATTGTTTCAAGCTAAAAAAAATTAGTCCTGCAATAAAACTGATGTAAAACATTTTTATACATAAAGATATAAGTTCTTTGCAGAAACAACTTGATAAAGTATTATATAGATGCTGAAAGAAATGTTTGTTATCTAAAACCTACTCAGCAGAAACAAAGAGCAGTTTTAAAGTAGCACTTGGATCATTTGTCTCTAGGTTCTGAAAATAAACTCTTAAAATAAGGAATGATTTCACTAAATAATTCATCAGGAGTCAACTAAGCTAAAGAAACCAGTAGGAGTACTTACAAGAGGCCATCATTATACTATATTTCTTAAAATCAGAGGATATAACTTCATGATACAGTTTAAAACGAAGGAACATTTTAGTAGCAGGGAGAAAATTGCCCAACCTGGGGAAAAAAAACCAACCAAAAACCCATCGATAAAAGTCACTTATTAAGCTTGCATAAATTACCCTATAAGAGCTCATGTCTCAGTCCCATTCCCAATTACATGATTGAACAGGACTCCTCTTTCAACAGGCCTGATGTTGATGCCAGTGACCAAACAAACAGGCATTTGCACAACCCTTTATCTCCTACAAGACAAATAACAAACACTAAACTAGAGTCGTTTTAGTCCCAGGGAAGGAAGAGGTAAGAAATTCTGTAACTCTTTCCAATCTTCAAACATAACACACTCATAACCACGTCCAGCCTTGTCCAAATTCCCTAACCTGGTGGGCAAGAAAGCCACTCCGTGAAACTAAAAGGAATAACATAGTGCAATTTTAGTACAGTTTTAAACATGAGTCACTTCCTTGCTAACAGTGTGAACAATCGAAAAATATACACAAAAGAGGTGTGCTCAAAGGTAACATGAAGTTGTTATTATTATAATAAAGGTATTGGCATAGCAGAGAAGTCCATTTTAGTAACTCCCTTTGGTTGACTTCTTCTTCTTCTGTTCCTCTCTCTGCTTCTGCTTCCTCCTCTTGCTGCCTTCTTTGTATCCTGAGGAAACATGGCTTGTAAAACACTTTTCACAGCATTCAAGGACTTTTCCCTCTAGCAAAAGCACATGTTCTCTGAATGGTTTAAGGAATATTACAGAAAAGGTCTGGCTTCCTAAAGTGTTGTTTGGGTTTTTTTAAAATTATCATTTCCACTATGTCCCCCATTCTACTACATCCCTTACACAGGATAGAAAGAAAATACTACCAATCTTTGAAGTTTGAAAGAGAACTTTCAAAATACTTCAAAGCCATTCAGGAAAAGCTTCAAAATTAAAGCACATGCAAAACCAGAATAAATTTCAAAACGGAAGCAATAAATAAGACTTATACAGCAGGAGCTATTTAAGTACTGGCATTTCCTGCTCACAGTAATCAGAGTTACCACGACATTTGCATTTCCATTTTAAGACTAGGGAATGCCAAGAATCCTGAGTAAATAAGAAGGTGCTCAGTGTTTACCAATATATATTTTATATGCTGGTCATCAGCCTGCTCATGCTTAACTATGCACCACAGGTCATATTCTACTGCAGTTCCAATGGTGCATGAAAACATTGAGTTCAAGCAACAATTATTTGCTACAGGTTCAGTAGGCACAAGCTTCCAGCCACGTGATCATCATTCCAATTGTTTATTCCCCCCACAAAGATGTGTGAAGAACAGATTCTTTCTCTGCATCACACCTTCTCCTACAAACCTGCAGTAAAATCCACCTTGCTGGCAGATTTGCACAGGCAGTGACCTGTGTGAACCACCACATCTACCCAGGTGTACTCGTAAATCTAAACTGAAAGCCAGTAAACATTTCCCTCAGACAATCCTTCTGTGATGCTTTCAGATAGCTGGAGGGATCCTTTAGCTCAGTGGTGCTCTGCCACTGGGAATCAGCACAGTCCAGTGATCGGGGCCAGCACAGAGCAGAGGAGCCCCTCAGCTGAGAGGCAGGGCTGGGAGTCAGAGGAATGACCCTGGAAGGGCACAGCTCTGCCTGCATGGAAACCTATTTCTTTCCTCCATTCAGTTGGCAGGCAGGCAGAGATGGCTTTGAGGAAGCCATCTCACCATCGCACCTGGTTCTCCATCACTGCAGTACCAACAGCAAAATTAAGATGGGAAAAAGGAGTGGTGGGAGGCTGGAGGAGTACAGAGACACTCTGGCTGCAGTTTGCTCCTCATCAGAGCTCCTGCCAAGCAATTAGAGATGTGCCCACAGCAGATCTGCAGTTCTTCAGTTTAAGACATGGGCAGAATCCCGAGGTAAGTCTTTCAGCTAAAACCATTTGAGACATTATGAAAGGCTTGTGCCTTAGAGGAAATACACTCCCTCACAGCAAAGGGAAACTGTTCTAGGTTATCACTCTAGCTCCCACGCTGTATCAACAGCATGACTTCACCTTTTGCAATCATCTGAGTCAAGAGGCAGGATATTTATTTAGAAATTCTGCCATGAGTGATCAGCCTGTGCAAAGTTAGAGTGGAAACCAGTTTTCTTGTTTAAGGAAGAGAAAACACTGGCAGCGCTTTGCAGAATTGCAGATGACGCTGGGTTTCTATGCACTCTGCCACCCCCTGAGCTACAGTCCTGTCCCTGGGGACACTGTGTGAACATCTCCTCACTAAGAACTCCATCCAGGAAGTTTCCTTCCATGTCAGCCCCTCAGTCACCTACACATCTGGGAAAACAGGATTCCCTGGCACTCAACTGGCTGAGTAAGGCACCCATCCCAGAAGGGCTCAAGCATCTCTCTGCTTTCCCACAGAGGTCAATGGAGGCAGAAGAGACATGCTGACTCCTGAGAATCAGTCATCCAGGGGGTGTTATTGAAAGGATTCTTCCCTTTACTGGAGGGAAAAACAGCATCATATCAGCTGATCAGAACTAGGTCATGTAATAACTATGAAACAATAACACAGATATTTGGGAAAGGATCATTAAGCCCTAATGTTATGAAGCCTAAGGTTATTGACTTCATAAATTTTTCATTCTCAAAACATTGTCAATACTTCTAAAAGGCTTCCATATCCAGGCATTACTGCATTTGATGCTGCTATTTTACATTGTAACTTTTTTTTTTTTTTGCAAGTCCGTTTTCTTCAACTGTTTGAGATTTTGAAAGCGATTCTAGGAACCCTTCCTTAAAAATACTGTGAGTGAATGTAAATTATGACTTGAAGTGAATGTCACATAATTCATTGTCTCATAAATTAAACAACTCAAATGTTAAAATAATGTGGTATGAAGATATTTAGGCATTTGACAACACAGTCTCCTACCAGCCTCAGGAATGATAAGGGTGAAAAGTGGAAATCTTTCAGGCTTTCTTTTATCACTGACACACAGAAACAGATTGGCCAAAGTAGGAGATAACGGACAAATACAGAGTATTCCTCAAGAGAAAACTGCCAGGTCTTTTCTGTTTTGAGCCTGCTGTGATAAATAATTTCACTCTCTACCATTTCCTTTTCTACTCCCACCTAAGAAGAAAGGATAGGTCAAATTTTGCCAGTCTGTTAGCTCCAATGACGCTGGGTGATAACAGCCCCAAAACTTGATCCAAACAAGTGAAGCAGTTCCTAACATAAATAAGAGTTGTACACTGAAGATGTAACCCTTTGGTGCATATTTCACTCAAATACTTCAACCAGCACTAATTAATAGCATATTTAGCTGCCTTGGTTACAGGACTAGCCTCTAAGTCATGGGACAACAACATCTGAATTAGAAAGCAGCAGCCCCATGACCATTTGATCACTTTGTAATGACCCTGTGTTCTGGCGAGTCGCCAGCATCATGAAGTGTCCACAGAAACTTCCCAGAGTGAGTGCCAGGCTGAACTGGCTTTGGCCAAACAGTGCTGGCCTTGGAGAAGGGCTGTTCAAATTTCCACCCTTAGAAGCAATTGTTAGCCATCTAAACTCTAGAAATGTACCACAGGGTGGAGGGAGGACAGGCCACTGAGAGCTTCCCCAAGCTGTGACGTTTGGAAAACAGACCCACTCAAATAAAGATAGATATCACCCTAGCTTGGTATTTCTTGCTTTTGTCAGCTGCCAGGAGCAAAGCTGCATGAAGCAAGAATCCACACTAGTTGGAATTACACCTGGTTTCCTACCTGGATAATTCCTGTCTAAAACAAACAGCAATGGCTAACCCACTCTTTCTATTTCATCCCCTTCTCTTCTACTTCCAGAAGAACCCTAAGGAGCACATAAGCTATTCCAGCCGCTGAAAGCTGAAAACAACTTGCAACAACAGTTAGGTGCAACTCCAACCCTCACTCAGCAAGGACCAAAACTAATTGGGAAGCCTCTCAGCTGTGTCCCAGATTGACTTTGCCTCTGGCTTTCTACTTCCCTGCCATCTGTGCCTCCCAAAGTCACAAGTTTGTTCCGTCACTGACTGTGAAACTCATCACATTCTTGGGTGGTAACTGTGAGGAAGGCGTGCACATCAGGTGGCCGATCCAAAGGCACAAGTGTCCTGGGGAAGACAGTCCTACCCAACACGTTTCTGGTATCCAACTTCTTCCTGCCCTGCCTGACATCTGCCCGCTCTACCAGGATGCAGAGAGCAGCCATGGGTCTGCTCCACCTTCCTTCTGCCAGCACAGAGCAGCACAGGAGTCAGCACAAGAACACAGTGTTCAGTCACAGTGGAAATTAACAGCCAGCATTGCTCCTTCTTGACCCACATCAGTCAGCAATAAAGGCCCTGGCCTAATTCTTACAGAAAATCTGCAAAGGTGAAGACTTTGGAGGAGCCTCTTTCTACTTTCAGAGTGAAACACGGAGGTTGGGGTGGGAGGGATTCATGCTTTCTGCTCAAGTCTCAGAGAAAAAGTTTTCCAAGATCTACCAACTTTTTGCTAAGATTATGGTCAGTCTGCTGCCCTCCTTCAAACCATGGAAGCAGTTATGGCCCCAACACACAACAGAGCTCTAACAGGGTAGTGAGGCACTTTCAAGCTGGGTTATGTAGTGATCTTTCTAATTTTCTGGTCTTAGAAATGTCTCTCTAGTCAAAACAATAAATTGCCATTTCAAAGGCAGCCAGTTTACCTCTGAGCTGCAGCCACCCTCTTATTTTTGACTGACCACACTCACATATGCTATTATAAAAATTCACCCCAGATCACAGCTTCAGTATAATTTCATGCATGTGACTCACTTTGCAATTACAGCTTTACACTACACTTTCACATCCCCTCCTTTCAGCCTGAGCCACTGCCCAGCACACACCACAATCTCACCTACTAATTCCCTCACCGCATCCCAGCTCCTGCCTGTGCCATGGAGCATCACAGAGAGGGAGCCTGTCTTTAGGTAAAGACCTGAGGTGACAAAACATCCCACCCTGTCCAGGTATGCTGCTCCACTATTTAATTATCCGCACTGTTAAATCCAAGGGGCGAGTTCTCCAGTTTCACTGGCCAACCCAGTGATGTAATCCCAGCTTTGATGTTTTAGGGGACTGAAAATCTTCAGCAACTTGCAGAGGCCTTTGCTGTTTTCATTACCAATTCTGCCTAGAATTGCCACAAGAACATACCAAGCTAGATACGACCCGCTTGGCTGCTGTTAACGAAGGTAACACTATTACTGAATAGATTTCCAAGGTTTTACTCCCAAATGGCAATCACAAGCTTGCAAGGCTATGCAGCCACAGAAGCCCTTCCACATACAACCCAGATGTCTTTGATGGGAAGCAAATGGGTAACAGGATGCTTTCGTACCAGCAGCCAAAACACCATGCGTGAAGGCAGCTCTGGGCTAAGCCAGGGACCAACCAGCCAGTCTCCAAATCCACCAGCCAGATCTCCCACCCCCTGCCCCAGAGTACAGCTGTTCCCACTCACACACAGTTACAGCCAGGGGATGTGGAGCAAAGGAGAGGGAACTCCACCTCCCTATCTCCAGCATCCCCCACGTATTAGATTTCCATAGCAAACAGTGGCTTTGCTTTCCTTTCTCTTTCCATTACATGCCCAAAATGAAGTATGTGATGGAATTATAAAGTAATTAGTTCAGATAACCAAGCATATTGCTGTTACTAGTTAGTAAAATGTAATTCGGGAAACTGCATGCTGGTAAAAGAACAGAGACTGAATTAAAGATGAAAAAAACTACAAATAGCTCAACTTTCCAGAAGAGGAATTCATGCCAGGGAAGGATCAAGATTAGTTAAGCTAGTTCTTTTAAGAGTGGTTTCCTCTTCACAGATGTCAGTGGATAAAAATGAAGCAAAAATGAATAATTAATGTTGTGAATTGTAGGCTAATGCAAGCTATTTCATTCAAAAGGAAGAGCAAACCTTGCAATATTATCTTCCAAATAATGGTATTTCATATCACGTATTTTTCAATATTTTAACAATTAAACATTTCAATCATTCTTACTGGATAAAGGTCAAAACTCTCAAATCCAGAGCAGTAGTTTTTTAGGGGTAGCTACCACCACCTCTGCCATTAACAGCTGCCACCCCCAGGTCTGTGCTGGCATTAATATCACTGGGACATAGCTCAGATCCCACAGTCAGCCACGTATCACACAATCAGGGAGCACAGCACTTGCAATATCTGAATTCTTATTTTAAATCCTTGCTTGGAGCCAGAGAACTGTTTGAGATATTCAGCAACTTCAGAGGACAAGAGGTGAAGTTTTACTCTAAAAGGCCATTACAAAACCAGGAACAGCTTCCAGAGCAATTTCCACTAAGACACAAAGTGTTAGATGGAGAATCAAATTAAACTCTAATGTTTTTATTAAATACCCACTGTAACGACTAAGGAGAGGATTCATCTCACCTCTGGGTATTGGATGGCAGTCTAAATGAGTTGGCCAGCCTTTCCTCTTGGGCACTAGAGAGATGCCACATGAAGAGGGATTCCCACCACACAGTCAAGGTGAAACCTATCTCCTTCTCCCTTATTTAAATACCCTACAGTCCTGCAAATCAAAACTCAAACATTCCTATTCTTAGAACCGGGAAAAGAAAACCATTTAACTGCAGGTAAATTATTAATGACTGAGGTTTTGCTTGAGATGGTCCAGCTGGGACAACATCTAAAAGTGGTCCTGCTGCCAAGGCCTCCACACCAGCGGTGGCAAAACTGTCTGAGTTGAGGTGGAACTGCACCTGGTTTGAGGGCAATGAACTGAACTATTTTCCACTGAATTGAGAGGGCTTTGGACCAAGGCAGAAAAAGATGCTATTCTTTCCCAACGCTGGCCCGTGTAAGCACGGCAGCTGTCGCAGTGATCCATGAGAAGCCAAGCAGGAGCGAGGCAGTGGGCTCTGTAATTACAGAGCTGTGCTGGTGAAGCCTCCTTTCTGGGCAAGCAGAGGTGAACACACCCATGAAGGAGAATGGCATTACTGGCCAGGGCTCGTGCACAAACTTCCCAGGGAGGGATTAAGACACTCACGTAGGCTTTTATGACTGACTCGGCCAGTCCTTCAGCAGCCCTGTCCATCAGAGGAACAGCAGGCAAAATGTTTAAAGCAACAGTAAAATCCTAGTCTTACTGCAATCAAGTTTACACCCTGAGTCTTTTATGGCAACTCACAATCTACCGGTAGAAGACAGGATTTTGTGATTGCACTAATACTTCTGGAAATTAATTTTAATTGCAAACTTGTGCGTCTTGGAGCATAAATAAATTCACAGAAAAAAGTCATAAGCAATCTTAAAAATTGCTCCAAAAATTGCACGGTGCATGTCAAACTCAACTGCTCTTCAGAAAGCATTAAAAAGTATCATTATGACTGCAGAACCAAGGTTTTGTTTCGTCATCTCCAGACACAGAAGACCAAACCTGTAACCCTTGGGTGGGGGATTTAAGGACATCAGCCCAGAGGTTACATTTAGGCCTCTGTAACTTTTTTTTAAGGAAAAGATTCAACTTTGCCATCCTTAAAGACACAAAACTTCCAGGAACTGATCAGGAAGACACTTATCTACGCGTTTCTATTTTTTCAATCTGTCATCCCACATGATACCTTTAGGTCCTGCGTACAGAAGGCAGTGTTACATTTAAAGGCTCATAAATGCAGCAGAAGTTGGTACAGCACTGGGAGTCTGTTTTGGGGTACAGTGCATATTTTTCATGTGCTGTGTTTACTCTGCAGAGCCTCCTATGCTCACAGTTCCCAGCACTTCACCTAATTCCACACTACTGAGAAAGGCCCTTGGTTTGGGCATCCAAGTTGAAAGGCATTTTCATGTATCAGAAAAACCTGTCCTGGCAGTCCTGGATGATCTCTGACCACAGGTTCCAATTAAATCAAGTCATTATGAGGACTTTGTTGTCCAAGATAGCCTCTGGACTACATTGCCAAAACGCTACAGACAGGAAATATATCAAAGGACTAATTACTTCCAAAAATAATCCAGACAATTGCCACATTGCCACGTTTGCCTGAACGGTCTCAGCCTTCTCTATTAGGATTTAGGTGCTTAAAATTGCAGCTTCCAGAAATAGCATCAAGTTGGTGAACTTCTCCTTGGGCAAGGAAGCCAAGCACAATTTAAGTAAATGAATGTGCAAAGTATTGTAACGAGTTAACCTCTAAAAGGCCTTCACTTTTAACAACAAAGAGCAGAGGCACTTCAGCAGCACAACAATTGCCCTGGTTCCCTAAATATCCCAGGGCGTTAGTGAATCTAGGCTAAATGGAAGATCAGAGCTAAAGCAGGATGAAGGCACACAAGCTGCTGTTTATTATCTACCAGGGAGCTAACATTAACTCAACACACAGCACCAATTTCTTGCTTGGCTTTTTGGTTTTGGTTTTTGACTAGCTGATGGATCCTCCTTTGCACGTTCCTCACCACCATGCTTGTGCACACCTGATAAAAGGAAAGGGGCCTCAAAGCTGCTTGTGACCCAGCTTCTATCTTGTTCTTCCACCTCACCACTATTGTGATGATAAGCATATCGGGGGGAACAGGCAGGCTTGTGAGACTTCTGCAGGCGAGGGTTGGTGGGCTGGGAAGGCAGCGCGTATTGTCCTCTCCGTCTGCACTCCTCGGCAAAGGCCTCTTCGTTTGCCTCCCCTGAAAAAAGCAGAAAGTGCAAGAGAAGTGAGCTGCACCCAAAATGCTAAGTTTAGCTTGAAAAAAAAACACCTCAGAAATGGGCTGGACATTAGGGGTCACAAAACTAGTGTTTTGGCTGTGGTTAGTCACAGATAGCCCTGTGGATCTGCAGATCGGGGAGTGTCTGGAGCAGAAAGCTCTATTAATGGCCTCTCACTACACTGAAGCCACCCAAAAAAGTCCACTAGATATGACAACTCGAGGGCCACTGTTCCCTTTTTCCCAAAAGACAGGGTGAGGGAGCTGAGCACATGGCCCTGGACAGTATTTCTGTCCTGTGAAGAGCATGTCATCTCATTCCAGCTCACCTGGACTATCTGCCTAGGAAGGGTTTGCCCTGCTAAAGGAGAGGTTAAAGGTAAAGGAGGGATAAATACCCAAGCTGGCTACAGGGGTGGTGGAAGACAAAGCCAGCATGGGTTTAGAGGGGTTGGATGTTGGACATCACAGCTGGAAGGATGATGGAGACATGTGAAGTATCACATGAAGATGAGAAATCATGTTGAAGCTGTGAGTGGTAAACACTCACAGAGGCAAGGCAGGCACACACAGCAAAGGCCAATGAACACAATGGAAATAAAACCCAATGTCTGAAAAAATTGATATGAAAGATGAGGTATTCCAGTCATACTCATGCTGTTTTGCAGATGACACTTTCCTTTGCTGCAGAAACTGTAACAGTACCAGTGCTGCAAAGTAGAGAAATCAGCTACCGTAACACACAAAAAACTCAGCAAAACCACACACTGAAAAGCAAACAGTAAGATAACAAAAAACCAACGAAAGATATTCAACCTGGAAAATAAGGGGGAGGGAAAAGGAGGGGGAAAAAAAAAAAAGAGTGAGAACAAAGGTGTGTGCTACATTTGTCTCTTGAAGGTTTTTTAAAGTTACATTATTTCAATTACTTAAGTACTTTTAATAGAGCTGATGAAATATGGCATCATTTTATTTGCATCAAAAGTGGTGTGTCACACTCTGGAAGTTTTTCCTGGGATGTGCCCAGCATCAGCTGCTTAGGGAGGGGTGTGTGCTCTCAGCTAATGCGTGTGCTCTTAGTTCATGGCTGGAAAATGCTTTGAAGATGGAAAAACCACCACATATGCAATACAGGACAGAGCAGGAATTCCCACTTTGTGTGTGCACCAAACCACCACCACTTTCATACACAACAGGTTGCATTGTCTTTACCTTGTAGTTGTACCAGGGGAGATGCTTCTGAGGGCATGAGGAAAAGCAGGCAAGGTATGTTTAAGCCATTTCCCAGTGCAATGTGGTACCCAAGGCCTTGCAGGAGGACTCGAGACACGCCTCACACTGCCCTGCTGTGTGTCTGAGCACCTGATGTGCCTGGGTATTATGCAGAAGATGCTTCCCTATGGGTGATTAAATGCCCATCCCCACCTCAACGCTCATGCTTTTGTACCCTAGAGCCTCCTGCACTTCCAAAGGCACAAGCAAACACCACAAAAACAAAAGTGATAAGACAAGGATTTCTGCATTTAGACTGCCTGCATCACGCCAGTGTAAAACCCTGGGGGTGTGGTTCCCCTTGCAGCAGGGGAGGGCTGGTAGGACAGCTTTTTTCCCCTCAAATGGGGCACAGCACTTCAGCTAGGAGAAGCAGAGGGCAAGGAAAAGCTCAGAGAATGCCAGATGCAGAATTGCCATCGTTTCCCATAAGAGGTTCCCTGATTTTACACACTACAAAAACAGTACTGAAGCATGTATCGGGCTAATGGTATGTGAATATATGCCTAAAAAATGCCAAGGAAAAAAAGAAAAAAACATAGGAAACAAGTTCATCAGTTGCACATACAAAAACCAGTCAAGAGAGTTCACTTCCTAACAAATTACAGTGCACCAGAAACAGGAGATCCGTCCTCTCCCATGGAAACACAAACTGCATGGCTCTCTTTTTGATGTGCAAAGTCTTGCTTTAAAATTTATATTGGCAAACAGATGCAGGAATGGGAAATGTGCTGAGGCCATTTCTGAAGCTCTGTGTGTTTGTGCACATCACAGAGACAGCCTGATCACAGACACTAACACAGCTCCTCGGTATTGGACTCAGGGAACCAGCATGCCTTTGGAATCCTAAAATGTTTCAGTTGGAAGGGACCTTTAAAGCTCATGTAGTCAAACCTCTCTGCAATGAGCAGAGACATCTTAAACTAGATCAGGTTGTTCAGAGCTCCATCAGCACGATCATGAATGTTTCCAGGGATGAGGCATCTACCAACAACCTGGGCAACCTGTGCCAGTGTTTCACCACTCTCATTGTAAAACAGTTCTTCCATGCATCTAAATCAATCCTCCTTCAGTTTAAAGCCATTATCCCTCATCCTATCACTACAGGGCCTACTAAAAGGTCTGTCTCCATCTTTCTTATAAACCCCCTTTAAGTATCGAAAGGATTAAATCCATCTGGGTCACCCAACAGAGTCATTCAGTTTTCCATCTTCCAAAAAAAAAGATAAGTTTTAGTTCAACAAATAGACCCCCCAAAATTGTCCAAACTTTTTGCCCCTTTACAAGTTGTGGGAGAGCAGGATGGCACCACAAATTAAATGGTGTAATATCATGTCAGCTGTGATTCAAATCCTGAATCGACTGCAGTGCTATGCATGGCATGATCCATCAGATCTTACTCTGATCATCCACCTTTAGCACACCTGGCACACCAAAACTAAAGTGTAATTTGCATCAACCATTCTCACCTGTTCTATATTTTGAAACATAATTGAAACATCTGAGCCAGACTGAATAAAGCCAGCTGTATCATTGCAAACAGGACACTTGAAAAGAATTTACTCTGGGAGAGTTCAGCCACACAGTATCACCACCAGAAAGTGCTTAAACATTGCTAGAGCTTTGTCAGCAGTGATGCTTGTCCTAGAAAGGGCTTTTAGGAAGACAGATGGTATGGAGGTGGGAGGCATACCTGAGTTCAGATCCTACAAGCACCTTTCAGGGGTGCTCAGGCTTTAAACAGCCCTCAGTTCCCCCAGTACCTCCTTCTTGCTGTCTCCTGCACCTCCAAGCCAGCACACCCACGTGAGAGCCCGGGCAGCCACGCTGTGACCCCAAGCAGGGACTGACCCAGGTTAAAAATAACACTATTTTTGCAAGCTTATTTTTAACCCAGCTCAGTGCCTGGAGCCAGCTCGTCCTGCAGCCACCTCAGCTGGGGCAGGGAAGGGGGCAATTATTGGGGGCAGCTGCAATCAGCATCCAGGTGTTAGGCAAAAGATCTTATTCCACTAATGCAAATAATAATTAAAAACCTTGCAGTTATTTCGCTTGCAAAACCAGTTGGGAGGAGTCACATTTCTTTGGGTTAATTCTGAAAATGAAGGATTCGGCATTACCAGTAATGTTTAAAAACAATAATTAAAGTTTGGGTTTCTGGTGCACCAGGTTCTCCCAAATAAACAGCAGCTTCTGGGGAAAAAGAAATCAAACAAGAGCTGTAGCATCCTAAAAAGCTGCAGTAGGACTACAATCTGCCTTCTGCTCCAAGCAAGAAGAGCTGGAAAATAATTTCTCATAGCAAAGCTGCTGCATGAAAGGGGAAAATAGGGATCCTTCGAGTCGCAGTTAACCAGTAGAGGGCAATATTGCCTGTCGCGAGGGTATCGTTATCAGAACAGCCGCTGCCAACCCGTATTTACACGGTAACACAGCGATTTTACACGTCTAACACAAACTGTGAGTGCAATTCTTGGGCTAGGTGGGCGCTCTGGGGGAGCTGCCAGCTACACCAGGGCATCTGTGCGTGCTGCTGGGAAGCGGAGATAACACACAGGAAGAAAAATGCTGAGGCAGAGACGGTCTAGGTGAGGCAGGACAGGTAAGTCACGGAGCACCTCACACAAAAGCAGCCTTGCACAGGCTAAAATTATTATTTTGTGTGACATTTGAAGTAACATCTATGTACGTCCTGGAATTGAGCTGCAATCCTTCCAGGAATCAGCAGTAATGAATGGTAGTGACAGAAGTATGCCGAACAAACCGGGGTAAACATCCTGAGGGTATCCAACTGCTGATTTGCATTTACCAGGTCACTTCCCGCATGGAAGGAGTGGAGCCTTCGTGGTTCCAGCATGGCAGTCCTACTACTCACATGCTATGTTCTTACACACCCCACCGAAGAAACAGGTTTAGAATCAGGGGTTTCCCCTGTATTAGGAAAGAAAAAGTAGGTGCACCAGTTTGCTCAGTTCGAAGGAAGACTTCCCTGAGGCCACAAGCCCGTAACCAGCATCAGAAACTGGTGAGGGACATCCTGCTCTATGTAATGACAGGACAGCTCCGAGCTGAGCTCCAGCCACCCACTTGTGCAAAGACAACTTGCAGGAAACCTACTCCATCCAAATCTTTGTTGAATGATGGCCAGCAAAATGTCTTTCTAATACTTCAAGACTTTGACGTTAAGGGGCAGTGTAAGGCGAGAAGGCTCAGCTGGAAGTCTGAGGTTAGTCTGAGCTGCTCCCCATGTGGACTTACAACACGAGGAGGGCAGAGGGAAAAAAAAAGGTTTTCTTGACTTCCCTCCCCCCCCTCCTATTGCAAGGGCTTGGAATTTACCCTGTGCCCATGGAGGGCACTGGAGTTTCTGATGACTCAACTACCTCTGCTGCTGCCATGGAGATCTGAGCTGTGACGGAAGGAGCAATCAAAAGTGAAAGGAAAAAATCCCCATTTAAATACATTTATCTGAAGTCATTCGCACGACTACCTTTGTAACCTGTTGATAAGGTTTTTCTACTGATAAACTTTTCCACTGTTACAGCAGCTCTGGTATTAATATCTACCTTAGCAAAAGCTACCAGGGCTCTTCTGAGACTGAAGTCCAACATTTGCTGGGAAGTCTCATGTTTTACAGGAAACCATTTGGATCTGAGAACTCATCTAACAGACCTGTCTACAGGATTACCCTGGGCTGGAAAATGTCCTGAAGATTAACTGCATCTTTTGGTTCTTCTCTTGAAAGCTTCTTATCTAATGTATTATAGCACAGAGAAAACATCAGGAGACCAAGTAACTTTAAACATAGAAGTCATCTAATTTGGAGGACCACACTTGAAAGTTGTGTTCAGAAAGTTGCCAAATCATCAATTTCTTTTAATTTCTGTTGGAAACAAGGGATGCTCATTATTAAAACACCAAGCCCAGGGTATTTTCTGAAACCACATGTGCACACAAACCCCCCTCATCCCTCCTGAAATTGTAGGCAACATGCTCAGCCAAGGAAATACTCCCTCACCATTACTGGAGGCTATGTTGAGCAAGTTCTTCTGATTAATTGTTCTTAAACTTGTTTCCAAATGCCAGGAAACACTAATACTGTGAACACTTAACAGCAGGAGTTATAAAACCCTCTTTCAGCCTGTGCTCTCTTGGGTATGCCAGGCTCAACGGAAACCAAAATTTGCATGAAGTCCTCTTTGGAAAATGTCTCTGAGTTTGACAGTGACAGCCTTTAAAAATCTGTCTTGCTATTTGATGTGATGCTTACAAGAAAAAGCAGCCATTTTAAAATCCTCGAATTAAAAAAAAATGCACATAGTTTTGAAAGCTGAAAGAGCCTGAAATCACTTAGAAACTATCCAGGGAATGCCAGAGCAGCTGCCCCATCTGCACAGCCACTTCTATGGCAGAGCTTTTGTAAACTGTAAAGGAAGTTTATTTCAACAGTTATGTTTATCAGCTAAAGCACAGGACCAAGGACGAGGTTTTGAGCTGGCTCACATAAATCAGTAGCTTTCACAACTTGTTTGCAATCGTTTTTCTTCCACAGCAACTGCACATTCCTCAATGATACTGAGAGCATAAGGAGATTCAGGGTGTCTTGGTGTCTGTCTGACACGTCCTTCCTGCAAAATTGAAGGGAGTGTTTAGCTAAAGTGGTGCCCCTGAGTGCTCAGCTGGTTAGAAACTGAAGATGCTGACAGCTCTCTATCTGTGCCCTGTGCAGAAACCTGCTGCCATGTCCCACCTCCTCCTCTCCCCATCTCCCATCCTGTGCTGGCTCTGACGGCTCAGCTGTACCAGCATCAATGGCACTGCCCCTGAACATGTGTTATGTCTCCCTGGTCCAACCCAAAAACTCACATTAAGTTTATAATTGCAGGATTTGGGCTGGGCTTTCCCAGGCCAGGACCAGCACTATTATCTCCCTTGCCACAGAAACTGGGCATTTCCTGCAAGGGGGGAGGGGGGGAAATTCTGAAGTGGCAGGTGACAGTAGGGAAGATGGTGGCAAAGTCCTGGGAAGTGATGGAAAAAGCAAGGGTGTGGGATTTGGGAGAAAGGACAGACTGATGGAGCACCTCCTGCAGTGCTATTTCTGTCCCGGGAGAGGCATGGCTGCAGCACGTCCAGTGTCCGGGAAAGGGCAGGGCTCAATGCTTTCTGCTCAACACACATGGCAAACCTCTGCCCTTCTGGCTTTAAAAGCTGGCAGTGGACTTGCTCCTTTTATTTTTGCCCTCATATTCAGCTGCTCCAGTGCCAGCTCACAGTTCCTGCCCAGCCGTACCCATGTGGCGCAGACCCAGGGCAGGGAAAGCCCCACACTGGGTTCACTCGCCCTCCCTGCCCTGCAGCAGCTCCCTTAGAAAGCTCAGCCTTTTTTTTTTGCCATCTGGATTTTACCTACCACCTCTGTGCACACCCGAGAACCCCATTATACCCTGCACTCAGCCCAGCATGTACCAACACGAATCCTGCATTCCCAGCACATCACAAGCCACCTCAAGACAAGGTTTCACCACAAAGACACCCCAATCTGCAACAAAACTAAATGAGTTTTCAGCACACACTAACTGCAACGGCACTGCAAAGGGGTGCTTTGACAGGAAATGTGATCGTGCTGCTCCACTGAGCAGCTCTTGGGGATCAAGGGCTACAGCCACTCCTGTTTGACCAGCCCTGAGCTCTGGAGTCTGGACTATGGGAGGGAAGCTGCTGGCAGAGAATGGAGTTACCTCCTCCCTGCCAAAACCAACTCATCAGATCTTCTGAGGCCCAAAGAATGGTCCTACACTATATGTGAGGCTAGAGAGGACAGGCTGAGCACATCCAGGCTTTTGCAGCTATTTGGCTTCTGTGAAAGCACATCAGGGCATCCATGTAGATTATAACAATTGGTCTAATCTTAAATATCTGGAACGTAGGAAATGCAAATGGCAGGAGGTAACATGAATCCCCATGTTTCCAGTAAGCAGAGAGATGACCCCATTTGCATGCTGCTGCTCAAAGTGAATTTTATTAATTTTAAAAGACTTTATCACATGGGGGCGGTTTATTCATTCCTTCATGAATTTTGAAAAGGAAGCAAAGAATGAGGAATGAGCTTTGCAGCTTGACACATATATAAATACAAATTAGCAAGATTTCAAGCTCAGAGTTTGAACAAATGGATCTGATTTTTAAACAGCAATTGAGATTACTTAGAAGATGCTGCTTTCTACACTTTCCAGGGTCATGTCAGAGGTCTACCACGGTTTCCTGCAAGTCTCATTGCACACCACTCCATTGCAGTGCTGCCAGGTCCCCTTAAAAACCTGCACCAGGGGATCCTACTCTTGGGACTTCTCTTCCCAACACTCACCTTATGCAACGTGTAGCTGAGATGGAGCTCAGACCACTGTGCCTCTGTCTCTTACACAGCCTCTCTTCCTCCAGAATTGGTACCATTGATGTGAAAATTCTTGATTTGGTTAGCTATTTACAAGGGCAGATAGTGACAGGACAAGGGGGAATGGCTTCAAACTGAAAGAGGGCAGGTTTAGATTAAATAAGGAAGAAATCCTTTACTGTGAGGGTGGTGAGGCCCTGGAAGACATTGCCCAGAGAAGTAGTGGATGTCCCATCCCTGGGAATGTTCAAGGCTGGGTGGGGCTTCAAGCAACTTGGTCTAGTGGAAGATGTTCCTGCCCTTGCAATGGGTTGGAACTAGGTGAACTTTAAGGTCTTTAAGGTCCCTTCTCAAACAATCCTATGATTCTGTGAAACAGCAGGGGTTTTTTCATCTCAATCATATTTCAACCTCAGACAGAAACCCCCTGGGTTTCATCTCTACCATGAGGAAGCCTCACAGCTCAAGTTTCACTCTGAAATTGTATTTGCAGTGCAAATCAAAATCCTACTGAGAAAAAAAAAAAGATAACCATTCCTTATAATGAAACTTAATACTTGCTACTAGAGGAAAAAATAAATAAACAAAAATTCCACACCACAACTACATGCAGCCCTGCCAGGTCTTCCACTGCATACTCAGACACAAGGTGCCTTCCACCAGTGTTTCCTCTCTCCTTCTCCCTGAGCAGAGCCCCAGAGACCTTACTTAGCACCTCTCACACTCATTCTCCAGAACCTCCCAGGGCCAGATGCAACAGCTCCTTCGCTGCCCTCAAAGACAAAACTTTACTTCTTGCCTTCAGCCCTACTAGGAGTTACCACCACCAGGTCAAGCAGAATTGGCTTCTAATTAGAAAACTCTTCATCTAGCAAAAGCAGAGGAAAAGTGCTCTTCTACTTTCATAACAAACTCTTTATCTTTGTAACTCTTAAAAACTAGCAAGTTAAAGTATCAAGAGGACACTTTATAATCCCAATAGCGGCCACTGCTAATGGGAGCATCTTCAGAACAGTCCTGAACAAGCCTTAATCTGAAAATTATACAGTTGTTACATATTTTTCCATTGATTATCAGCTTTAAACCAGTCTTCAAAATCTTAATGCACAGTAAACACAGATTACCATAAAAGAAAGACACATAAAGAAAAAGTCATGCAGTTAAATTTAAAAAGAAAAGAATCTCATGAGTGACTTCACAAAAATGTGATGAATGACTTCCCCAGCTGTTTTGTCAACACTTCCATAGTAATTTGGCATGAGCACAGAATCACCAAGTTTATATTTTCATCAAATGGCTATTAGTGCTGTTGAAATCTCACAGACATGAGACAGAGCAAGCTCCACCTTCTACATTGCACTGTCCATGCTCGCTTTGCAAGCTCTCATCTTTTCAGGTTAATAATTTGAAAAATATTCTCCCTTCTACCCTGAGGCCTAAATATGACACTAAGACTCTGACATTAAGGGTTTCATATATTAACTACAAAAAAAAAAAGAAAAAAAGAAGTACCTGCACTCAAACTACACCTCCCAACATGCAATTTATTCCTTATCCATCCATCCCTGCACTACTAGGACTAGGGCAATCAAATCCCATCTCCCAGTGCCTGCAAACATCCCTGAATTAGAGCTCCAGAGACCATCATCTTTTAAACTACCCTGAAAAAACAACACACACTCATAATAACGGGACATCTCTTGTGACAGCTCAGTAGGTTTCAAAGTGTTTCATGAACCCTCATCACAAAACCCAATCGTATTTCTGACATCTTCCCAATGACAGGAACACTAAGTCATTAGTTGCTGTTCAATTTTTGATGTGCTACTGACAAGTCTGAATTTAAAAAAAATAGTGTTCCAAGTTGACATTCAATACTAATTTTGAGTAATTTAATTGACTGTATTAAATTTGCTGTATTTAATTATGAACCTGTACACTGGCTTTACAGGACACTTAACTTCCAAACTGCACCACTTTTTGTTGTTTGCCATCTCCAATCCAACAGAAAACTCTCAAAGTTTCCAAACACTTTCTTTCCAACCCATAGTAAAGATCTTTAGCCTGTGCCTTAAAACACACCACAGTCAAGAAACACAACAACTAATTTTTCCAATCCTATCAATAACTCAATGTTTGTAAATGCAAACATTATATATGTATATAATGTACATTGTCTATGTATATGCACACATATACATATATGTATTTAAACACACAAAAAGATCAAGAAACACATGCTCAAAGTGAAGTGCTCAAAGTGTTCTCACTGCTCAAAGTGAAGTTCTGACCAAAACAGCCTACTGGAGAGCATAAAAATTAACATTTTCTCAATAAAAAAGAAGCCCAAACACCAAACCAAGAACACAACTACCATCCAACACTAACAATACTTACAATTCTCCTTTGTGCCTGGAAACAGTACCGTCAGTCAGTCTATATGCTCCTTCTGCAGAGATCCAGTGGGAGCAGGGAACATTTTACCAAGAGAGCTTTGTGAGTTTTGGAAACAGAAGGGGAGTTTGAACAGTGCCATCAGTTCCTGCCTGGTGCACCCAGCACAGCCATGTACCTCTCAGGAAGGTCACCCCAGAGTTGCCTATGCCCAGAGTGATGGCTGCTCCCATCCTATGATGCTGCAATGGCACCATCCCACCTTCTCCTCTTTTAACACACCTGGGAGATCCACGGGATGAAGCACCAAGGACAATAACAACCATTTCCAACTACAATCTCCGGGGCCAAAGCAAAAAAGAAGGGACCGGTATTTAAGAGGTTCCACAAAGGCAGAGAAACTGGAGGGCTCTGCATTCCAGAAAGGTGCAAAGCACACTGGAATGCCACAGGCTCTTGGTGGAAAAGGTGGATGTGCCCTTGGAAGGGGTGCACCCACCAAAACTGCACAACAAAACAACAACTTGACACCTGAAGTTGTCATAACGAGCTTTTGCTCAAAACCACCCAGTGTTAAGGATGTACCTGCACCTCTTGTAATTCTGTGATGGCAGTGAAAGCTTTTCCAAATATTCAAGTGACCATGGTATAAATATTTGAAAGCTTTAAGAACAAATCATCAAAACTGAAGAGGTATGAGCAGTTTAAATACAAAGACAATTTGGTACTACTGGCAGCCCAAAGTGCAGCATCCTGCAGAGCTACTCCACCTCCTCCTTGAACACCAGAAAACTCGGAATCTTCTCAGAAACACCTGCCAAGAGTTTTACTAAGCTTCAAGATGTCAAACTTCATTTACAAAAAAGCCTTTCCCCTCACCCTTGTGAATCATTATTACTCCCTTTGCAGGGTTGAAAATGTCCTGCAGTCAGCACTGTGACAGCAAAAGGAAACCTAGAACAGATGCACAACAGGTAAGGCTGACATTCACCTACATCTGTTGTCATGTAAGCCAGTGACTGGCATGAACAGTCCCAGATTTTGCACATTTGAGAACATTTCATCACTTTCCAATTATAATTCTAACCTTGCCTGAGCTGAGGGTATTGGATAGAGCCTGCTATCTCTACAGAAACAATCTCCTTTTACAGTAATATTTAAAAATACTAAATAAAAGAATCATCTGCTGTTTTTCTAAGGAAAAAAGTTGCTTAGTCAAGACTGAGTAGTGGACTGGAAACAGAATTATGGCTGGCAAGGCAGTGACATCACCTTCCAGAGATGGAATCTGTTTGCAAAAGCCTTCAAAGCACTGAATTTCAATCGAGAAGCTAAATCTATAAATAAAACCACTCTGTTGTAACACCAGCATTTGGACATTGACGACAGTTCAGCGAGGAGCTCAGAGTGTCCACCTCCATCCCAATTACAACTGAAAACATGGAGGACCTATATTTTAAGGTAAGATTAGCCAGAACTGTCACAAAAATAGAAAACCCAAGAGGCTTTGAACTCTGTTAACCATCTATCATCTAACCTACATTAAAGTTGCACTTCAAGTTGACAGCTTGGCTCTGTGCCACTTACAGGTCCATACTCAACACCAGAGACACTGGCAATTTGGGAAATTTTGCCACCACACCCAGAAAACACAACAATGAGCTGAATCTAGAGCCCAATGTGAACAAAGAGTTGGCTTTTGGTTTCAGGAGAAGCTGGGAGGCACAAGGAAAAATCCACTCACTCCCCCCCTGCAAACAGCTCTCATAAAAGAAGTTTCCACTATTGGAAACTATTCTGTCCAGGGCAACAGAGCACCCAGCATGGGCATGACTTGGCTTTGTGATTTATTCTATGAAAAGGGTTACCAGGGATGTAGTCATCATCTTCTATAAACATTTTGGGAGCTAAGCATACATGTGATCTCAGAGCAAGTGCTGGAGGACAGGGAAGAGTGGAAACCACGTAAGAGTAATCAATTAATCTTATGTTCTCAATTTTGTTCATCAAGAAGAGCAGGGAGGTTTAAACACCTGCATCTTCTCAGAAAAATGTTTTATTTCCCTGAGTTGAGCTTCTTAAGGAGTGATTACAAGAAGCACTTTTCCCATTAGTCACTGCATTAGAAAGCACTTAATATTCACTTTCTGTTCTATGACACTTTTCAAGACAGAGTTGTATCTGTTAATAAATAAATAATTAACAGCTACAAAACTGCTATGGGTAGGCTTCAAGACAAATTATGCTGCTGTCTTTTAACCTTTCAACAGGATTTTCCTTCAATTCTTTCAGGCAAATACTTTCAGGATGAATCAAAAGTAGGGCAATAGCAATATTTCAACAATACTTCAGAAAGTAGACACTCTCCCCCTTGTAATGGATTCTGCAATTTATATACTACGTAGTAGTAGCTGACAATGATATAACACCTCAAAAACATGAATGTAAGTAGCAAAGTACACATAATTTCTTTTTACTTAACAGTGGTAAAAACAATCGTCTACTTGTTATTTTCTACCTGCTTCTCAAAAGAAAACATTGTGTTTAGCCTGGTGATGTCTCTTCCACTATCTTAACAGGGGACTAAGGTTGTACAGCAAACAATACTGCATTTTCTAACTCTGAAATAGGTTCCATGTAGGATAGAAGTCAAATCTTTGAAAGTCCTTGGAAAATATGGATCAAATTGACAGAATTCTTTTGCTTTGACAAGTTACAACTCTGGTACATTTGAAAGACAAGCAGTTTTGCTAACAAGCAGTCAATATACAGGAGGTGTACACTGGCTACACACTTGGCAAACTACAGAAATATTTCTGTCTGAGCCTTCTTTTAAGCCAGAAAAGGGCAAAGTAGTACAGCACGTACACTTGTTTGCTTTTCCATTAACAACATTCCGTGTGTCACCACAGCTGGCTGTGTCCATGCTGGTGACTGGCAAAAGCCTTACAGTTTTTATTAGTTGCACAGAAAGGAGACTGCACAAAGGCTATTTTAAGAGCTGAATATTTAGATCTCAAAATATGGTTAATTTGACCATAGAAGAACTAAGACTTTGTTCTAGAGTTCCAGCACTCTCCAAGAAGGATACTTTCCCCAGAGAAATTGGAAGGACCTTAAAAAATACCAGGACTTTACCATACCATAGCCTACATTTTGGTTTTGTTCCAAACTATGCTTGATGGTTTTATGACCCAAGTGCTGCTGAATTACAATCTAGGAATTTGCCTTTCCTCAAGTTTCTCTTAGAAATAAACTTAACAAATGAAGGTCTGGGTATATAAACCCACAAAAGCATCCACAGGCAGTTTTTCCACACACATAAGCCCTGGAGGATGCTTATCTGGCTATTCCCTGTAGAGCTATTTTTCTGACATATTGCAGTCTTAGGCATTTAGCACACTACCAGAAGTGATTCAATTAACAGAAGTCCAGCTTTTTTCATCTAGTCACTCAAAATTCAAAACACACATTGCTATCCACATAAGATTTAACAAACACCAAAAATAAAAACTTCACATCATTAAAATGTTGCCCACATCTGAGAAAATGAAGAGTTCATTCTGCCATGTGAATCTTCAGCATATCATTACACTGATTAACAACAGACCTCCTAATCTTCATCTCAAGAGTTGAAATTAGGCTGTCTCAAACTCTGCAGTCTGTTGTTGGTGAGAAGACAGGAGATATACAAGGGCTCAACTGTAATGCAAATTCCAAATCAAATTCCCTGGGATCATGAACCTCACCCTGGTTCCTCCTTGTCACTTAACACCCAATTTGTTCACTACAATAAAGCAACTTACCTGAACAGATCCAGAATGTCTTCTCCCACATGAAGTCCACTCTTGGCACCCACACATCCCAGACTGGATGCTTTAGGGCAATCGTCATCAGGCTGCCCTAGATGCAGGTGGTGTTGTCTCCTCTCTTCCCAGCTCCTCTGCTTCCTCAGCACCTCCCAAGAGACCAGGTGTCCCCCACATCATGAAAACATCCCCCAGTCTCAAAACCATGGTAAGAGAATGTGACGTGTGCATTAACAGAGGAGAGGAAGGGAAGAAGCCAGGATGCAGAACATGAAGGCAGGCCTGAAGGAACACTGTGCTCTATGTTGCATCTTGTCCTATACCCCATGCTCCCAAGCTTCCACTAGTTCTCTGTAACGCTCAAACACTCGCTTCTCACTAGAAGATATTTTTCAGAAAGCTGGTCTTTTAAGACACTGAAAGCCAGAGAAACTAATGCTCTTGGCAGGTTCTTCCAACAGTTAATCATCCATGTGTTAAAAATGTATGTTTATCTTCTCATTTGAGTTTGTCTAGCCTGATACAAATATTTGTACTCTTCTTCCAAATAAGGTGACCTTTGATATGCACAGTTTTTTCTTACTGGTGTACACATTTTTTTAGAATCAAAGTGGAATTTGGCACACCATCCTCAGGCTGCAGAAGCACTTCCCTTGCCTGCACTGGCAGGGAAAAAAGCCTCGAGGACAGCCCAGAGCCTGGGCCGGCAGAGAACAGGCAGGGTGAAGAGGACATGAGGCAAACGCCCACCACTTCTGCATTCACTGGGGTAACTCATGATCATATTTCCCTGATGAGAAAGGCAAAGGCCAAACAAGGAAAAAAGCCCTTGAAATTTATGTCAGCAGTGCAAAACAGGCTGCATTGTGTTCCTGCTTCTCCGTTACTAGTTTCAATGATCTTAAGATTTGCTGTTCTTCTCTGGGGTAAAACTTCCAATCCCAGAAAAGATGGAAATAGCACTAGAGGTGTTTAACGAAAGAAACATTTTGGTGGTTGTTCTAACTCTGAGGGTGAATCTCCCTGAGAGAAAAATTTTCCACCTCTTCGCACTCACTCAGGAGCTCAGTCAAAAACTGAGGGCAGGAGGCTTGTGAACACTACTCATGCTTGCAGGCAATATCAGATACACCCAAAACAGCTATGAATTAATTTCTAACCCTCTCCTGCTTTTCTGGACAGGCAGCTCCCAGTAGGTTGTACAGAGATGAATAATGCCACCAGTACCTTTGGTGATAAGGACCAGACCGTACTTCCTGTAAGCACCAGCAGTAAGAAATATATATGTTGAGATTAGTAGACTAATTCTGGGGGGTGTCTGAGTGACCACTTAACAGGACATGTGCAAGTAATTCAAAGCACCAAAGTGCCTTCTGATGAGAGTAATAACATTACTGAAAGCCTGGCCAAGGTCCTCTGAATACAAAAGGCTTAGTCCTCTGACTCTGGCGGAGAGAGGCTGCAGGAAAGGCTGAGCCTTGGCCATGTGAGCTTTCGCCATTTTCCTCCAGAAACACTTTCCTAGAGAAGTTCAAAGCAATTTTAGTCTAGCTCCTCCTGGAAGAAGAATGAGAGAGGCTGATACTACAGGATATGCTCTTTCACAGAAGCAAGGCACAGGACTCCTTTGCCGAGTACGACAAATATCGCGACAGGATGACAAATTCAGATTTAGTTTCTGTAAAGAGTAAAAGGCAGCCTCCAACTACATGGCAAGGAGAGAAGTTTGCCAGAGGTGGCTGTGGTGACAGTTATGCAAATAAGTGATAAATTAGCAAGTTAATCTTACTCCATATATCAGTTACAAAGACTAACACAGACAAGACATGTATTTCTGGAAGGAAACTGAAAGGCTGCCCAGCTTTGCTACCAGATGTCTCAAAGCCTCTGCAGCCTTAGGACTTCTTTTTTTTTTTACCAGGAGATAAACTCCCCTCCTGGACCACAATTCAATCGAGCTGTAACCAAGGGAGAAGATTTCGGAGTTACTCCTTTGCATCTTCAGCTGGTTTAGTAACACTTTCAAGCATTACAGACATAGCCAAAATAATTGTCTCTTCTGGCCATCAGGAATGTATGTTGCACAAAATGAATTCTATTACCACTCACCCAGGCTGGATTCCTCTCCCATACTAGTAATAGAAATAAATTTACAACTAAGACACAATGCAGAAGATTTCATATCTGACTTCTAACAGTCAAGAAATGGAGGAATTGAAGTCTTCCTGATGAACTGTCATTTAATATATCACATAACAGACTGTCATCCTTGAGTTTTTACAAACCATGTGTTTATATTTAATCTCTCTCAGAATTTACATTCAGGTGTATGAAAGGATTCAGCTTTATTTTCACTGTTGGTAAACTTAGTAGCTACAGGGGTTTTTTTTTCCTGTTTTTATGAAATTCATTTGTAGTTGGCTGCATTGAAAAGAATAGCTGAAAGAGGTCTCATTTGTGATTCAGTAAGATATAGGGCAAAGCAAAGTTTTAAGAGTTATTACTGGAAGGCTCTAAAAATTTATTTTCTTGATTGTCAATTTTTAAGTAAAGCTCAAAAATGATCTTTTTTTAGTGAGATTAAAATGAACCCAATATGCTGCAAAAGCTGACATTATTGTAAAAGCCAGAGAAATAAAGAGACAATTCTACATAATAGCATCCTTCCAATAAAACGTTTTACTCCTCAATTAATTATACTTTAATCCCCACCATGACATTTCAAAGCTGACATCTTCTCAGGCAGAAGTCTTCTGCTTCCTTTATTTAGAAGGCAATTAGCACTCAGGCCATCAGTGCAATCTACCTCACACCAGGATATCCCAGCTTTCAGACTTGGGCAGTATCACATCCAAGCTATTGCATATCTTTTGGCCATGGTGAGCATGACAGGGTGTATGGTATTCATGTGGGTTTTTGATTAACTTTCTACCAGCTGTTGGAAGGTAACACCTAGCAAAGCACTGAGTCTGCCAGAACATGGTTTTCAAAGAAGTTTCAGTGAGTGTGAATCAGCACTCAGCTTGCACAGGTTCAGGGTTACAGCTCCAATCATCATAGGATTTTAATTATTTCATTGTTTTTTTAATCTGACAGCAGCATCTCAAACATGAGGCTCACTGCTTTAGAAATGTATGTCCTATGTAGCAGAATATAAACCAACCACCTTCAGCTCTAACCTTTCAGGAGCACACTTCACTCAACAACCAACTCTAGCCATTTTTTCCAAAATCAAAGCAGACCAAGCAGTAAACCCTATAGAATTATAAATTCAAAAGGTATAGTTTGCAACACTCACAAGGTAAACGTACTTAATTCCAACACTATTGCAACAAAAGGACTATTTCAGGATTTTGAGTGGAAGGTAAGTTTTGTACCCAAGACAACCACTTCAAGACAAGCAATAAAAAGAAAACCCAAACGATCTATGTTGAGTACTGTGTACAGCAAGTCTGTAGTCATACAATTCAATCCTAAAGTAAACAAGACCAGAGGGAGGAGACAGTGCAAACAAGCTTTCTTTTCCTATGTTAAAAAAAAGGAACGTTTCAAAGTTTGGTTACTGCTGACTGGCAGATTACTGATGTCCATATTGCCACTACCCTGTGAGAACAACATGACTTAAAAAATAAGCCTAAATACCAAGACATACAAAAATCGCAACCAAAGAGGTAGTTTTTCCAAAGGAACTAAGAAACACTTCCACAAAAAGGTTAACAAGTATTCTAATACTAAGTTAAAGCATTGCACTAACATTGAGAACTTTTCACAGGTTCTCTGACCACAAGCACCAAACAGCTGCAGCATTCATTTTGCAACACAACCACTATTAGAAACACTATCCTGTTACAACCACAGATTAAAGTCAGGCAGAATAGGTAATAAGCTCAATTCTCAAACAGAACAGGAGCAGATTCAGGAACAGAACTCGCATTTCCAAAAATAAAAAATAAAACTGTATCACTGGGCCATTGCAGAGATGGTCTGAAACACAACACAATTAAATACAAAAGCCAAACCTCCAGTTACACCTGATGTCAATACACCGGAGGCAAGGAAACAAGATAGCCAAACACAAACACTGACAAGAGTGATACAAAACCCTTGGGCTTAGAGGTGATGGGTTTTTAAGTCTTTTACAACCTTCAGCATTCTAGCACAGTTCAGCAATTTATCACAAGTTGATACAGCATCCATTTTAAAAATGCTATGTACACGTACTCTGCAGAGCAGCTTTGTCCCTATACCACAGAACAACACCCCTGATTCTCAGTACAGAAGGTATTGTGAGAACTGAGAACATCAAGAGCTGCAGCCATTTTAAAATGTGAAGCATTCTAAGGCAAAATCCCAAACTTCTTGAGTAAAGCTGAGTGGAAGGGGTAGGTGCCATGCATTCTAAAGAGAAACCTGAGTTAGTGTACTGCACTGGAATTACTGCCATGCACGGGGAACCAAAAAGAGGTTGCACCAGGGGAAAGCATTACAAAGTTATTGTATCCACCAATGAACTTTGAAGCAGAGCAGGAAAGAGTAAATGACTTAGCAGGTTCAAAAACTCCATCTTAGTTTTTCCAAACCATTGGAGGAAGCTTAATTTAAATGGGACGGTGTCCCTAAATGTTCAAAATTAAACCCTCATGTATGAATAAATGGCACTTTTAATCCAACAGCACCTGGTTTTGAAAGCTGCCTCATCCCACTGTACAGTTAATGCTTAGCATTTGCTAGAAATTAAGAACCTTTTCTGTTATTAAGTATTTTGTACTATTTTGGCCAAAACCGAAGTTTAAGGAAATTTGCTGCCCTTGATGATCCACCACTTCTAGTGAGTAGTCTTGTACATCCATGCAAGTGCCATATTAGCAAGGAACAACATAAAATTTTTTCAAAGCAACTTAGTAAGTGGGTTTTCAAGAGAAAGTAATTAAATTTAGCAGAACAAATTCGAAATATATAATAGGAAGAATTTTAAATGACTTAGCACAGAATGCAGATTTATTTTGTGTTTTGAAAATGAAGCCAGATGCAAGAAGTTGCATGAAAAAAAGAAGTTGGACAAGGTGTTATTTCAAAAAACCAACCTGTTTTCTACATCCTGAAAGAGATGGAGACTAGTAGGTTTAGGTCAAGTGTAAGGTGACAGGTTTTACATTTGGAACTGGAATTGCCACTCCAATGATATACTTGGACCAAGACCACATATCCACCCAGTTCAACCACCAGCCTATACAAAGGCTGGTGTGTGGGTATCTCACTACTGCAGGAATCTCTACTGCCTAATTCTGCCTTCTGCTGACTCATTCCTGTGTTTTGACAGTTTCTCTTTCTACCAAGGAAGTGCAGCACTGTCATTTTAACGCTGCATTTTGTCCAGCACTGACAATCTACCTGAAGGCAGAACAGAGACTGTCCAAAACACCGGATCATGAGCACATTTCCAGTGTTAAAAGATTTTGTTTTAGAACCCTAGAGTGACCTCTTTGTGTATGACACTATGAGAAGGACCACACTTGTCTAGGTAAGAAGATCTAAGACAAGTATGTGGGTACAGATTTAAGACTAGCCACCCTAATTGTGTTCTTAACCTGGACAAGGTAATTTAAATGTTAAAGAAGACCTGAGATTAAACTAGAAGGTGAAGTTTGTCAGTTTTATGTAAAACCTACAAGTATCCACAGGAAGGCATTCAAACAACTCCAGATTGTCCTAATTTTATTTGACTTTGTTAATCAATTTTGAAGCAATTTTTACAGTTTACATAATTTAAAGGAGCACACTGTGTCCAATAAATATAAATTAACATTTTTAATAACTCAAGACATCACAACAAAGCCAGATTTTGAAATAAATTGCCTATTTAGTTATCTGGATCAAGAAGTAACATACAAGGCAAAGGAAAAAACATCATTGACAAGAAAACACTGCTCAATTCTAAACTGAGTTTGTGCTTCTACTCCAAAACACAACACTGAAGTAATAGGAACTCTGCAAAGAACTTGAAAAGGTACATAATTTCTTTAGTCCCAAAACCAAACCACATATTTATTTCTTCTTCTACATGTTATTTTGTGCGGCGCTATCGAATTAGCATTACTGGTAGAGGGACAAAAGTACAATATACTTTGCTGCAAATACATATTCTGTTGTAGCAGCTTGTTAGCTTGTTGGCTTCGCTTAAGTTGAAATGGTTTTCCTTCATGAAAAGGAAGAGCAAATCTTTTTGATGTATTTAATAATCAACACATTTGTATGTTAGTACAAAGCAGATGGTGTTCAGTACGAAGGCATTAGGTGATCATCTGAAAACACCACAATTTCTTTTTTTAAACACTAAGCCACTCTGAAGAGTTTTGTGAAAGCCAGATGTTCAAAGCTGGTGCTTAGATGAAAACTGCACATCCATGATTTGTGCATGGAACTACCCAGAGCCTGGCAGGTGTTAACATATGCCATTAGTTACTTGCATGCTTTCTCAGTGACACACCGAAACAAAGGCATCTTCCACTAAACTTTGAAAATCTGGTCTTAAATACAAATGAATACTTTGCTTCATTCCGTTAATTTAAAAAAGGGCATTAACCCATCTTTCCATTTTTGTTTCACAAAAAGCAAAAAGCCTTTTCATTAAGAAAGCCTTTTTATAATTATTGTTTTCCTGTGTACCTATGTTCCCTACAGATTGCTTCACAAAATAATCTCAGCACTTAAAACTTTAGAAAACGTTTTTAAACAGTTACGTTAGGCCTAGACATAAAACAATTATATAGTAGGGTAAAAGATGGAGTTAGAGAGTCAGCCTGTGAACGCTTCTTAAAAACAGGTGCTTCAAATACAGATTTAGAAAAGAAATTAAAAATCATGTTTTCAGTCACACTGAAGAAAACATCTGCAAAGAAAAAAGGCCCTCATCCTTAAGACTGAAGAAAAAGATGGTAAGAAAAAAAAAAAGCACCGTTTTCCCAAGTTGCCCAAATCACACACAGACACAAGAAGGTTACAAATGCCATTCATGAAAGAATGCACCACAAACATCAGCATTTATTCATTTTGAATTTTTTTTAGCAAATGACAAAAGACTCAGCTCACTGGCTTCACTTTTGTTTACCTTTTGCTTACATTACACATTTAAACATTTGTCAAAACTTACTAAGTTGTCTGCATTCATGCACAACTAGAAAACATCCTTAATTTATTTAAACCAGAAATGCATTACCAGAAATGTATTAACATTGTTCACTACTAAACATTTAAAAAAAAAAAAAGTTGAAATTATTAAAAAGGTTATCCTGTAACTTTTAACTTCACAGCAGACTTAAAACTACTAATTGGCTCACATTTCAAATTGGAAAAAGCAAGATTCATGCTAGTGTTAGTGTACATCTCGCCCTAGCACTACTGAAGGATCATGGTTCACCTTGATCACAGATAAGAAAAGAAAAGTGCATACAGAAGTTTACAACAATTTTAAGGACAAAAAATGGTCCAATTGATGTGGTCCCAACAATTAACTCAAAAGTCTATGACAAATACGAGCTTCCGTGAGCTATTTATACTACTTAAGATTGAGTACGGATATACAGAAAGTTGAATTCGTTTGAAATCTTCAAAAAATGTTCCTGTCAATCCTCAAATGGTGGCTGTTATAGCTTAAAATTTCTGTTAAATGCGTGCGTTGAATTACTTGTTATCCAAGCGTAGCAGCTGCTCCTTACCATTTATTGTTAGCGACCTTAACTGGCCATCTTCTTCAACTTCTACTCTCTCTCGTCCATTCTCAAAAATCCTGTAGGACAAAAACACCATTAGCCATTTTAAAGCACTGAGAGCAGTTTTAAATACACACCAGACCTCAGTTTTAGATAAGGAACTAGAAAGGAGCACAGCCTGGTTAATGCAACTGCAATTGTCAAACTTTTGTATTTACCAGAGCAGGAGCTGCAACTCGTAACCATCTGCATTTCCCCACCAATATGGCTTATTTATAGCAGGAAAATTGCTTTCTGGAAGTTGGAATCCTCCAGTTTGTAGAGTTCAGAGCTGCCACCTCATACAGTCACAGTTGTGCTGACACTAGACACTCTTATCTAGAGCTTTACAGATCACCTGCACCATCCTGGCATTGCCTTTAGTACCTACTCATTTGTTACATGCATAATATTCTAGATACAATCATAATTTTGCATGTCTTTAACCCACTTTGTTTGATCAGAGCAAGTAATTTGTAGATCTACTATACACCAAGTTTATGACCACCATGTATGGTAGAAAATTGAAGTATCCCTGGCTGGAAAGAGGGATTATTAAAGAGCTATGTGGGTTTGGGTTTTTTATGTTTGTATGTTTCAGAAATGGGAAGATAAGGAATGGATAAATTAATTTTAGAACACTTAATTTATACGTAAATTTAAGCCATCTGGGAATTCTCCCCTCATGATTCAAATGAGGAAACCACATGGATAACAGAAAATTTTCTGGAGATCAGACTTGTTGAAGAGGATACACCCATATTAAAAACAGAGACAACAGCTTCTTGCCCAAAGCAAAATATTACTCAGAGGATTTTCACTGTGTATGCTGGGATATGAATCTTCTTTAGACTCAGCTGCTTTGTGGGCAGACATTCTACAAAGCTTCTCAGAGATAGTAAATGCATTTTCCTAGATATGGCTAACCACATTTTCTTGCTTCTCCCCTAATTTCCTAAGTATGGTAACAAATATAAGACAGAGGCATACCTGATGTAGCCTATTAAATAACCTTTTAATATTAAAAACAAACTTTTGCATAAACACTTTCTTTGGTCTCTTTCAGCTGGCACAATTCCCTCAAAACTTTCAAGGCAGTTTTCAGATTTTTCTGGAATATATTCACACAAATATATCATGACCACACCAGCATGTGACAACAGAGGCTGCTTTCAAGTGGCCCAGGTGACAAGATCTCTCTTGTATAACAGGACACAGAAGAACCTTGCACTTTGAAGTATGGGACACAAGTTACCAGACAAAAAAAAAATTCATCCTCCCTTGCTTTTCCATAATTTTTTATTAAGTACTGAAATGACATTTAAGTACTTGTTCAGTACTCCTGTAATTCACTGATCATGATGTTCCACATAGGTTATTCTACAGCTAAGACTTGGGTTTGCCAAATGCAATGATTTCCCCATCACAAGCATGAAATGGCAAGAAGATACTGTTGGTACTATGCTTGAAAGTTCACTTTACAACAAACAGGAACATTTTTCTCCAAACCAGGCTTCAGTTGCTTATTTCACTTGACAGAAGAAAATTACTATGAAGAGTTGACTCAAACACTGCCTAGGAAAGCAAACTAGACTAGATGTTAGGGAAAACTCTATCACAATGTCTGCAAAATTTCAAGTCCTCTCAGACCCCAGTTATAAGCGTCACAATCACCAGAATCCAAGTACATGTTTCCCTTCCACAAGTTCAAGCTGACTGGGCAGACAGTAGTCAGGGACCATAATAAAGATGCATCACTATACACAATGTTCTGAAGGCCTCAAAGAGCTTCAGCTACAGCATTAAGCAGGAATGCCAAGAACAGTAGGAGAACCCAATAAAACTTCTCAAAATGTTTTTAAGCATTCAGAGAAATCCAAATAATATGAACACAACAACAAAAGTAAAAAAACCAGACATACATGTATCACTATATGTATGTGTGCAAACATATAGTATATTTACATGCATGTAATTATAGCTATGTAAGTCTCTACACATAGTTTCATAGAAATATATTTATATCACTTGCCTCTTTGTAGTAATTTTTCTGCCATTAACTATTTTAGTTGAGGTTGATACTGATTTGAAGTTACCCATCCCACTGCCACCAAATGACGTAGAGGAGAAGGACGAAGTAAGGCCTCCGTGTCCCAGAGAACCAAACGAAGTAAAACCTATGGGAAAAGAAGGCATTTGACTAAAAATGTATTTTTGCATGACTGTGAGCTGCAAATTTATCATCCACTCAGACTATAGCCTAGTTTCAGGATGTCCTAAAACCATCTGTCAACTCCTCCTCTGAAAAGGCATTGAAGCTTGTCTGCTGAACTCAACCATTCTCCTTTCTCTCCACTGAGGGCAAAGCCAGCAACTCCAGTGAATCTGATCATCTGCTTTAAAGGAGATGTTGGGATGTCCTGAGCTGGCAGACAGAACAAGTCTTGTATCAGTAACACCCCAACTGATACCCAGAACTTTAACACTCTAAAGGATGCTGACTGCCAGGAACTCTCAGCAACCTTCGAGAGGCAAGTCAGCATCCAAACAGACCACCCCAGGCTCAGCAGTACCATGGGGTTCAGGAATACATTTTTCCAGTGTATTTTAAGGACCTAAAAACCATCACAATGCTAGCACCTGAAAACAAACAGAACAAAAACAATTCTAAAGCTACAAAGAAACTGTAGTACCAAAATAAAGAACCCAGGGAGTTGTACTTCTCAGAAGTCTGTTCACTTCACATGAACTTTCAGGTATCCCAAATACTGTAACTATAGTTTTATTTACATTCATGCCTTACAGAGAGTAGCTTAATTAAAAAAAAAACAACAGCCCCAGAATTTCCTGAATGGAAAAGGTAGCTTATTATACTGCAATACTTTGTGAACCAAACTGCATTCCTTGTTCAATGTTACGTTTACCTGTGTCAAATGGAGGAAAACCACTTCCAAAAGTAGGGAATCCACCAAAGGCAGAGAAAAATGATCCACCACCTCTGTTTCTGCTTCCCCTTGCACACCGTCTGCCCCCAAAGAAGTCTTCAAAAGGGTCTTCTACAAAACAGAAGACAACATTTAAGAGGTCAGTATTACTAAATGATTCTGTACTTAATCATTACAGATTCTTTATTTAAAAAAAGACCTTTCTTGTTACAGATAAATTATTCCTTTGAAACATTTGATGCTACTGAACTAACAGTCCTCTAAAGGTAATTCCTATGATCCATCTGGACTAAATTCTGTTTCAATTTTGGACCCCAAAATAATTTTATATATAAAAAGTAGTTGATTTCCTTGTTTTAGCTGTTTAGCATTTAAAAGCAGTAAATCTAATGTAAAATTGCACACAAGTACATAAACTTTCTAGCTAATTTCTATCCAGGATTTATCACAGACCACCTGATAGGTCTCTGAAAAGTAACTTCCAGATAGGTTATATTAATTATTGAAATATAAAAACAGCAGACAGGGACTGATGACTCATAATCCTGAAGTGTTCCAAGTGTTAATTTTATCACTTGCCACATTAGATACTTCAAACACATATTCTGATGCACGTTTAGGCAGCAAAGTATGGAGGCTTACACACAGTGTCCCAAAGAGGCATTCAGTCCATACCAAGCAAGAGGAAGAAGGGAGAAACAGACAAAGGTGGTCATGGATAAAATACTGTTTCAAATTCAAGTTCCACTGTTACATCATTCAGAGCAGCTGCTGTTCCATCCCCATCAGCAAGACAATAGTCTCTTTCAAAAAAAAAAGAGGGGTTGTGCTACAGGACACAACATCAGACACCCATACTTTATTTACTTTATCATATTTTTACTAGAATTATCTGAAAACTGCTTTTTTCTAGTTCTCTTGAGACAAAGAGCATCATAAAAAACTGCAATCATAAAACAGATATGTAATAAACATAATAATTGCATTAAAACCAGAAAGGTTTAGGAACTACCACTACTCTTTTAATCAGTCACAGCTCTCCTAGAATCAGTGTTGTACAGTACCAATGATTTTACCAAGTTCCACAAGAAGGGACTCAATATTGAAAGGTAACAGTCTGAAACACTGCTCAGAATAATCTCACAGTGAAAAATGCAGAACGTGATGAAAGCAGCAATAGAAGTATGAAAGCAAGGAAAGACTTGTAATTGTGTGACTGTTCAGGACTACAACTGACAAAGCAAGGGTCAGAAATGCAGTATTTATATATTTATATGCAGTATTTATACTACCCCAAAAAACTCCAAGCTGATTTATGATAAATCACCAAGTTAATACAATATCCTTTATGCATCACTGAGTAATCAGTATGATAATAAAAAGATATAAGTTACCATCTGGTTTATCACTGCAGTTACTTACACTTGAAACTTTACAATGTATTTATGCTGAACAATGGCAGCCACTGAGGTTTGGACACATACTCCCATCAGCAAAGATATAAAATGCCAAAACCAACTAGAAAATAACCCTATCCCTCCTCTAGCTTCCACAGTTATTGAATAAAACAACATAGCCCCAAACTTTATTTTGCATACACTAGACAAGCAAGTCTAAGATTTTTTTCTACCTCAGCCACTTTTTGTTTTGTAGTTTCTTTTTTTTCCCTGTAAAGCCACTACCTCAATACAAAGTTCCCTCAATATAAAGCTGACCTTTCTATAAAGCACCTTTATAGAAATTAAACCAACAATTGGGCATGGAGATATAGGGATTATTATAATTTCCAAAACAAGCACAATTTTAAAATGCAAATATTAAAAACGGTCTGGTTTTATCAGCCTAGCATATCAACCAGCAAGTAAAACCACTGCAGTTAATTGTTTTGTAGTCCAATTTATTCTCACTGGAATGACTCATAGGTTCACTATGAAGGTCATTCACTCACGTGTACAAATGATGTATATTATATTACTCCCACTGTTAAGCTTTCTATTTATAATCCAAATTTTCCTGTTACCTGGACTTTAAATAAAAACAAAACAACCTATCATGTGGGCTTCAAGTTTTTAATCCCCCCCAGTCTATCAGCCTATTCTGCAAGCGAATCTCTCCTCCTCGGCACAACAGCTGCAGGAACACCAGGTTATTTAAGGGAGGATCACAGAACCTCCCAGAGATCCCTGGTATCAACCCAGCTTCTCGATGGATTATTGCCACACCAAAACCTAACGGAGACTTTGGACATGCCTTACTGGCCTCTGTCAGCCCTGCACACCAAAGAGGGAGATCAGCACTTGGTATCAGCACGTGTTCCAGCCTCAGGTGATTGCTGTCAGCAGCCCTGGGAATAATCCTCCAGTGCTCTTCCAGTAATTCCCTCCAGTGAGGTACCCAAACCACTGTTCCCCAGTGGACTGCAAAATCCTCAGCAAGATGGATTAGGCAGAGACAGGAAAAGGGATAAGACTTTTCAGAGAAAATATTTCTTTACTACTTTGACAGCCAGACAGGTACAGCAGGCAGAAGAAAAAATATGCCAAAAACATGGAGGAAAGAAGGCAGCAGGAGGCTGCTGCATATCATTTGTTGTATCTACCAACAAATACACATTAATAGAGGAACCTCACAGCCACTCAGACCATTTATGCTTTTAGTCCCCAAATCAGGGTGATTAATTGCACCACTCAGCAAAATAATAACATTTCAGCCTTGTAGGTCTGGTTTTTGTGATTT
>WEIV01008471.1:69814-99162 GCA_013390005.1 Calyptomena viridis | reverse complement strand
CATGGGTTGAGATAAAGACAGTGGCTCTATGACTTCTAAGACAGCACCTGTCTGGGGAGCTTTAGGTTGGGTATTAGGAAAAGGTTCTTAATCCAGAGTGGTTTGGCACTGGAATAGGCTGCCAAGAAGTGTCTGGACAACACTCTCAGGCACATAGTGTTAATCTTGGGGCTGTCCTGTGCAGGACAAGGAGTTTGACTCTATGATCCTTGTGAGTCCCTTCCAACTCAGGCTATTCTGTGATTACGCCTTTGTGAATTCTTGATTTCGCTTTACCTATTAAACTGTCTTTATCTCAACCAAGAATTTTCTCACTTTTACTCTTCAGATTCTCTCTCCCATCCCAACAAGGAAAGCGAACCAGTGTCTGTGTGGAGCTCAGCTGCTGGCTGGGGTTAGACCACAACAACCACCAAACTTACTTCATTAAGTTAACAGATACATAAAACACTCTGTAATCCTTACCAATACCCTTGAAAGTACATTATTGACTAGAATCAAATAAAACCTTTCTTTTGATAGTTTTTTTCTGCTTCAAAACCTAACTAAAGCAATAATTAAATTACCAGCAATTACCTGACAGTCAGATGATGGAGCTAACAGGTTGAGATCCTATGACAAGGCAACCAAAATAGCCATTACCAACACTGTCCAAACCTTGACAACCAGATTTAGCTCTAACAAGACACCATGTTCTATTAAGTTTTAAATTATTTAATACAGAATGTTGTTTGTTACCTACACTCTTAAGCATCGTAACAGGCAGTCAATACCCCTAATATTAGCCTAAGACCCCATCCAGGCCAACTTTTAGACAAAGGGCAGTGAAGATCACATTTAACTCCAGAATAATGCAGAAACAAATGGAAATACACATAATGGACAAAGTGCAACTACTACATAGCCATGGCTGTCATTAAGTGTTGGGAGTTAAATTATCTGACTGAACACTCAAGGTTTTCCCCTCTATGTTCTGAAATCACAAATTTGCTATGAAAATATTAAGTCTAGTATCCGTAGATCAAGTTTAAAATCACTAATCACTCTGGTAAGACTCATGCATCTCAAATATATTTATTTCAGAGCAAAAATGCACCAAAGATTCACACTTACAAGGAAATGCTTGGAATTTGCTTTCAGATGTCCATTAAACACAAGCAAAATTACAACCTAATTTTAAGGTTCTGTTTTAAGCAGAAGCTTTTTGCTTTGTTTGATGGTTTTGGTGGGTATTTTGTTGTGTGGGTTTTACTGGGTTTTTTAAATGTTGTTTGTTTGTTGGTTGGTTGGATCAGGGTCAATCAAGAGCAAAGAAATAGCATACCAACTTCAGCAGCCATAGCATCATGGAACTAAACCAAAAATAAATCTCATGTGGCAGTTTCTATAATTACCACTCATTTTTATTACATGTCAATCTTTGGAGTCATGCAGTAAACAAAAACATACAACTGTGTTCAGTTACAAGTTCTAAATACTTTTTTTTTAAGTTTGATCTTCAAGTATAATTGTGAACCTACTGTACTACAGACTGGTATGCTATTTTTTCCAGTGTGACTGCACAAAACTGTAAAACATAAATGCCAGGAAATAAAACCACGTACCTGATCAACCCACTATTTTAAAGTGTATGTTTTGTTTAATAGTGTTAGTTTATCCAGTAAAGACAACATTATGCTCTTTAATTAATACAGCTTAGTTTTTTCTTCTGCAAAGGATACACTGCAAAAGAGCAGCATTGGCAAAATATTATTTATATGAAACATTTATTGAATCTTATTTGCAACTCTTCTCCAGTGCAAATAACAGAATATTGCAATGTACAGATCAAAAATTAGGCTGTATGCACACTACCAATAATTCAAAACACATAGTACAGGGAAAAAACCCTTCATTTGGATTAATTTCCCAATACAAATGCCTAACAACAAAAACTAAGGTCAGCACAAAAGAAACAGTAGAAATATACAACTGAGTGGGGGAAAAGAAGCAGAAGAGGTAAAAATCACCCCTCTTACCAGTACTGGGAACTTATAAACCTTCCACCCAAAAGGCTGTTTTGAAAACAGTTTTGATGATGATTCCTTTTTAATTTTTTTTAAATTTCAAGATAACATGTTACATATAGGCTGTTGCTACTAACAATTTCATGCCTTAATTTATCTCTTATGTAAACCTAGAAGGATTAAACTATAAACCAAAGGGATTTCAGAATAAAGATCTTGAGAAAACTTGCACACAGTGAGTTATAAAATTTGAAGGCAGTCAGCCAGCACTGGTTTTGAGACTTAGAATAGTTTCTCTTCAGAGGCTCATACCTTCAAGATTTCACAGCAAAAATTGTATCTCAAAGCATGTTTTATAGACTCAGTACAGTCGTGGAAGACATCAAATAATAATCTTGCATGCATGGAGATTCAAAAAACATACATTATAGCCTGAAGGCTTTCTCTCAAGTTGTTAACTTTAGCCAGAACACAAAACTCAAAAAAATCCCACCAAAAATCCCAGTCACAACCACAAAGTTAATTTTAATGTTTCACTGATTTGTTATAATAGCTATTCTTCACTTTTTGGTAAGAGGTCATATTACCTGTCCCTACATGCAGTCATCTAAACATAGGCATCTGCTGCCACTTTAGATAAATGTCCTAGGGTAACCTGCCTGGTCTCAGACTGAATTCCAGAAGGACAGTTTCTCCTATGCCCTGTGCCATGTGTGCCAGGTCCATGTAGATGTCCAGGGCATCTCAAATAGCACTGGTTACTTATGTTTAAGCAACTAAATTAGAGCTCAAAAGTCTTACACAGGGATGGTGTGGGCAAAGCAGGGAGCCCCTCTTAATCAAGACCTAGGGTTTTTGAACACCAAACATATTTCTTTAATGTTAACAAAATTTTCAACAATCAAAGCTTTCTGTATTCCTACACAAGAGTATCCACATTAATTTAAAAGACTGTTGCAGTCTGAAAGACTCATTCTGATTCCTGTAGAAAAGCTATCTGCTGCTTGCAACTAAATGCTGAGACAGCTACAAAACACGTATGTAGATGGCAGCTTAGATCTTCATTGCTGCACTCATGAGCTCTATGCTAATAAGTAGTATAATTAAAAGAAACAAAATTAATTATGAATATCTTGATTAAGGTAATAAAAAAAATGAATGCTGTAACTTGAAAGGTAGCTGAAAGTGGACTGAACTGAGTCATTCTTGCCATTCGCTTTCATGACTCAAACTCACATAAGGAAATAAAAATATCAGTTGACTTTAGCTGATGCAACAAGTGCTGGTGACATAGGCTGTGCAACAGTCACTCCTGGGCACCAATTAACTCTTTTTAAACTAAAGCCTGGGGATGGCAATTCCTCCAGTACAAGGACTTCAGCTGCTCACCATCAATGGCAATGAACTAAGACGGCTCTTATTCTTTTGTAAAATCCTACACATGGGAAAGAAAGCTCCAGAGCCATCAAATCAACCCCTGCTCAGGGGAGGTCTAGTTAGTGCCGGTCAGTCACAGCTTTGGGCCATAATGTTTTGGGTATCCCAAAAGGCATAAATTCTACAACTTCTTTGAGTAGCCTGGTCCAGTGTCAACCTTCAAGCTTAAAAGGATTTTTCTTACATGGGCTTGGAATATCTCACGCTGAAATCTGAGTCTAAAGTCTCTCATCCTTCCACTGTGCACAATGAAAAAATCTAGCTCCTGTCAGTTCTACACTGCCCACAGCAATCCAAGTTTTCCTCTTGGTCTACTAACAGCTGAAGAAATACATCCTAAGATGAGAAGCCTTCCAGCCATCTGATCATCCTCGTATCACTCTGCTGTGCTTGCTCCAGTATGTCAGTGCCTTCCTTGCACTGGATAGCCCAGACTGGACACAATACTCCAGTTGCAGCCTGAGAGGTGGGGTGCAAAAAGCACACCTCTCATCTCCTGGCTCCGTATTTGTTCATACAACTCAGGTGGCTGGCAGCCGTCTTTGCTACAACAGCTCATGGGCAGCTTATGTTCAAAACTGTTGCCTACCAGAACCCTCCACGTCTTTGTTGCAGTGCTGCTGCCACCACTTAGCCTGTCACACAGGGTTGTTCTCTCCCAGGTGCAGGCCTTGCACATGCCTTAGCTGAATGTCATGAGGTTCCTGTCAGCCTGACAAAGTCCCTTTGAACAGCAGCCTTGCCTTCCAGTGCAAAAACTACTTTGCCCAGTTTGGTGCCACCTCCAAACTCACTGAGAGCACTCTCCATACCATCATCCAGGCTGCTAACGAAGACATTAAGCAGTACAGTCCTCAGGTCCAAGCTCCATCACAGGTAACCGACCACCGGCTGAACTTTGTCCTGTAGAACACACCCATCAAGGTCAATGGTCCAGCTCATTTATTGCCCACTTACACAGTCTATATCTTAGCAGTTTGGCTATGCAGATATCAATAGAGATCATACCAAAACCCTTTAAAGTCAATATACAAAATAAAAAGTTAATTCAAAAATACACTTCGACTTTACTCCCTATTACAACACTATTGCTGATATGCCAGAACTAAATGGTTGCCACTTATGTTAAGATCATTCTCTATGGGACAGCAAAGAACTAAGTATAAGTCACACAGAAAATACTAAAATTCCTCCAATCAACATTTTCAACTCCTACACATGTAACTTGGTTCCACAGCTTCTGTATTACAAAGCCACTGCAACCCATATTAAGATCCTGTCTATTTGACATTTAGGATCATTACCATTCTCATTACCCGGTTTTGTGACTAGCAGTTTATAGCAGGTTATGAACAAAGACATCAAATATCTACTAAGAATATATAACCACACAGGTTTTCTTTTTTCTCTATTTCAGTTATTCTGTGAATCAGTAAGTATCAGTAAAATAATTTCTAGGAGTTCACCTGTAAAAAAATCATTTCATACACTTAAGATTATTGCAGCAGATCCATGTTAAAAGAATTTGACTGGAAAGTCTTACCACTTTTCTTTCTCATTTTAGGAATTTAAAAATACTATTACATAAGCAGAAGTCTGAATGAAATACTCTAGAAAATAGTGGCCCCAACTATACTGTGCAGAACAACATTAGATGCCCAAGGCAAAAGCTCGAACAACGAATAGAATGACCAGGGAATCAGTACTTAATGAACAAAAAAAAAAAAAGAAATTTTGCTCTGAAAAATAAATTTTCCTTTACTGTTCACTTTTCAAAACAAAGCCCTCAAAAAGTGAGACAGTACGTTGGTTTAACATGAAAGGATAAACTATTAAAAGCAACAGTTGTAGTTTATTTCAGCCCTCCTAATATTTGGAGGTGACATCATTATCAAGAGCTTGAAGCTTCTGTCAGGTCTGGACAAGGGTTCAAACAATAAGGACATGCAGAGGAGATGGCCTGACACTGACAAGGTGAAGTGCAGCTGAAGGAGAGCTCAAATCTAAAACTGGAAATGGCATAACTGATTAACTGGTAGCACACCAAAGAAAACAATGTGTCTCGAGAGCACAGTGAAATACAAACTATATTATGTAAGATAAGAGGCTGTCAAACCTTACAACTCATTTTGGAATTACTAAAACAAGTGCTATTACACAAGGAAGGAACTCTGTCCTCTCTCTGAGCACCAATGTCTCAGTTAAATACTACACTTTAGTGTATAGACAAATAAAAATCTAGTAAAGAAAGTCAGAGAGCAGTTTTGAAAATTTGTATGAAGAAGCTATAGGTGGTTTTTAGTACAAAATTATCATTATGCAGAGGAAATAAAAAATATAACCTCCCCAAAAGAATATATATTTGAGAAAAAAGCAGCAAGAACATTAGCTTAGGGATGAAACCAACATGCACTTAAGAAAACATATGGAAGTTACTTCTCTAGAGGTTGTAAAAATGAAAGAATCAAGCACTTGCCAACAAGGGTAGTCAATCTACACACAACACCACCTGAAAAAAGGTACTAAGTGAACTCCCAAGGTACATTCCAATCAAGAAAATTTATGATTCAAGTGCCAAGCAATTATACAGACATCTGCAAACCACCTGTTACTGAAGAAAAAACCCAAACCCTAGACAGCATTTACATTAATACTATTCTTACTCTATGTTCAGGGTCTAAATAAATTATTTGAAGACTTCAAACATATGTTGAGTCCTTACCCTTAAAAGGGACTGATTAATGTCAAAACCAGACAGAATAAGAAAAATCTCTTGTTTTAGGAAAAAGTAGTGCTAATTTATTTAGATATAAACCTTTAATCTGAACATGCTTGCTGAAGAATAGAATTTTCACTTTTGCTCTGACAAGATGGGAGGTAAAATTACATGGTATAGCACTTTCTAAACCACAAACTGTAAGCCCACACCCAAAAAGTACAGTCTCTACTTTGCTACTGTTATCATGAACTGATCAAATTTCCATTGTCAGTTTTTTTTTTACCAAATGCAATGCTTTTCTACTTAAATATTTTAAAGATTTCTGCTCTTTCTCAAATGTTTTCAGTCAGTCTGGTCAAACCCAATTTTTCAACACATTTCACTTATTTTTTACAATAAAAGTCCTAAAGTGGAATTAAAACACCTAAGGAATATTTCACCAACGGTATGCACTGCAACAAGGTACAAAAAGCAGTACCAAAAGGGATGACACTAGCTGGAAAGAGGTGGCAGGAATCTCTAACAATCAAATTATTCAAGGCTTGGCAGTTGATTTGTCTTATTTGGAAAGCAACTCTTTCAAACAAGAAAAAAGCTTGTTTCCACTGTAAAGACACCAAATTCTCGGCAGGAGTGGGGATAAATCAAGACTGGAGATGGCTTTGACACTTCAAAGATTATTAGTCACTTTATGCACTGAATTGGTTATTTTTTATATAAAAGAACATTACCTGAAGGTGACATAACATGATACTGATTTACTACTGCATCATGGTATTTGCGCTGTAATGACAGATGATCTACAATCAACAAACACTTGTGAAAGCTTATGGAAAGCCCAAGTAAATGCTGTTCACAATAAGTAAGTCTGGTTTTACTAGAGTGTATTTGCTTTAATTTTTTTTTAATTGCAGTAAGTAGTCACAAGAGGTCACCATATTAAAATCTCCATGAAAAAAACCAAATCATTTGTAAACTAGAGAAAACAGTATATGCTATCATTCTGATTAAGAGGAGTTGGTTTCACTCACATGGGTATTTCGGGCTTAAGGGCCACAACTATAATCTAAACCATACAAACTCCTTATTAAAAATTGTCTCTCTTGCTTTGTTTTAGATCAAACATTCAGCAGATTAAGGTAAGTGGTAGCCAAAAGCAATCCAAAACACTGCAAATTTTACACTGCAACATGCAGAATTGCTTGACTTTGTCCCACCACAGGAAGGAAACTAGTTCTCTTGTCTCTGCTGCATCTTGCAATAAAGTTAGAGTGATTACAATCCATTTTACTTTCCCATCTTTATGTGACTGAGTGGCTTACAGCAGTACCATTACTTTCCAGTTTAAGAACAACACTGGTTAATAGAATGCTAAATAAGATAATCACAGATTTGTAAAATTAATTTGAATTAGTTTAAAAACAAAAGAATCCCAGGGAAAAAGAAACCTAAAATATAAATAAATGCATTTGATTACATCATCTTTATCTTAAAACACTGGGCCAATGACACATCTGTAATTTTTATTAAACCACTTGTGTTGAACAAAGTATGTTCTAACAGAGTACGTAAAAGAAAAACTAAGCCTTGTGGGTTTTACCTTATATTTATAATGATACGTGGTATCTCCATGCAAGTTAAAGAAGTATTCAGAGTCAAAAGCTGCAATAATTGAGACTGTAACCACTACATGGAAAAATTTCACCACTCTCCATGTCTAAACACGAGCCTACATTAGATGTCTATTACTAGAATGTGTTTAGCACATGACAGCTAAACATATTGGTTTATGAATGATTAATGAAGAGCCCAGGACTTTCTGTTTGCTTGTTTGGTAGGGGGGTTTTTGTTTGTTCTTGTTTGGGGGAGAATAGGTGGGGGTTTTGTTTGTTTTTAACTGCAACCTTTTCTGTCACCAGTTTACATCACTTTGAAGGATCTTATTTTTATAAAATTTTAATCTTAACATCTATAGTAAGATATTCTTCATTTACATTAACAACCAAGAAGTGAAGAAGGAAAAACAACTCTGAACAAAACCAACAAACAATTTAGGTGGGAAAAAAAAAAAAGTCACCTTCATCAATCTGAAACAAATATTAGCACAAGCCCAGAACTATACAACGTTTACATATGTTGATTCTTCTGGACTAGATTGTGGTAGGAATTGTAAACCAAGCACTCCGTTGGCAACTAATGAAGTTAAACACAGTCACATGCCATGTGTTCTTAATCATTTAAACAGTTAATTATTTCTTTTTTCTTCCCTCCTCCCTTTCAACTACTTGAACTAACAACATCAAGAAATTTTAACAGAAGGTATTCTCAACATAAATACAATCTACAAAATGCATACATACGAAATTCTAGTCAACAGAACTTTAGAACTATGTAGCTCTAGTATTAAGCCAGCTATACTATCATCTCAAAATATCAGCACATATTTAAAATTAACTTTTTGCCTGTTTTGACTCACACCAAAAGAAAGCTGACAGAAACAGCAACATTATACCTGAAAAATACATATTTGTAACAGCAATTACCTTCCTGCAGTAATTAGAATCTCTTTAAATCCAGTGGCAACTTGGTCCCGAGGACTGCCTTTAATTTTGGGAATCTTGCAACGCTTGCAGTTTCTCCAAATGAGTTATCCAATTGCATCCCAACTTTACATCAAGGTAAGTCAAACACAAAGTATCCCTACATTTTTCTGAGAAAAAAAGAACTGGACAAACAGGCCAAAGAGAACTTGTGGTCAGCTTCACCAGTTTCCCAACATAAAGATCAGGGAACCAAAACCTCAGGACACACCAAAGAATACTGTTGAAAATAACTCTAGAAGCTCCAAAGGTTTTATGGACTTAAGTTTGATGCGTTCCTATTTTCGAAGTCCACTTACCTAGGAGTTTCAAAAAGCAGCTATCACAAAGATGAAAATTTGCTAGTTCACATGGTTTACTCAGACATACCTGCAAAAGGTCTCCTTCATCGAAACGTAGCATTTCTATTATGCCATCCGACTGGATGAAAGCTGCAAAGAAAAACAAAAAACTAAGTAATTGAACAAAAAACCTGTTTTGTTATTAAATAAAAATAGGAACTTAAAACACCTAAAATCTGCCATACCTCATTCTGTAGACAAGAGTTACAACAAACCAAAATAAAAATGCAGAGTCTAACAAAATGCCAAACAAATCTGTGACTCTAATTTTCCACTGAGAAGTACCACACTTGGCAAATCAGTCTTTTGGGATAAAAATGTTTAACTTCAAAGGGGACAATAATTTCTAGTGTCCCTAAAAAAAACCAGCTGTACCAAGTTTACTCCATAGTTCAACCAATATGACAGACTGGATACCTAAATAACTGAATTTAGTACATTTAAGCCCACAAAGAGTTTGGACACTCACAAACAAAATTTCTGTTAAATTTATACACCAAAAATCTTAACTATACATCTGAAAAGCCTTGTTCACACTGTTCCCTAATCCTCAGCATGGCAACAACTCTCAATTTTGACAGTAACACTAAAATTTGAAAAAATTCATATGTATTTGCACAGTTAGACTAAACTACGAAAATTCATGCCTCAGTCACACATAGGATCCTCAAATTCTCCACTTATGTCCTCTAAATGTTTGGCCAGCCAATTGTTTTTCAATTCCTCTCAAAATGCAGGGAATGCTACTTTCTTTTAATGACAAAGAAATAAGGGCATTGCCTTTCCCATAAAATATAATGATGTGTACGAGAGTGAATATGATTTAAAGAGCAAAGAAAAGTTCAAAGAGTTCTACATTTTACTCCCCAAAAGTCTAGTGTGACACATAAAAAAGCAGGTCTTTAGAATAAAATACAATAACAATCTCAAACCAGAAAACTGCATTAAAAAAAAAAGAGGCCTATGAATAACTCCTCCTCTACCACATGTCCTTTTTCCATGACTGTCTTTACCATAGAACTAGATGAAGTTGATGGTAACACGCCCCTCTTTCCACAAGGAGGAACAGCTTCAACAGGAAGTCAGATTTCCCAGCACACAGAAGCACAGTGTGCACTTCTGGAAGACAGATTTTGAATCCCAGTCTGAAAAAGGAGATTTAAACCTTCATCTCCAACTTTGAAGCTCAGTGTTCTAACAAGAACAATTACAAAGATTACCTACATTGCCACTCTATGATGCTTTAAGAGAAAAAATGACATTACTTCCAGAAAACAAAAATGAATAAAGGAATAAAGGCACCTCCCACACAGAAAAACATTCGTTTTGATACGTATTTGTCCCAAACACTCCCTCACTGGCTGCTTTAATAACATCTCACTCGACACCCAAAATTCAATATGCTACTTAACATGACTGTAGATCCCATCCTGCACCCCTGACTCCTCCATGTATGTTGATACCTTCTCCTAAAATGTACAAGTTCTGCAGCCTTGCTCTCATATGACCCAAAGTAAAAGTGAAGGTAAAACAAAGATTGCTGCTGTTATCACCAGAAGTCTCCTTTGGTACACAAAAACATACCACACAAATAAGCAAAACTCCCAAACAAGAAAATTTTATACAGTTACTTTTCAAACCACCATACCTCTGAATCCTCATGTTTTGTGACACAGGCTGAAAAAGCAGCCCAGCTCAGGTGGAGTGTGAAGATCACCACAGAGGGGAAAGGGAACATTCAGATTTTAAACAACATGCATGTCCTGCAATATTAACCGTGGCATGGGCAGGCCTAGTCAGTCGTGTCAGCTATAACGTAGGGGGGTTTGGTGTATTTATTATTATTACCTTAATGTTTTCCAAAACAAACAAAACTCATCCTTGATCCAAGAATCAGGAGTTTGGTCAATCATTTATACTGAAGAACTATAGAGAACATAGGGCAAGAGATTTAAAAAAAAAACCCAAACAAACAAAAACAACAAAAAAAGCATTTAAACAACTATTATAAGATCAAGTCCTATGGTTCACAAAATCTGGGCTTTTAAAACTTAAATTACTGAGGTAGGTCTACCAGTTTGAAGTTTAATGCTAGAAACAAAGAACAAGTGAAGTCTTCTCAATTTAACTGGCAATACGCATGATGTAAGATATTCAAGTCACTGTTTCATTTTGGGTTTAAAACCACTCAAAAAATCTGTAAGTGAATTGCAGTGCAAGACAAGAAAATGAAGCTTTGACATGTTAGGCTAAAACACAGAATATGATATTTAATGACAACTTCAGAAATGACAGTTAATGACAATTTCTGATGATGACAGAAATGTCATGTTATCCTCTGTGCAAAAAACCCCAAATTACAGATTTGCCAAATTCTCANATAGGATACACTGTCAGTACAAAGAGCAGAAAGTAGCAACAATTCTTCCACAAGGATAATACATACAGAAGCTCACAGAAATTAGCCCAAACTTTGTACCCAAGTCACTTGAATTCATGCAGCCCTTCTGTAAACCCCAAACACTTTCTCAGCCACTCTTTACTTACTGCATCTTTGTGACAACTCATGAACAAAGCAACAGATGTTACAGAACATTTTGAGTGGATGACACTGTTAAATAGAAGTGCCATTCATCATTATATCATTTAAGAAATGTTTTCAGAGAGCAGATGACAGTTAGTGCCAGGTGAAGTCAGAGGCGCTGCAAAGCNTTGGAGACAAATACGGAATGAAATTATGTTTTCTTATGTGTTTGATTTATTGCAAGTTTAACAATCACAATATTTAAAGAAAGAATTTTTCAATACAAGCACACTTTCCTAAGAGGCAAAAGGAATTGCACTTCTGAGGTTGGGCTTTCTGACATTTAATTGTTTTCTAGATCTCTTCTTTAGAAACAAAGAATACACAGCACTTGACTGTGGCATCAGGCACAACCAAAAAAAAAATCCTAGANAAGCCTGTGTTTCTACTTTATTGGTTATTACATCAAAGCAAGGAAATGGCAAGTAAAATACCTACACCTTCGTGAGATGAAAGCTTGTTTTTGCAACTGGCTTCTCAGACTCTCAATTCAGGATGAAGCAACGAGTCACCTCATTTAAATGAGGCAAAGCCAATTACATTTTAAAAAAGCCCCACAGACGAGTCATAAAGAATCACCCAAATCCCTGTAAGAGCAGCTCTCAGACTGTCCAACATGGACCACAGAGGGGACAAAGTCTTCTTCAAAGTGAAATGCCAACAGTGCCCTTCTAGGTATTTATTTGGCCATTCCAGAATTAGAAGCAGTTGCTCACTTTTTGCACTTGTGCTACCTGACCTAAGCAAGTTCACAAACTTCTGCAGTGCAAGTCCAAAACCAGTCTTTTCTGTCCATTTATACAAAATATGTACGCCACCAATAGAGAACAGGTTATTACCAATGCCCAAAGACTCTGCAAGCAATTAAGTATGAGGTCACTCAGGCATGCTTTATTAGGTGAACCACTCCACACACTACAGAGGAAGACAACTGTTTTCTGCTAAGTCCCTAACAATTCGTCCTGGAAAAACTTCTTTCCAAAGCTTCAGCTGATGCCATCATGGTCCATTACCAGACTAATACCATAGACAATACTTCAATACTCTGGAAGAGTAAACTGCAGCAAGTTAAGAACTGCTGCCTGTACCATTACAGTCAACCCTGACACATGACTGCTAACTGCTATGAGAGGGCCACAACAACATTTGGGGTGGGAAGCGCTTCAGTTGTCACAGCGTGATCTGCCACTGCACAAATCAGCAGCCAAGAAGCCAAATTACACATCAGGAAAATAATTTCTTCCTGACCCTACAGGAAATTGAAGCCCTGAAGGCTGATTACAATAGCTGTTAGTCAAACTTTAAATGTTACTAGCATGTTCACAGACCAAAGAAGGAAAAGGATAAATATTCATATCCGCAGATTCCAAGGCCAGAAGAATCAGTGTCTTCTTTCCTCCTCACCTATGCTGAACAGAGTACTTTGTTTTAAGAGGCAAACACAAATCCCTTTCAGCAGAAAAACTCTGCCCTTTCAAGCTCCTGCAAGAAGTAAATGTAAGATTCATGACAACCTGTAACAATTTCAGTCACTCCCATTACTAGGATAGTAAGTGATTTTAGGGTCAAATTTTTCCAGCTTCTAGCTTGTCACAGTAGGTCACTATTAATTTAAGATATATAAGCAAATGCTAAAAATACTGTAAGTTTCACTTTCTGTTTGTTTTCAATTTACAGCCTTTAAAATGCAACCTCTTTGATTAAGTCAGCTTTACTGTGAAAAGCCTATAAAGGATATCAGAAGATGATCATGAATGTAGATCTTTACACTCACTCCAGAACACCTTGTTCTACTGGGAGCGCTTTCCAAGCTTTCTGAACTCTTCAAAGGGCAAAACAAAACCCACAATCACAGCCTCTAGTCCCCAAACCACAATTTCTGGCACAGTAATTATTACCAGTGGATTCCTAATTGCTTTCCCTTGCCCTTTCCAACAATGTCACAGTGCTTTTTGGTAAGCATCTAATATAACAAAAATTAAACCAACATCGGCCCAAAGATATACTGATTTCACTTAAATTCCTCAAAGCTTAAGCAGCATCATATCACAAGTTTATACACCTAGTAGCCAAATCTTGCTCAAACAAATCCATAACTTGATTGTCCAAGCCTTTCACATTTGAGGTTAAAACAAGAAAAGTACAGATGTATAAACCATCAACTACCAAGCAGAAAGTTTTAAAACCCTACATATATCCAAAGTAAACAGGAACTTGATGTCAAAGCCACTGTAGCCAACAACAGGCTTTAGATGTGACTGAATTACACATAACAGAATAAACTTCCACGTAATGCAAGACCAGTGAAGATGCCAAGAGTCTTGGTGCACAACAATAAAAAAAATGGCTCCCAGGTTATGAGGCCTACTTTGACTGGGATCTGATTTTTAACGTGGCTTTGCAAACTTTTCATTGACGTAGCCACTGTCCATTCCTTCATTTTAATAGGAATGTCTGTTCTGGCAAATATATTTCAGAATAGTGTTTTTATAAGCATAATTTAGTTCTGGAACAGCTACTTAACAACAGTGCATTCATTTATTTTTACGTTAATCATCATATATTCTCTTACACTTCTGCAAGAACTGTTTTCTTCCCTAACTCTTATCTAAATCAGTTTTCTAATTTTCTTGTAAGCTTGTATTTATACAAACCAGTATTATCCAGTCTATGAATTTTCTCCAAATTCTGAATATAGTGTCCTAACTTAGTAAAATCGGCCTAGAGTGATTATTTAAATAATTCCTAATTTACACTATGTTTTCTTTTCAAGCNTGTTCTACTGGGAGCGCTTTCCAAGCTTTCTGAACTCTTCAAAGGGCAAAACAAAACCCACAATCACAGCCTCTAGTCCCCAAACCACAATTTCTGGCACAGTAATTATTACCAGTGGATTCCTAATTGCTTTCCCTTGCCCTTTCCAACAATGTCACAGTGCTTTTTGGTAAGCATCTAATATAACAAAAATTAAACCAACATCGGCCCAAAGATATACTGATTTCACTTAAATTCCTCAAAGCTTAAGCAGCATCATATCACAAGTTTATACACCTAGTAGCCAAATCTTGCTCAAACAAATCCATAACTTGATTGTCCAAGCCTTTCACATTTGAGGTTAAAACAAGAAAAGTACAGATGTATAAACCATCAACTACCAAGCAGAAAGTTTTAAAACCCTACATATATCCAAAGTAAACAGGAACTTGATGTCAAAGCCACTGTAGCCAACAACAGGCTTTAGATGTGACTGAATTACACATAACAGAATAAACTTCCACGTAATGCAAGACCAGTGAAGATGCCAAGAGTCTTGGTGCACAACAATAAAAAAAATGGCTCCCAGGTTATGAGGCCTACTTTGACTGGGATCTGATTTTTAACGTGGCTTTGCAAACTTTTCATTGACGTAGCCACTGTCCATTCCTTCATTTTAATAGGAATGTCTGTTCTGGCAAATATATTTCAGAATAGTGTTTTTATAAGCATAATTTAGTTCTGGAACAGCTACTTAACAACAGTGCATTCATTTATTTTTACGTTAATCATCATATATTCTCTTACACTTCTGCAAGAACTGTTTTCTTCCCTAACTCTTATCTAAACCAGTTTTCTAATTTTCTTGTAAGCTTGTATTTATACAAACCAGTATTATCCAGTCTATGAATTTTCTCCAAATTCTGAATATAGTGTCCTAACTTAGTAAAATCGGCCTAGAGTGATTATTTAAATAATTCCTAATTTACACTATGTTTTCTTTTCAAGCCCAGCTTCTAGACCTTTGTCTTAGCAACTAAGCTCACTTCAAGGTAACTATAACCACATGAGCCAATTACAATGTGCTAAATGCCACTTGCTTCTACCTTTGTAATTGTAATTACTGCATTTGTATCACTACTGGTTAAAGCTGGATGAGTTATTTTTAAAGCTCTGGCTATGAATTAACTGCTTATGCACAATCACACAATTTCAATCATCTTGAACAATGGAAAACTGAGCAGCATGTGAAACACAGGCAGGTGGGTACAAAATGACAAATTAACATTATTATGAATGGAAAATTACACTGTAAAAAACAAAATACCACACCGATAAAGAAAAACAGAATTACACTGTAATGCAAGCAACCATTTTAATCAGCTTCTTGGTGAGCCTCAAGAAACACATCCTAGTTCAGTGTTCAACACAATAAATTTGTTTAAAGAAAGGCCCGTTCTCCAAGGTGGAAGAGTCAGTGTAGCTATCAGCCTGAATTTCTGCCTCCATCTCAACAGGTGACTGTTCACTGGAAATTTAAAAGGTCATTCTCTCATGAGCCAGTCAATGTCAGGCAATAGAGAATTGCCAGCCAGCAGGCTTGCTTTCCAGCTAAATCCTCTTGCAATTACACAGACTATTTGATTATTCATTTGACAGTACTCTATAACAAAGCAAAACTAGTAATTTTTTCAAGAGACCTCAGGAAGAGCCATCACAACAAAGACAGAAAACACACAGTAAAGATCACATGCAAAAATGTCTCGTTTGAAAGACTTTTTACACAGAAACATATTTATTCTTCCTTCTTTATTAAAACCTCTAACGACCACCACTCAAAAAGCCAAACTTTTATTTTCCGTTTACATATCAGAGATTTGAAATAGAACCATTCCTAGATAATGCACTTTAAACACTATATCAGATCAAAAAGCAGTATATGGAGCTAAATAAAAAGATAGAATTTTCATCAAAACTCATTTTGTACAACTGATAAAAACTGGACTTCACACAACACATACTCAAGTAAGTTCATATGCACCAAACTAGGCCCAAGTTAACACAAGCTCAAAAGGTACAGCAGATCACTTGATAGCCAACTAAGTCTGCATATAACCTTCCATGAACTTGTTTGTCATTTTTGACTTCAAATAAAAGACAAGCTTCTTTAGACAGCAAGGCCCTTCCCTAGTAAGAAGAGCTGTCACATTGTGTTCATCCACTCATCTCCTTTCCCCTTAGTCAAGACTGATGCAGATTTTTAGGAGTTCAGTGACCAATTCAGTTTTCAAAGCCAGCCACGAAACAGAAAGTGACAGCATGACTCTGATTCAGAACACAGGCCCCAGACAGACAATGAAACCACCACTTAGTGTGAAAAAGGAAGAAAGAGGGTCTCCATCCTGAAGCCACTGCTCACAAATCTGGCTCACAGCATTTGTTTCACGCTTCAGAAGACAGTGTAGCTGCTTGAAGGTTTCTTTTACAGAGTTAGCACTGATTGGATGTGTTCTGTGATAGATATATCCTTGTAACATAAGTATACAAACGCATGTAGAAACAGAAAAGCTTACTGAAAGTAACATGTACTACACCTAGCAATCTGCTTTATTTTTTGAACAAAATTGTTAGATGATTTTAGATCGACACGAAAAACCCCCACATATTATTCAAATACCTTTATTCTCAGATACCTATTCTATATTCAGCCTGTATTTCCACCTTACAGAAATCCGCATTTTCAGCCACTTCAACTAAAGTAATTTTTATTTTCATCTGATTTTTTGTAATAAGAGATTAAAAAATTATCTGCCATTGACCAAAATGGTCTATTTCAGATGGTAACAATACAGATCACAAAACTTCACTTGAAAATAAGCCAAAATACTTCTTTAAAAGTTGCCAGACGCTTTAAAATATGAAAAAAACACTTGCTTTAAGTTGGAGCTTTACTTTTAAAACATTTCAATAATTTCGTTTGTTCCCCCATAGACATTTATTAGCTAACTCCAAAATGCTTCTCAGGAAATAATTCTCAATTCCATTCATAGCGCAGTATGAACGAGAAAACTTATTTTTAAATAAATTTAAAGCAAATAATTAAATAAGAAAGGAGAAATAATCCTCTCACCTGGAGAAAAACTTTAGTGCACACTATTTTTAAGCCAAAGAGAACAATACTTCTGACACACACGGAAACTTCTCATAAATCATTTAAAAAGAGTGAAAAATTTAAAAGGAAGTTAAACAAAAACAAACATCTGCAAACAGCATCCTTATTTTCTAGCTTTGGGCCATACAAAGTATGGCTTTTTATTCTTTCCAATGATGTCAGTTGTTAATATTTTAAATTTCAGTATGTTAAATAAGGTTATACTCCTATAAATTTATTGTTATTGAGCATCTACAGACAAAAATAATCAGAACTATCATGAAAAACAAGTTACCTCGTCCTGCAACGAGAGGGGGGGAAACAGCAGTCACTCCAAACTACTCTTAAAGCTTTAGGTCACCTCAGTTTTCAAACTTTAGACTAGAAATTGTTCATTGTGGCAGTAAGTTTTACTACTCAGGTAGCTCTGCAAACTGATGTGTGCAAAGATAACATGGACTTACCAGTATTCTACCCTTTTTTGTATACAGAAACATTTAATATGTAGCTGGCAAGAAATGGCAGTCAGTTTGCAGCTTCTGCAGCCTCGGGAGAGCAATGCATTAAATGACAATAATTTTAACTATTACCATTAATGTCAGCCTTCCAATACGGAATAAACCACTGAACAAACCCCCACTTACTCAGAAAAAATGGATTGTGCCCACACAGTGGAAAGACCAACCTAAAAGGTACATCCAGAATGATTAATGACCTTAATAAACATATACTGAGAGCAAGCATTGTTCTCCACACCGTAAAAACAGGAAGGAAGATGGGATTTTCAGAGTTCCAAAAACCCCACAGAACAGGAATACAAAAGCCAGGCAGATATCTCCTAACGTCTAAATGTCTTGCTGACAATGTGAATGCAATCAGTTAACAGCTACAGCTTATGCTCTGTGGACACTGTTCAGCTTACAATCCTTATCCTACCTTGCTACCCACTACAGAGGATGCTTTGTAGCACTCACCTTATGGCACAGAAAGAATGGTCTCCTAAATGGCGCAGTTCTGCTCTCCTCCCGGCCCTAATTTTGCCCCCCTTCTTTTTTTGGTCACTTTTAAGGGCGGAACTGCATGAATTTATAGAACAACAAGGGTACTTGGACAACACGTTAATTTAGATTTTGTTGCATAACACTTGCAACTTGGTTAATACTAAACTACTGGTGAGGAGTAGTTTAGAGCAGTAGAACATTGGGAGGGAGGAGCACAGTGTCTCCTCTCTCTGTGCTCACGTGGCAACACAAGTGTCACTGCAAACGGCTATTAAGCCTGGAGGACAAGTAAAAGAGCGGCAAGATAATGCTTATTCAGCTACCATATAAAGTCATAAATACAACAATCGAAGGCCAGGGAAGATAGAAAAAGCCCATGTTAAAGCCCTGGTGTTAATGATGTGGCAGTAACACTACTTATTGATTGCTTAGCAAAGCAGTCTGTTGGCTTGCCATGTGGGAACACAGGCCAGCAGGAAAAAGCTGGCTGCAATGCCTGATAAAGCCAGAGGAGAAATGGGTGGAGAAGAACAACTGCAGAAAGTTTTGAAAGAAGAAATCCTACAGGGCAAGAAAAATGAACCAAAACAGAGGAATTACAGTTTTGGGAAAAAAACTCTGAAAACATTAATAAGAAATTGAAGTTGCAAGTAGGCATACAGGAATTAAATGCTTGCAGAGATTCAATTTAGCTACCTACGATACCTTGGAAGCCGCTACCCCTCAGAAGTAAATAAATAATCTCTTCTGGTCAGACTTCTTTACAAACAGCTGTGATGATCTACTTTAATACCCTGTGCAATACAGATCACAATTTCACCCAATAATTCCAAACCCTTAGGCTTAGTTACAGAATATGTTTTGGAGAGACATCTAATTCTACTTTGAAGATTGCAACCACCCAACATCACTAAGCTGCCCCCTAACTAAGACAACAATCAATTACCTTCAGTCAAAAATGCCTTTCTTTTCTACTTTGACATGCCTACTACCAAATCTTAGCCAAAATAGGCACACCTTTGCTAGATTAAATGGCCCTTCAGCATTAGAATTTTTTTCACAATACAGGTATTTTAAAAGCATAATTAATTAAAAAAGCTAAATAAATAAATGTTACATTCAATCTCTGAGTGCCTTATTCTAATGGATTTTTCCCTAGAGAAATCCAATTTAATCAAAGAAAGAATTCACTGGACTCATCAAATACCAAAACTCTATGCAAATTTTCTCCGATGAACTGGAAGTTAATTTCAGTCTTTTTTTCATCAGATAACAATATTCAGTAGTACTGACTGGCAGAGTGACTTCACCTGTGAAGATTCAGCCTCTGTCAATGACAATGATCTCTCCTTCAGCATCAGATATAATCAGGTTTCCCCCCCAAAACCCAATTTATTCATCTTTTCATTGTTTTGGAAGATGTAGTTCAGTTAAAGCTACGTGGGCACATCACGATCTAGTTAAGCTACATGAAAGGCAACTGACAAGGTACATGATAATATAAAAGAAACTACATCATAATATTAAAGTTACAAAAAAAGCTATATCATAACATAAAAGTTACACACACACCTTCCTTATCTTCTTATACTTAGGAGAGGCAACTTAGAGGGCAAGGGTAGTTTCCTTTCTATTACACACTAGATAATGATAATTTCAGGTACCCCTAGACTGCTGGCTCCACAGGTTGAAGTTAACACACCCAGAACACCAAAACAGATACACAAGAAGGAAACAGTTTCCATTAAGGCTCAAGTACTCCACATCCCCTGCGGCAAAAAAGGCCAAATTTCACAACACTAAATATGTGAATCTCTCAGTATTTCCTCAGACATATGAGTTGCATAGATTGTTAAGCATTACTTTAATACATCTTGTATATTAACATGTCAACCACAATTCAATCGATTGTCATAATACCAGCAGCTAGCAAAGATGGAAACTAATAGCTCTATTACCCTTCACACGAAAGATGGCATACAAATATTCCTGTTGAAACAAATTTTTCAAGAGAAAGAACAAAAACTAGGGAACAAATAAAACCTATGTGATCCACAACCACAGAAATAAGGAATGGTTGACAGGGTCTAGCTTTTATTTTATGACCACATATTTTTAGTGATGCAGCAACCTAGGAAGCTTTCTGGATCCAATTACAACTCTGCTTCTATCTAAACTATATCTAAATTACTATTACCACAGCACTGAAAAAAGCGCTGCTGTGGAGTTACATAGAAACTCATAATTCTCATGTCTTACAGATATTCCCATCCATTGTGACAAAGTTATTGCAAACTCCAATCATGTTTTAAGATCACAAGGGAGACACAAAATACAGAGAGAGAGCAATTCAGGGTGGAATGGACCTTAAGATGTCATCCAGCTCAACATTCTGCTGAAGTACAGTAAATGCTAAATTTGAACGACATTGCTTACACTGTTATTTAGCTGAGCCTTGAAAACATCTAAGGTCAGAGATTCCACAACCTCTCTGGAGAACTTGCTTCAATGCCTGACCATCCTCATGGTGAAATGCAGTCTCACTGTGTCAAGCCAGAACATCCTAGTGCTCCTGACCAGAAGACCATAATGGATGGAAGAGCCAGTGATCCACACAAGAGCCAACCCGAGCAGACTCAGGCCTGTGCTGTGCGGTGTGTCTGGGCTGGCTGGCAGGCCGGATACCCCCTGGCTGCAGGGGGAGCTCAGCCAGCTCCCTGGAACAGAGGAGCCTGCAGGCAGCTCCCACTCCATGCCAGCAGTGCCACCTGGGTGGCCTTGCCTTTATCCAAAGTGTGGATGGAAGTTTTCATGTGAGCATCCTTTCTGCTTAACAGCAAAAATTATGAATGGAGTAAGTATTTTTACTTGCAATTACTCGCTAGTAAATCCAGCTCTACAGACCAACACTGAGGTAACCTTTTCTACAGACAGGGTTTGTTGGACTAAAGGGCTGTTTGATGCTGCACAACACAAGATTTCCAGCATGAAAATAGATCTACTATCTATGCTATTCTCTCTTTACAGTACTAGTTCTAGTAAGTGGAATTTTCAATGCTATTTTACAGTGTCTGAGTGCCTTTCTTACATGCATCATCACAGAGCAGCATCTCCTGGCACAAAACAAACTTCCCTGTTTTACTTCATGGCCTCTGTCTCTCAGGCTCCTGACATTCATCTCTGTGAGGAGTTGAGCTCCATTTTCTCCATAAACTACTTGTATAGTGGCAGGCTGCCACAGGATCCCTCCAAAGCCTCATCTCCATGAGTCCCTCGGCCTCCATTCATAGGTCACACACCCACCAACCACCTCTGCAGCCTTCCAGTGGGATGGTAGAGAGCAGAACTGGACACAGTGGTTTAGGTGTGGTCTATTAAGTGCTGAGTAAACAGGAATAATCACTTTGTTCAGTCCAGTGGCTGTACTCCTGTATGTTGCCAGGGTACATTGCTGACTCATTTCCAGGTTGTATCCCTCACAGGTAGTTATTTTGTCCCATACGAAGGGCTTTCCATTTGTCCTTTTTGGATTTCATGAAGTTCCTGTCAGCTCATTGTTCTGTCCTGCTTAAATCTCTCTAAAATGCAGACCTGCCCTTGAGCATCGGGACATTCCAACTCCAGATCAGTGACAAAGAGACAAAGCAGGACAGGTCCCAGAATAGAGCCAGGAGGAGCTCCTTGTAGCCAGCCTCTGAGGTAGAGCACAAACCACTGCTGGGAACAACCAAAACCAAACACCCTCCAGTTTATCTAGTTGCCTGGATAATTTTTATGATTACCTACACATTCCATATGTAATTATTTGTACACTATTCTCATGTAAATCACTGATTCTTTAAGATTTCTTCTATATTTCCAGATTATTTATTTACAAGCTTCATATAATCCATTTTTAAAGTCATTTAACATGATTTCAAACAGGGGAACCAAAAATCTCCTAGTGGAAGCAGATGTCATGAAAAATGGCTGATTTCTTTATCTCAATATTGGTATCAGTATTTTCTATCAGTTTTAACCTGAGCCAGACATTTTCAGTCTCCAGCTTATCCACTACAAAAATAAAGAAATTTCATAAGCCAGTCACATCAAACTATGCTTAAGCCATCCAATTTCACACTCAGAAAACTACCTTGACATATTTCAACCAAAGTATGCCTGTACCGAAACGAGAAAGCTTTCAGTTTGCAAGTTAAAATTCCCTCTTTAAAAACCTCTTTGAGAACTTATCTCAGCCATTTTTTCTTGACTACCACTCTCCTCTGCAAGAACCTCTGCAAGGATTTCAGATCTATGGATCTAAAAAGTCAAGTTAATGAACAACAGGTATATAAGAGGTTGAGTGGAAACAATTTTTCAAATTATTTAAATTGGTACCATGTTTGTCTACAATTTTGTCTCCTATCATCACTCCCTCGCATGGTGATGTAATCTGTTTTTTACCTCATTTAAACAACTTAAAAACCCCAACATTATAAACTTAAAAAAATCCCAAACAACCCTTGGTTAAGTAACTTTAAGAAGTCTGTGCACATTCTATGACACTAAATCTGTACAGTCCAACATATATCTAGGTATTCAACTGGAAAAAACCCTCAGATACTCCCCTTAAGATATTGTAAGACAAATAGCTCTATGAAGAATAGTTAATAGATCCATTGATCAAATAACTTAAAAAAACTAAGCATGTTGCATCAGAGTCAGCTGAGCAGTTCTATCAAATAAAATTTTGTAACTTCATACAGGACACAGACAGAAGAAGCTGTTATGTATATAGTTTCATTTCCTGTTCACCTCCTTGCACTAAATTTCACTCAGGTATCTCTAAAACCAATTCAACAAGGACAGTAAAACTCCTCAGATGGTTCTCTGCTGCTGTGTATGTCAGGAGGAGAGCTACTAAAGATGCATCTGTGGCAGTCTTAGTAGGAAGATAAATCTGGTAAATGTAGCAGGAAAATCTCAAACTAGTGTCAACTCATTTTTTTTGTCCTTTTCAGTGATTGGAATTACACTGCAATCCTTCAGCTCTTCACTATACACCCATTATATCCAAAGTTTTCAAAATAAGAGAGAGAGCACACAAATGGATGGTTTAGTTCCTTTAATAATCTAAAGCAAAAGTTATCCAAGGCTCCTTATCAGAAAATGTTAAAAGCATATTTCGAAAATGTTAAATGCAAATGCTGCATCACATCCTTGCTGCAGCCAGTAAGTCACTAATTATTCCATGTAGATAGTTGAGAAAATAGAAATGCACAACAATCCTACATCAGATGTTAAAATTTTACCAGCTGCCTCTAACAAACCCATATCTGACACAGGATTATTCTTTGCCTAAATTTATGACTAGAAAATAAATACCTCTCTTTAATAGTCACTGGTTCCTTTGGTTTCTCCCTATGCAGGAAGAAATTCTTGATATTAACAACTAAAAAATAATTAAAAATTCTGAAATACAAACAAAATTTTTTAAAAAATAGGACTTATTTTTTAAATAACTATAGTTTAAACTCAAATTTGGTGACTCCCACAGGGTGAATGGATCAAATCAGTTGCTTCCATTGTAAGGACCCATTGTGCTCAACTTTTGGAACTACAGGATAACGGAGGCTGGAAGTGACTCCAGAGGCTCCAGTCCAGTCCCCTGGTTAGAGTGTCCAGTTAGAGCAGGCTCCTCAAGGCATTACCCAGTGCAGTTCTGAGAACCTCCATGTATTACCATGAAGAGTACCAATTTAACTCACATGTTGTTGTTTAGAGAAAAAAGACATTTTTCTTGAGCTTCTGTTATAACCAGGTAAGCTGTAGACTGACAAAGTCAGAAGCACTACACTGGACAGAAGGTACTAGCAAGAGAAATAAAACAGATTATTATAGACTTCTATTCTCGCTGAACCCACAAACAGAGGAACAAACCAAACAGGTTCTAGCCTGTGCTTCAGACACACAACTTTTACTGCTAGTTATGCATGAACCACAACACCCACCATTCACTGTCAGAGTCCCAGGTCATTTACCAAGTTTACTGTTCAAAGAGACGCTTTGAACTCAGTACATCACACCACGGAACCACAACATGTATCACTTCAAGCAGACCAAAACTGGGCAGGTTTTAGAATAAAGTGACACACAGCAAGTGTCTAAACCTTACTGCAAACAGCTGAAATTGTAACATGTACAAATGTATCCAAATGACTTAGAGCAATCCATATTGCAATACTGGCAATCATTCACAAAAATCACAACTGAAAGCTTTAAATAATGCAAAGTCTATAGACTTCTAAATCAGGAGGGGCTTCATCATGTTTGGCACTACACAAATACACAGCAGGTTCCTTCTAGAGATTACAGTCCAAGGCCCTGAACTGAGCACACTGTCCTTCAATCGACCTCTACAGGTGAGGACACTCCAGTCTGCTTCACATGTGGAACACAACTGGACACCAGTGAGGCAGAAAGAGGTGCAGAGGAGGGAATAGCACCTACCTTCAGATTATACTGAAGGTCATGGAGAACATGTCCCAACTTCCTGTCCATTGCATGACAGTTCTTCCTTTTGTTTACTCCAAAGATTTTGCAAACAAGTATGAGACATTCAATTCAAGAATGTGGTTCATGTTTTTCACTCACAAGAGCAAAGACACAGTGCAAACCTAATCAGCTCTCCCACACTTCAGTTTCAAAAATCCCAGTGAGACAGCATGGTCAACTGCATTTTCCTCACACTGTTCATGATTTTCATGTGCTACTTCAGCTGCTACAGTGTTTTCAGTTTGATTGAGGTCATTCTTTCTGGATCACACTTTGACTTAAGTCAGGGTCAAAACATCAGCATTAAAGTAAATGGTGGCATGCTATAGATTAGTGCTGACAGCAGGATACAACAAACAAGCGGGATATGTGAAGATATTCTTCATGTTATTTTAAACTTATGAGCTTTCTCCCACATCACCTTCCAGCATTAGTCTACTTCTGATATTCATGTGAAGTATCCTGATTTGCTATTTTAGATGTTAGTAAAAAGCAAAGAGGAAGTTACTTGTCTGAGATTAGAAAGTATGACAAAAACAGAACCACAACTCCAGCACCCCAGTGCACTGTTCTAATGACATCATCTCCCTTCAACTCTTCAACTCTGATTATTTTATCCATCACTTACACTCAATAACTACCTTAGTTTCTAGGATGCTAGCAGTGATCATGTCAAGCTTTAGGAAAAAAAAAAATCAATTCCTATTTTGACTCACCTATCTGGAATCATAACTTTGATGTTTAAATAGAAATTTTTCCCAGATCCAGAACTAAGATATAACTTCAAAAATTACAGCCAGGGATTGAATTTAGCCCAAATATCAACCTGACTCTATTTGCAACTACCTTGTGAGCAGATGGGTAGGTAAGAGAGCTATTAAAATAGTCTCAATAAGCTTTTATTCAGCTGGCCAAAGAAAAAGGAATTTTAAAAAAATCAGTTGTAAAAAAACATCCTCACATTAGACATTTGTCTTCAAAAGATTTTACTGTCCATGGGGTTATGGCATTACTATGGCTTCCTTCAACCTAAACCCAGAAGACTATTGTAGGTTGTGCATGTCCCCCCACCGCCCAAAAAAAACCCCTCCAAACCAAAACAAAGAAGACCCCAAATGAAAACCATCCATGCTCAAATATAAATTGAAACCTGTCCTCAATAAGAGGCAATACAGAATGTGATAATTGCACTAGGAAAGGATAAACCTAGAAAAAGCCTGAAAATCATACATATTTGCAAGACACTCTTAAGCTATTTTTGCCCCTCCTATACAGCAAGAGTCTCTTTGAGACTGAATGCAGAAATTTTTTCCTGCCATGTCATTCTTTTGCTATGTTTCACAGATTTCCTAAGCGAAACCCCCACCACCCCAAAAAATTTACAACTTTCTCAGTCTTACTCCTCAGCAATACATGGGCACTGAGGACGCAGCTAGGCACAAAAAAAGAAGTCACACATCAGTGTTTAGTCTGAAGTTGATGTTTAATTTTCTTTGGCTGGCTCATACACAGTTTCCTCTGCTCTCGTATCTGTTCAGGCACCAGATAGTTTTCACAAGTTCTATTTCTATAGCACAGAGAGAGTGTACAGCAATGTCACTGTTCCTCAAGACTTTGATTTACAGCTTGAACACACAAAAGATTTCAGTTTTGCTTCTTGCTGTTAGGCAAAGCTGTTTATGTTACATTTTTCCCCTAAACCCCTTAACTAAGACATGTCTGTCTGGAATATTCCAGCATCAATCTTCTTTCTACTCATGACAGCTCCACAAAGAACTGCTTTGCTGCTCCTTCTCCACAGGAGCATGAAGCCAGCCTACTTTTCAGTGTCCATCTTTCCTCCAGTTCCTCCTCAAAGCAAGAGGAAAACAGTGTCCTCCACCTTCATTTTCCACTTTATTGTGTCATAGGCTGATCTACTCTTCTCACGCTACAGTCATTCACCTGAGCACCTGCTTCTATCAAGTTTTTTTCTGTAGCAAATTCTCTGGAATATACTACAGCCACCTTTGACTCTGCAGTGCTCAGGAACAACAATGCACCACCTCATCTCCAATCCCTCTCCACAGCTTCCTTCCTGCAGCAGTAGTGAAACATGTATGGCCACATCTGGGAAATGGAAAGGATATTCCTAGCTACTTTCCTGCTTCCTGATTATTATTTTTAAATTGTGTCTTACTAGATTTAGCTTGACACAAACTGGTAGAAGCTAAGGCACTAAAGGACAGAGCCTGAAGCACCCTCCACCCCTTTCTTCTCAACTACTGTTTAATTTTGAGCTCTCACCTTGGTTTAAGGCCTGCTGTCCATGCTGGTCTCTCCTCTCCTGTACTCAGTTACTGTTTGGCAGACTGGCACTTAGACTGTAGCTTGAGATCAGTGCAACTGGATCTCACAAGTCCCTTTCATCTTTGTCTTGCTTTAAAACTGTTGCTTGGTTTTTGTTTTGGATTTTGTTTTGTTGAGATTTTTTTAATCCAGGGCTTAAACAGGCATTGTACTCAGCAAAAGGAAGACAGCAAGACAACACTTTCCAACATGTCATCCACAAATGCAGATTGCAAATGAATTCTTCTAAGGAGTCCATAAGAGATGAATTAATCACACACCCACCAAAACAAAACACAAAACCCCAAAACACCAAAGTAAGACATATCAGTGACCTTAAACATACCACTCAGACCACGCTAAAGCAGCAGAACACCTGGGGTGAAGAATGAGTGTCAGAAATCAGAAAAGACTAAAAGAAATCCGTGCTCTATTTGACAAACACATTCACTTTTTGTAAATGCCAGAAGTGCTGCAGGGATGAGTTTTAAGTAATAGGCTGTATCAACAGAAGGAAACAGTATCAGTACAAACTATTCAATTCTTTTGAAGGGCTTCAATCATATCTGTTCAAACTCGGTGAATCTAAAACTGCCCGTTTATTTAGGAACATCAAGTCGGAGAAAAAAAATCCTGTATCTTTTTCACAAATTAACCAAACCAGATCATGGCCTCAGCTGTCACAACCTTTAGGGCATGAATCAATTCCATTGTACCATTATACGACATCACTGACAAAGCTTATAAACTCATATAACCTATTACCTGTGAAGGAATGCAATCACAATGAGAGTTAAAACTAGGAATTTCTCAGGCCACACTGACAAACTTACATACTCTCATCACTCTACAGATACGGGATCACATTCACCACTGTTTTCTTAATACTAAATTCTCTGAAGACAAAGTCTTCAGAGCAAGAGTGGCTGTGCAACAACTAATCCAGGTTTTTAATCATCTTAATACCACCATTATTGTATTTGTAGAAACAAGCTACTAGGAAATGACTGAAATTAAGCTCTTCATTAGAAAGGCACATCTACATTTATTCTTACACAAGCATTATTAGGATGGATTTCTTCCCTCAGGTCTGGTCTAGACACATGACTAGTCTCCTTGCTAAACTCCTATTCCAAACCTTTCTGACTCTTTTTTATTCTTATTCTGTTTCTTCCTCTCAGACCTCAGTCTCCTCCCTCCTTCAGTGCAGCAATTTGCCTGAAAAGCAAATTCTCCTGTCCATCCAAAGTATATCTGTTTCACCTACTTCTGTAATACATTATATTTACCTGCTGCTACACGGCCACGCTATTAAGTAGACCACGAATCTGCACCTTGGAAATGCTTGAAAGCCGTTCTCAGCAATGCTACAGAATATGCTTAGGTGTTTCGCTCGGGGCTTTTTTTCCTTGCTAAACCACAATGAAAAGACAGCGTGCCAAAATCACAGACACTGCGAGTTAGAGAAAGTCAGACGGGGACTTTTATAAAGTTTGGAGAAAATGCCATCGACCCCACGAAGGCGCCGGACACCTGTCAAAAGTTCAGGGAGGCAAAGGGGGATCCCGCTGTCACTTGCTAAGGGATCAAAATGCAGCCCATGCAAAAGCGTGCATTTCTGCCCTTTCTCATGCAGCTTCGCCCGTCTGTTGGGCTTGGCTCGGTCTCCCGCTGGAAGCCTGCCGCAGGGAAACCAGCTCAACGCGAGAGAGCTTTTTATTTTTCTACTTTTTTATTTCCCTTTCCCCTGTTCAGAGGCAGCTCCAGCTTCATCCCCGAAGCTGCCGGGGAAGAGAAACCCCCGGCAAACGTCAGGGACACACACACGCTACAGACACACACGGACACACGCCCGCACCCCGGCAGCCGGGCGGGGAGGCAGCGCCGCGACCC
>WEIV01008471.1:52007-69672 GCA_013390005.1 Calyptomena viridis | reverse complement strand
GCCAGCGCGCGCGCTGCGGCTCCTGCCGCGCGTGTCCCGGGCAGGGGATGGGGCGCCCCGCCCCTCGGGTGAGGCCCCGCCCCAACCAGGCGAGGGCATAAAGCAGGGGCCATTTTGAGTGCGGGCAGAGCGCGCGCTCCGCTTTCTGTTCTTTCCCTTCTCCTACTGCGCTGAGGGATGGCGACTGGGTCGTTTTGGTTTAATTTTTTTTTCTTTCCATTAAACGCGACGTTAGGTCTTTTGTAAGCGCCGGCCGCTCGCGGCGGGGTGACGCCACCTCCTTTGCCGTGTGTTTTCGCCGTCCCTGAGGGGGCTGTGGTGACGCTATTGTTGTGTCCCTGCGGAGGGCGGCGGGGCTTCTGCCCGCGTCCAAGATGGCGGCGGGCGGGCAGTTTCCTCTGTGCGCGGCGGCCTCGCTGGAGATCTGGGGGTGTTTCTCTCCAGTGTTCCTGACCTTTTCCCGTGTCTTATCTTCCCTGCTGGGGCCCAGGATGTCGTGGGGCAGGGGTGTCGGTAGCCCTCCCTGTGAGGGAATCCGCTCCCTTCCCCCGCTGCTGTGCCGGGCCTGTCGGCGCAGCACGCAGGGCAGCAATAAAACTGGAGGAGGGGGAGGTTTTGCACCCTTGAGGCGCGGTGTGAGGCCCAGCACTGAAGCCAGGGCGTGATACGACACGTCTGCTGCTGCTGAGGGAAGACTATCCCTTTGGGTGACACGGGTGGCCATAGGGCCTTTGTGAACACACAGAGAAAATGTGCAGTGGGGGAGAAGGCAAGCTGTCACACGTGCAATTGGTGTCTGTCAAGAGGATGTTGCACTGGGAACTGGCTCCATGTGATACCAGTTGTGCCATGTGGCGAGGCTCTCAGCAAGCAATGTGAACTGGGTATCGCCTGTGCAAGATCGGGACTGATAGTGCCAAAGTCATCTTGGATAAAGTGTTGGAAGGAAAAGTCTGTAGTACAAATAGTCTCTGTTCACTGAGGAATTGCCTTAAACTGTATGCCCCATACACCATTCCTGAGCTCATTTCCCCACCTGATCAACACGTCACTTTGTGTTTGAAGTAGTTGAACACGTCATTGAGTTTCATCTGTCACAACAGCATAATCGATTTGGGTAGTGTAATAGATCCAGAGTCTCTAAGGGCCTGACTAACAGCCTAACTAAAAATAGTAATGTTTGTTACAGCTCTTGCACAATCGTGACACACACTGCTCTTTATTCTTAGAACTCCCCAAAGACACCTTGAAGGTCTGGATATGGCTGTTTTGTTGAACCATAGCCACATTATCAACTAGGTTTATCTTCAAGGGAGAAATAGAAATTTAGAAATACTGGTTTGAAACCTTCCCCAGCAACAATGGTCATTTCTAGAAGACGTGTGAGGAGAAACTAAGTTAAAATCTGTGCAATTACTAATCTTCCAAAGTTTCATAATCTTTTGACTGCTGCATTGAAAATGGGTATACACGAATCAGTGACTTACAAGCATGAGTCTGTTCATAGTTCTCAGAACCACCCAAACCACTGCAGTGAGCAGAAGCCCACGTGTTGACTTCTGTGAGGAACAGGTATGTACATCAAAGAGCACAATCAAACCTAAGAACTCAGACAAACAGCAGTTAGTGCTGTGTCTTTATTACAGTGGACCCTGTATAATCTGGATTTTATGTCTTAACTAGTCTCCTGCGGTACAAGCATTACTCTTCTGGAAAAAGAAGTCGACTGTTTTCTATTTCTCATATTTCAAATCCAGTGTTGCACAACAAACAGCCAGACTTCTCATTGTAATTCATGCTGTAGAGCATCCTACCCACTAAAATGAATGGGAACTCTAATGAAACTAAGATGTAGGGATGGCAAAATCTGCCTTGGAGTAAAAATGGAAATGCCAACTGCGCTATTAAAAAAAAAAAGGGCCATGATATAAATAAGAGAAGAACTGTTAGTCCTGCCATGATGGTATCTATGAATCTTAAACCTTAATGCATTAAAATCTGTGAGGTTTTCTTTTATTTGAAATACAGAATATCTTTTGAAAAATATATGAGTAGAAAACAAACAACTCAAAGTACGTGTTGTCCCTTTCATCTTTGTCCAGAACTCCCACTGTTTTCTGTGCAGGAAAAACCAATACAATATGGCCCAATGTATGTAAACGATAATGCAAAAAGCATTCAATTAATTTATTTCTGATTTAATCTGTGATATATTATTTCACACATATTTGAGACTCTTCAAGTTGCTTTGTTTGTGCATACAGTGCATATAAGTATTAACATTTGGATATTACAGTATTGCTTGAGCCTATTAAACAGTTTAAAAAAATCTGTATGAAAAAAGCTTCTTTAATAAACTATGACAAGGCATAGAATATAGTTCTTATGGAAATGTAGTTGTGTTGATAAACAGAAATCGCATAAATACTTAGACACTAAAGTTCAACAGCTGACTCTTCAGATGAAGAAATGCTCTGTTCTACTGGAGACTTACTTCATCAGAAAGACTTTGAAGTGGGGAACCGTACTCAGATTCCTTCTGCCATTGTCAACTTTCTCAGCATGGCTGCTAGAACAGAGTCAGTTTAATACCAGAAGAGCTGTGATCAGTCTACCCTTACCCTTGCCTACCTTCAGTGAAAAGGTGTGCAACTAGGGGCTGCTGCATTTACTGAGCTGTGGTAGTTTAAAATATTCCTCCTAAGCACGCCAAAGTGCCAGCATTCAATTATCATGGAAGTTATCTTTGTGGATAGGTTTTTTTTTCCTGGGCAAAGAACCAGAACTGCTAAAATACAGATGTGTAGTTCCTGCCACCCTTGATATGGTGGGAGAAATTTCTGGAAGAGTGTCTATCTGGTTAGTTAGAAGCTGTAACCTCTTCAACTGCTAGTGCTCCTTAGAGGTTGTCTGCCTGACAGACTCCAAAAACAATAACACATTGTTTGAACCACCTTGTCTCTCCTGCAGGGGTTCAGCTCTTCTGTGGGACATGGATCAAATCCAGGTCATGTTGCGCTTGAATAAATGAGAAAATTTTGTGGGGTCCATTTCTCAGGTTCTGCTGGGAAAACATGAACTCACAGTGGGAAATAGAGTCTCTTAAGTCAACACTGAGATTTCTGTCATGAATGTACCTCACGTTGCTTTCTCTTTGCTTTTACCAAGTGTTGTACATGGTTAATTTGTTGAAAATAAACCAAGTAAAGAAAGAAACAAGGAGAGAGGAGGCTGTTGGATAATCCCATCAACTTTCCTGCTAGTACAGTCTTACTTAGCTTATTTATTAGTATTTTTCAAATTATTTTTTAAGTAACTAAAAGAATTCCTCTGAAAAATTTGCACAAGCTCTGGTCTTCACTGCCAACAAGATTTTCTGATATTCAGTCTTTCCCCTTCCTCTTTTCATTTACTCCTACTTGTTCCCATATGTATAAGCCCAAGCGTTTCCTCTCCATCCTTAAGGTTTGCATTACTTAAGCATTTGTTGGCTGGAGACATGCCTCCATCTACCTCTGCTTTAACAAAACTGGATGTATTAGGCTCTTTTAACTTTTCTCTATAAAACCACTCTTCCAGATAATTCTTTCTGCTGTTCCTTGCATTGCTTCATTTGCCTCAATGTTATGATGGATGACATAGAAACGATGCACATATCAGCATTGAGTCTGCTAGGGAAAAGTTGTCTTTTTGGAAATGTTTCAATAAACTTGAGCTGCCAAAACTACTTTGCATAACATCAGTGTCCTGCATCACTTGGCTACATTTCTCAGCACCCTAAAACAGGATTTACTACCCAGTGGATCTGTGGTGTGTCTTTTCCTTGCTCATACTGGACATGTGTGATGAAGGCAAACATGCATGGAGCCCTAGAGGCTCAAGACTCCCTCACTGCTTCGTTTTCCGTGCCCGCTTCAAGTCATCAGAGGGCTTTGTATCCAACATTTGTGGAATTGCGAAACTTGTACATGAAGAAAACAGGGGAGGTATGATATATTGGGATTTTAAGATTCAGGATTGTCTACAAGATTTATTTTCAGTGAATGCTTTCAATGAATGACTTAATTGTCTAGTAAATTTCTGGCAAATTTCTGGCAAATTTCTTTTTTTCTTCTTATTTGTTTTAATTTGATTTTCTGTTTGTTTAATCACTCATACGATCATAAACCCAAATTAAAATCGAAGTTGTCATATAATTTTTTTGACCCAGTGAGAAAAAACATGCTTAATTTCTTTAACAATTTTAAATTACAGGAATTAAATGCAATGATCCAGAAGTTATGTTCGCAAAGAAAGGGATGATGACCTTCTGATTGGGCTCATAATTTATGATACACAGTTGCCCAATGAGAGCCTGATTTCTGCTTTGCCATGACAAAAACCATGACAATCTGTGTGATTTTGGTTTACCAGTTCCCTCTAATAAGAGAAAGGATGCAGTATTTTGCTGGCAATATTGCTAGCTATGGTATCACTTTTGTGAACTGTGATGTGAACTGTTGCTGTGGATACATACCTGGAAAGGTGCATGAAATATGCATTAGCCTCATTCATTTGACCACCACTCCAGGTTTCCCTATTGCTACATCAGGGTCATGCAATTGCCGCGTAATTGTCCCTCTCTCCTACTGTGATCCTGACACCAGGCAGAATGGGCTGGGCTGATCTTGGATGACCTAATTAGTTGTGTCTGGCATATAGGTTTGATACATAAAAGCTGAAGGCATGGAGGAGGCTGTCTAGAAATGGGTGTCGTGTGGCTGTAGTATAATGACACGAGCTGAGTGACAGACCACTGTTACTTGACCCAATGCATTTGCAGTGTCCTTATGCCCCGTCCCGCAAAATGCTGTGCACTGGGTCATAGAGAACTTGGGAGACAGAACGAAAAGGGCTCAATCCCACCACAAAACCTAGCAGAAGACTTCAACACCAGGTTAGCTTTGTGCATAAGAGTACTGTCAGTGAAGGGAACTTTTCCTGTTCACCCATCTGTTTTTTGGATTCCTTACTAGTATGCTCCAGATTTTCGAGATTCATTCCCTGAGGGTGCAGCAATACAGCTGTATTTTTCTGTCAGCACAGTATTATTTCCTTCTCCAATGTTTGGCAACCTGGCAGGTTCTGGTGTAGCTGATAGGTATTTTGGTGTGACGTCAAGGTGTGGGATATTTATTCCACTCATACTCCACATTGATTCAGCGAAGCTGGAACTTTCTAACACAGTACTGCTCTCAATCATAGTCTGATAGAAATCCAAGTCTGCTGATATGGTATCATAGTGTGGTACTCACGGAATCATGCTGGGTGTCTGAATATCTGCTAATTTTGTGGTAAATCCTGTCTGTTAAATTTTATGCTGTAAGAGGAGGTATCTCATGTGAAATCATCCATGATTGCAGAATTAATCCACTGATTCATTAAAAAGACAGAGAAAAGAGGAAGAAATAGAAAAGAAATGGGCCTGAACAGATTGCTGATGAACTAACACCTTGTTCATCCCAAAGATACACAGGACTGCATTCTTAAGTTGCTATAGCTTTTCTGAGTGTTGAAACATCATTGAAAACCTTTACTTTCAGTTAAAGGGGATTCTACCAAAATGGTGATAAACTCAGCTATGTGTATCTTTTCTGATGAACACATCCTAATGCATTGCAGTGATGTGCCAGTGAAAAGATTTTGGTTAATACTCAGACTGATGAAGTGCAACTGATTTTCATGGAAATTTTAGAATCATCATCATACCTGATAATTTATCCAGTTGTCTCCATGCAGATTCAGAAGCTCAACCAGAGACACCTCCATCTGAAAGTTTTGGACAGAGTTTATTCAGCCCCAGATTACCTGCCAATGCTTGTGGAAGGTATGTCATACGGAGGCATTTTTTTATGAGGTGTTGATTTCAATTCACAAGCTGAACAGAACAATGGATGAGGCATGCAAAGAGGGCACATGTCAGATGCTGTGGATTGATGCCTGGGCCTGTGATCCTCAAAGAAGACCATTCAGAGACATCTGCACATGGAGATCAACTGGCAGGATGAGGCAGGATGAAATTCTGGTGATAGAATTTGATTAAGTGTCTCACAATTTGAAAACAGTTCCATCTCTTTCTTCCTTCTTTCTTTGCATGTTGTGTCTCTTCTTCTCTGTCTTTTTAAAATCTCTCTTCTGGAAGAGCTTGAGGAGTTTGATGATTAGTTTCTTCTCATTGCCCTTCAGACAACTCTAGATATTTTCTCCATCTTAACTTAGTCATATGCTCTATGATATGAAGTATGAGTAAGGGGATGTCTGGATTTTCCTGTCCTTTCAGGTAGCCTATGTTATCATTAGTACTGTCACTCTGTGTACAACCTCTCAGATATGCACTTCTCTTTTGCTCTTCTGCTTTCTCTTTTGTTTCTATTTCTGGGTTGGATTGTATAAATGATGGCTTTTCACTGTTGTCTGACTTCCGCTTTGCTGTAGTGGGTAAGCATCTCTTTCAGTTCTGCATGTTAAAAATTTAAAAAAAAGATGAGACCAAAGACCCTTAAGGTGTAGCTTTGTAGGTTTGAAAAGATCTTTCCTGATACTTTATGGCTGTGAACTGATTGACATCAGTTTAACATGTCTTCAAGTGCTTATTATCTTGTCTCTCACACTGGGAAATAAAGGTTCCCAAGAAGCCCTACAGAGATATTTATCAGTGAGGGTTAGTCCCAGTACAGACTTTACTAGTATGATCATTCAAGGCTCTCTTCCCTCAGCTTCCATGTTTGTACATGATTGCTTCACCTTCTTTTAAAATGTGCTGTGCAGTCCTTTTTTTGTGTTATAAGGCTCTGGGGGAAACAGTGAGGTCTGAGGACATGAAGTACAGAGCTCATGAGTGTTACATCATCTCTTTGACTCTTCAGAGGAGATACCACATCTGTCAGGGCAAAAAAAAAAGAGAAGTGGAATCCACTGAGCAGGACAGGAGTAACACAACTGCTGCCACATGTTTAAGTAACAGCATGGGGCTGAGCAGTTCCACAAATGGGATATATCTAGTACTTCCAGGAATTTGCTGCAGTTCCCAGTGCCGACTCATCCTAGCTGGACTAGCATGTTTTACTGTCCTGCAAAATTGTATCTCGTGTCTATCAAATCCCAGCCTGCACAAGCTGAAATATGGCTCAGTATGAGACACCCCAGTCTTTTGTAATCCACCAGAGTACAAAAAGATTCAAAAGATGAAGTGCTGCCTTGGATGAGGAGCTGTGGTAGGTTGGAGGACCAAGGAAGCCTGAGTTGAGGCTACCAAGTAACTAGTCAATTTTCATGAAGAAATTTGTCTTTAAAAAGAACTTGCTTCTCTTCTTCCAGGTGAATTGTCAGCCTTGCCTGTCCAAACTGAAGTATAGACATCTGGGCACGCATCAGGGTGGAGGTGGAATTTCATCTGACAGAGAGAACTGAGAACCCGGAGAAGACAGAGCATTTGGGAAATGATGCCCTCTCTGGAATATTAAAAGACCTTATACATCCCTCAGGGGTTATGTCTACGTGGATGGGTGTGCAGAGCTGCTTGCCTGCTCTTATACTGTGAGCTACCAGAGGCCAGCAGGCCAGCTCTGATATGAAAACTGAAACCAGAACAATGTGACCTTGTGCTTGTATTTACCATAAGTGTTCTCTCTCTAGGACTTATCAACATGGCTCTGAGCTTTTGGTTAATGCAGGTGTCTGATACCTAAAGCAGTCTGGATAATATCCATCTGGCTCAGGCCATAAGCAACTGCAGGCACCACCCTGCATGGACACTTTTTGGTTAGTTACAGTGGCTACTGCAGCAGCTATACATGGATACAGTGAATTGCTAGTCACTGTGCAGTGGAAGCCAACTGTTCCTGTGACAACAACACTCCTAGCATATAATTCCATATTTCAGAGCATATAATCCCTTTGAATTGTTCAAGTAAAATGTAAAAATGGCAATATATTGAAAGCAAAGGGAAAAAAAATTAAAATCTGAGCAACTCTAAACTGACATATTTTAAATTATTTTTAAATTAAATCAAGCTTTTCAAAGACAGATGGGTTTCTTGTAGCTCTAAAACAAACAGTAAGCAATAAAGTCCAGACTTATTTGGGCATAAATGATTTAGGTGGCAAATGGGGAGGAGATGGCCATAGAGGGCTGAGCTGAAGAAAGTGCATTTGCAAATTCTTGAAAAATTTGTGTAGGAGAGAGTTCCACAGAAAAACTGAATACTGTGACTCAACTTGATACAGATAAGGTTTTCATAGGGGAATAAAAGACAAAACCCTTGATCTTGGTTGCTGTGATAGGAAACTGAGTAATAAATAATGGTTCTGTTAATATCTTAATCATAGCTTATACAAGATTTTCTCTTGCCAACATTCCTCTGCTTCTCATTGTACTTTGACACAGCATGATTGCATGAGTGTCTCAAGTAAACTCGGTAGCTCTTCCAGGAGGAGACCTGACTCCTTGTAGTCCACCAAAGCTAGACGTGTCAGAAGAAAGGGACTAGATGAAAAGCAGCCAAGAGGATTTCCTGGCTGGGGATTGTGAATCCAACCACCAGCCTGCTTTCATGGAAACACTAGTAAGAGAAATATCCCCAGGGAACCATTTGGGCAAATGATGACAGATGGATCTGGGGAGTTCAACTTCTTACTTAAGCAACATCTGCTGGTATTGGAAGTATCCGGAAAGTCACACCACGCTTAAAAATGAAACGAAAAAAAATATCTGCAAGAAGAAGAACAAATCAAGATAAATTAGCTGTGATAACCTGCATTTTAACAAAAAAGCTTCATGAAAATGTTGCATAGCAGCAGTCATGCCAGACAGAGCAGAGATGATTCAATATCATAAGTCTGAGCCCAACGAGGGCCAGTCATGTCCAGAACTTTGAAGTATTAAACTCTCAATCCTACTCAAAACATAGTTACTTACTATGCCTTCTAGTTTACCTGCACATCGCTCCTAAAGTATGAGGAAAGCAAAGCACTTAAAAATTTTGGTAAGTGAAGCTTTGTTAGATTCTTGTGTGATTCATAATAGTTGTGATCTATTTAAAGTCAGAGAACTGAGATACAAAATGGGTACACTGATCAAAAGGCAGGAAGAGGGAATACCAAGGGTTTGAATAGAAAACCTATAAATTTATAAGAAAAGATATGATAAAACGTATTTTTGAAACTACTATCCCTAATAAACAAAGAAACAAGCAAACAAAACGTAGTGCTACAGTGACATTCTGTGAAATTCTCAAACTATTTCATGATTGATAAATAACTTGGTACCTTAGTGACTACCTGTATGGAAATCTGTGCAAGTTTCTGGAGCACAAGTGAAAACTGAGTTTTATAGTTTAATGTTTAATTTCTTTTCATGCTTCACATCTTTGAAATCAGTGTCGTTTTTAGCTCCTGCAAATACAGAGGCACTAGTTTCATTTTTGCAAACCTAAAGAAGGGTGTTTAAACAGTGCTTGCAACTTTGTATTTCTAAATGTTAGTGTTCTGGTTTTCATCTAAATAAAGAAAGCAGAATTTGCAGTTGAAAAATAAGTTTGTAAGCTCAAAAAATACAATTGTTAAAAATAAGTGGAGAAACAAAAATGCCACTCAAAAATGCCACTGTGTTAAAATTGGACCGTAATGCCTGCTGCAGTGTTACTGTTACTGATGCAATTGCTGTAGAGAGCAGAGTACCAGGGCCAAGTACAGAAGCAAGAGGAATTAACTTTTAGCTACTCCAGCAGGGCAGAGCCCTGTGAATCACAGCACAGATCAAATCCTCTTATGTAAACATCGTACTGGGTTGGCACTAACCCTCCATGCACCCTAGGAGGACTGCTGATGTGGCATTCTCCAAACACACATTTGCTTTGCATAATTGTGGGCTGTCGTTCTTGGGCACAGGAGGCCTGAGTGTGACCCTTCATATTGTCTGTTCTGGGTAAGCAAAAATAGATGGGGAAAAGCAAACCCTGAATATGGCCATGGTCTCCCAGGGCCACCTCATACACTTCTTGTCATCACTGCCCTCCCAAGAGACAGGATATCCTCCTCCCAGTACACTAGTGCCTCTGCCTGCATCCAAGCCCATGAAGAGCTGGGCAGCCCATCCCAGTCCCAGGTCCTGCTGGATCTCTGGAGTCATGTCACTGGTGTCCCTCTGGTTTTCCTAGCAGTTGTCTGCTTCAGTGCAGGATGCTGACAACCCATCTCCTGTTTCACACCAGTGTTTAACTTGCTGAATCAGGACTCTGTGAAATGATTCAGACCTGTTTTCTGGTGACTAATGCTGGGCACTCCCTTCCTTCTAGGCAGAGGTAACTTCTCAGCACTCCCAAGTCCTGTTCAGCCAGGCAGCTACAGGATTGGAGACCAGATGTGCTGCTGACCCACTGAACAAGTGGAGGCTGGTTTTTATTCATACAGCAATATCAAATTTTACTGCGAACTTATTTTTCTTTTCAATCTGTGCAGTTATATGATCAAAAAGTATAATCCCTGGATACACAGAGCCTATAATTTACAGAATTGGTCTTCTTGGGAAAAGTCTGTGTGCAGTACTGTGAAACCCCCGTTGCTCTTCTCACTCAGTTGGGCTTGGATGTGGAATAAAGAAGACTTTATTATAGGCATAGTTTTATCTATGTAAAGCTTTCTTCTACCAGGTTATTTTATCATTCACACAGAGAAGTCTAACACTTAGAGGAGAGCTCTGCGTAAAAGCTCTGACTTAACTTCATTTTGCCTCTCCTCACTCATCAAACACAAAAAGTGTGATTCAATACAAACACAGCAACCATACAGCATCACTGCCAGGTGCTCTCTGCAACTTTTCCATATTTTGTTCAGCAAGAATTTGAAAGCTGTAGCACTTTGATGACTGTTGTAATTTCCGTGGTTGCAGGAAGCTGACCAGTCCTTGCAGGCTCCAGCATGAGAATGCCTGCTCAAGTCTGGGAGATACCCCACGTTCTTCATTCTAGATTATGAGTTTGTTCTGCCGACCAGGTCTATCCTGGTGTGCAATTTGTCTCTTTAACGTTTCCATGCAGAAGCTGATGACATCGTCAGAGAGTTAAACCTTCTTAACTAATCTTCTCGAAGAGCTTCAGAGACCTTTTGGCCTAGGCTGGATCTTCCTCCTTTGGGTTTTCTTGGGTCTCTTCAGATTTCATCTCTTAAATTAGATAATTTCTCATCCTCTGAAATATTTCTGGTGTACGCGTGAATATAAAAGGTACTCTGCAGACCTTGCACTGGTTTGTGCTCTGTCTTAATCTGTCAGTGTCAGTGTAACTGGATGATGCAAACTCCCAGTCAAAACCAATAACTCATTCAGCTGTTGACTGCAGAAAAGTTTGCTGCTATTTTGGATTAAATTTCTTATAATTATTGCAAAGCTTTGGCTCAGTTGTTGGGGAAGCTGCTGAGTAGGATTTTTTTCGAGTTTCAGTATGGGAAGTTCAAGGTGTTGTAGCTGTGGTCAGGCCATTTTTTGCCACCCAATGTAATGACTCGCAGTTATCCACTGTGACATGAAATAAAAAAGCAAAGGCACATTGTGGTATGTCACATGATACTACACCCAGTTGCATTAGGTGCAACTCAAATCCTTGCAAATTTAAGGCAAATCGGTTATATTAGAGGAATAGCTTCTATTCTTTGTCTTTTGTGAATATTTCCCTAATTCCTAGACAAACTAGGACAAATTTCTAGACAACTTCTTTGCCATGACATGCTGTGACATGTTTGGTTGTTGTCCTTAGAGTCTGGTAATGTCAATCATGTTTTTTGTTCTTACTTAGATGTCAACTTTTGATGCCACATGAGGCAGCATCCTGACAAGGAGAAAACCTGATGGCACAGCTGTAGTTTCAAATACTCTAACAGGTTCACATAGGCATACTATTGCACAGTGACCTAGTTTAGAGTTGTCGGGGGAGCAATTAATCTTTGTCACTCCATACTCATTCTAGAAGCACCTGAAGCCCAAAGAACTCCCTGGAGCCACATCTCTTCCTGCCAGTTTTGTGTGGAGGGGTTCAGTTCTGCTCCAGAGCACAATTACTTGCTTCAGTAGCCCAGAACCTCTCCAGGGTCTCTAGATGAAGGCAACTCTCAGCAATAGCAATAGAAGTACTGATCACACAGCATAATCCTCTGAGTTTTCACCCGCTCTGAAACTGATGGGTGATGAGGTTTTTTTTGACCTTTGCATCAGCTGGTCATTAGTAGCTCCCAGTGTTATTCAGGGATTACATTTCCTTCCCCATCAGCCTCCTAAGGATTTTCCATGAATCATATTTTCACCAAATCACAATCTTTTCAGCTGTTAATTTCTTCAGAGAGCAGCAAATGCCTGGACAGCTCTTCACACATGTTGTTCTGATTGTTGGGTGCCTTCATGCCTGCAGCTCCTGCTTTCCTGGATGAAGCTTCTCTTTGTTTGGGCAACCCCACCTCCTTTGGCCTTTTTCTCTACATTGTCTGCAAATACCATCTGGCCTGAGGGTCCCTAAGAAACCGTGTTTTTCACCTGACCCATGGGATGCCTATGAGTGCATTGCAGTTGGGCCTTCTCCAACTCTTTAGTCACTTCACTAGAAATGTTTCCTTGAAATGCTGCATCTGTTCTAAATGACTCACCCTGAGGCTAGGAATTTACAGCTGATGCCTTTAAAAAAACACCCTAAATTCCTGTCTCAATGTTTATAGCTCCATCAGTAGCTTGTCCATGGCATTAACAGTGATGTTATCTTCTACAGCTGACAAACTATGACTTACTATGAGTAAATGTTAATACAAAAGTTTCTGATAGTCTCCCACTGGGCACACAATTTGCCTGTATTACTCATTCCAAATTCAATACATAGAGTTCTGCTTCATTAAAACTATCTTCTGACCAAAAATAGAGGGAAATCCCCAGCAAAAGCTTCCTCAATGCAAATAACCACCTCTATGGAGGTTGCCCTTTTGCTGCTTTTTGATTTGCTGTTTAGTCAGCATTTCCAAGGAACCAAATTTCGTTTTTTCTCCTTCCTGGACATCAAGAAAATATTCGTAAGACTCTGCTTTGCAATATGTATGGCCTATATATTAAAAATTGTGACAAAAGATTTTGGCCTCGACATCCAGAAGCACTGTCAAGATGCTGTCCTGCTTTACTTTTCCATTCAGAGAGTATAAGCTTTGTGACTGGAAAACCCTCCTACTTAAAGCCAACAAATTTCTTCTTAGAAGAAATACTTTTTCTGTTTTGAACCCACTGCCTGAAGTGAAAAGTACACAGTGGCTACCAGGGAAAGGCCCAGCGCAGAGAGCAGCATTGCCCTCCTTTACTGCCTCTGGCTCAGAGGCAGCAATTATAGTAAGAAGTTGCATAGCATGTTATTAATAAAATACAGCACCATCTTTTGGAGGAAGTTTTTTCTGGCCTAATAATTTTAAACTACTTATTCCCTCACCTGTCTAGGAAGAGCAAGCACTGTGTGTTGCAACTTAGTGGCAACTGAGTTGCTGGAAAGATAATGATTGAATTAAAGACCTGCTCAGGTTTTTGCAGAGGAAGGCTTAAACCAAGTCGAGGTAATGATGGGACACTCAAAAGACTCTTCTGAACCTAAATCTGGCCCTTGAACTGGGAGCTATACCTGCAGAGTCCTACTTTTAAGTGACCAGATTTGCTGCTAATGTACTTTTCTCAGTAGATGAATAGCAAGCAAGGCAGTGTGTCAAACTGTCTTATCCTCTTTGTTAGAGTGAATCACTCACACCTCTGCCAATTTGCTGTGTGGTCAAAGATTCATAGGGTGATCTAAGGCACTAATCCAGATGGTTTACCAATACCTTTGCAGTAAAATATTTGTTTACGTCTTTGTCTCAAGTAAAATAGATGTTCTTATGAAGATTAACATTAGAATCGTACTTAATAGGGTTTTTTATTCTCTTTTACTTCTTCACAGAAAAGAAAGGCCTAGAATAATTTCTTATTGTGGCAGTAAAATCCTACTTAACTTTATAAACTCTTTAATGTAGAATGACATTCATATAACACAACAGCTGACATGTAAAGATAAACAGCTTTTTTTTTTTTTTTTGTGACTCACTTGACATCAGTTCACATTTATTCATACTTTGTGGACCATGATGATGGGTAGAAAATTTATTTTAGTTACAAAGCAAATGAATAATTTAGTTAATTTAATTTATGGTGTATGCCCACCTTTATAATAAAATGCAGATGTTTGGGGCAAAAGTCTTCTCTGAGGTCCATGGCTTGTGATCTCAGATTTGTAGGCAGCAGACAGCTTTTTTATTCCTTTATGTCTATGAGAGAACTACAGTCAGTAATGCTGGTAAAATAACAGCTGCTGAATTTTATTTCCGTATGATCTAGCAATTATAACAAATGCCATCACCTAATAACTTAGTTGTTCTCTTTTACAATCTTCACTCTGGTGGTTTCAGATACTTGAAATTTTTCTTCTTCTCCCCATGTATCAGATGGCTCTAAACAGTCCATGTGGTCCAATAGGCCCTATGCAAAAGGCTCTGCTCTTTTTCTTTTCTTGACAAGGAAATTGCTTAGTAAGCAGAGCCTTTTGGGCTTATGAATAGAGATACTGGATGCACGTCCAAGACTCCTGTCTCTGAGCCTGTCTCCTTCTTGCTGAAGGAAGGGCAATTTTCTTATTTTTTTTCCATCATTCTGAGTGTGAGAATTATTGATCCCATGTTGCCAAAGATACCTGAGATCTGTCCAGCCATCTGCTGTACCTCGGAGACCGTGATATTGCACCTCCTATCCCTGTGGCATGACTCCAGTTCTTTCCTTTTGCAGTGCAGGGAGATGGGCCTTTGGCAGCCTCTATTCCCACTACACCTGGTAATCCAACTGCCTTCCACTTACTTGGCATATTGTAAACTTTTTATAATCAGTAAAGGCTCTGACAAAAGAGGAACCCAGGAGGGTATAAGAATCAAAAATTACTCAACTATAAAAGCACTTATTTTCTAAAGTGATCAAGAGATCAGTCATCGACTGTTCCTCTTACTCTTTCTTCCAGCCATGAGACATTTCTGCAAATACTATATAAAAACAATAAGCAGCTAAATGCTTTATGTTGCAGAAGAATTGATATATGCATGTTTCAGTTCTCCAATGTGTTCCAATCCTATGAATCCAGGCATGAAGACAAAACCCCCCATATTTAAAAAATGTTAAAAGAAATTACTTAAATACAACTGTTTGAAGAGTGGAGAAAAGGATACCAGCTACAACAGGGAAATCAACTTTTCTGGGTGTTCACAAAGTTGTGCTTTCTGCTTGCCTTACTTTGTTGATTTTCCTTATCTCCATGGTCCCACCGCTTTTTGTGCTTGACTGCTGAACAGCTTTTGGTCATGGGCTTCTTTTGACTAAACGGATACAGCTGAAGTTTTCACGCTGCCTGAATTCTTTAATTGGAAAAGACTCAAGACAAATATGAGAGGCCACCAGATACCTTCCTGTCATCTGTAAGTAATTTTAAAAGACTACAGAGAATGTTGTAGACAAGTCAAGTTTCCAGTAATTTCAGAATTACTGGAATTTCAGAGAGAGGGAATATTCTAAAGTAAATATCAAGTAGTATATGTTGACTGTCCTGGGAGGCCAATGTGCCAATGTAACTGAAAATGTGCCCTTAATCAGAGAATTACCTGCAACTTTAATTGGCTTTAGGTGATTTTTTTTCAGAGTACCATATTTACCAACCTGAAGGGCAACTTTGAGTGTAAGGTGTTTTAGCAGGAAAAAAAATCAAATATGAGCATGTGCTGAAAATTGCCTTAATTATCATTGCAACACACAGCAAACGTACTTCTGACAAGCCATCCCTAATGCCTGATAGAGATGGGAGAATTAATGCAGACTAGGAAGTATGCTGGTTGTAAGGGCTGGGCTGGTTCTCAGACAAGATAGTTGGTGGTTCCATGTGAAGTCAAGAAAAGGTAAGCAAATAAATGTTGTGCCTCTTTAAATCTTGAAGGGTATTTACAGGAGAATTTTAGGAGAGAAGTGTAGAGAAATGACAGTAAAGACTTCTTCAGTAAAGAGCATGTGGTTTTGTGCCTATGATACATGGATAATGACATGAATGCTACCTGTAGGCAATAATGTAGTTTATGAGTTTCTACAGCATAACCCATACGTTGAAGGAAATAATTATATCAGTAATTAAAGGTATACCTTACATGTAGATTGTAGGATCAGCAACTGTGGGAAACCACAGCAGATTCGGTACTGGGTTTGGTAACCAGATTGTGAAAGAAGGAACCACGAGCTGCAGATACTCCTTGTTAGCAGCAGTGCCTTCAACTGGCATTTCAGGATGCTGTTATAAGCAGTACTACTCTTATAGATCCTTTTGAAACATTTTATAAAGTCACAAAAGTAACTACATTTTTGTCCAACCTTATTCAGGAAATAAGCACCTGGAAACAGTCATGACTTTTCTATATGCAGTCAGCCAGATCCCATGCAGAAGAGCTGTCTTCTATTTCTGAGCATTGATTTGTCTCTGGACAACTTGTGATTGAAATAGTGAGATTGAATTTGTGGCATAACAGCTAAAGTGGAAAAAGTGCACATGAATTCCAGAGGTTGGCTAAAAGTCCTAAACATGATATATTCATCCCAAACTGTGAACGGACTGATTATTTCAGCACCAGAATCTGTTACGAAAATCATTTCATTTAGTTGATTTATGATTTGGGAATCAGATCAATGATGATAAAATTCCAAATGCCCAAGTTTCCAAGGAGAAGTTCTCTCTCTCCCTCTTCCCCCCATTCCTTGTTCCAAAATCTGGAAGAAAAGCCCCCAAATCATCAAAGGTTTGTAGAATCATAGAATCTTAGAATCATTAAAGTTGGAAAGACCTCTAAAATCATTGAGTCCAATCATATTTAGCTAGCAACAATATTACTGTATGTAATAACAAGTTTGAACTGAAAGACTACTCAGATTTTAAACATTTTGCAATTCTCGTGACAGATCCTAACTTCCTGGAAGAATCTGAAGACATCCTTCACATGTAAGGTCCTGATTACATTCATAATCATATGATTACCTGGATTTCAGACAATCAAGCTGTAGGTTTCAGACTTTCACCTTACAAAAAGTTTTTTGGAGGCCATTCCCAAACATTTCTGTTCACTCAGCCAAGCAGAACATAAGCTGTCCTCTAAAAATAGGGAAGCCAATATAAAATTATTTTGTTTGGAACTATATCACAACATTGCACATAGTTAATGCACTCCCAGCCACATGAAAACACAAGAGGAAAGTCATGGCTCAAGGATGTATTACACATACGTGAGTACTACATGGATGACTTGACAGCTTACAGATGCTGGGGAGGAATACATTTCAGGAAGGCCAGGGCCGTAGGTCATTGCCTGGCATCCCTTCAGCTCTGTAAGCTGTTCTCTCTGGGATCCGGTTTCAGAAAGGAATGCTGTCACGGGAGATTTTACCCGATGACTAAAACTGCTGACTTTCCAGCACGATGTTTAACCTCCCAGTCCAGGCTCCATGCTTGCTTTATTTACTAATCCAGCCTGTGGCTGTTACGTTGCGGCAGAAGAGGGATAAACGCTG
>WEIV01008471.1:34930-49090 GCA_013390005.1 Calyptomena viridis | reverse complement strand
ATATTTTTATTTTTTTTTTTTAATAATGAACTATTTTCTCCATATGGCTGACTTTATTTTCTCCATTCAGGGCTATAAGAGAACCATAAGCACAGCCTTGAGTAAAATTTGTGTGAGAAATTATTTGTAGCATGCAGCCAACCACCATGTCATTGTACTCACAGGAAACCCTCTCCCCTTCCAACAAAACAAACATTTAAAAATAGAACTCTGTATGTAGGGCTTGGTGTTATCACCGCTGTCTTCAGCTGCACTCCTGTCATTTATGACAGTTGTGTAGTTTGCACAGGTCTTCACGGGCTGAGAATATACAGAGAGAAATGCAATGTTTATGAACATGCCATTAGAATAATGAGCAAGAAGGAGAATGCAGTGTGAAAAACAAGTTTGAAGGAAAACATGAGCTTGCCAATGTTGTCCTGATAAATCTTTTAAGCTGGTATGGAAAATAACACCTGGACAAGTTGCTACAGATTGCTGCTACAGATTGCTGCTTCTTCACAAGTAACTTCATAATCCAAATGAAAGACTTTTCCAAGAGATATTTTCCACTTCAGCTGCTGGGAAATGCATTAATTCAAGCAAGTGTTACAGCTTGTGCTAAGAATCACAGACCACAGAATCACAGAATATTCTAAGTTGGAAGGGACTCACAAGGATCAAGTCCAACTCTTAAGTAAATGGCCCATACAGGGATCAAACCCACAAACTTGGTGAAGACCTCATCAACTCTAAACTGAACTGAAAATCAAAAGCTCCTTGTGTCTTACTAGTCTTATTATGAAAGGCAACTCAGGTGCAACACAGAGCACTAAGGACCTGTGGAGGTTCTTATAAACATTAATTCAATATTTTAAATGAATCATATGAACACCTAGCTCCTGTTAACTGAGGCTGATTACATAAGCAGATATTTTGCTACTGGTGGACTTTCTTCACTGCTTGGCAAACATAGCTGGAATGTAGTTTTTTCTGATTTGTAAAACCAGCTTGTGCCAGTTTCGGATAGTAACTTGAATCCAGTTCTACAATCTGAGATGGAAAGCCTGGTTGAAGGCATAGTAGGTGACAAGCAATAAAATAATCCTTAAATGCTAGAGGTCCTTCAGTGTTGGTTTGAAGGGGTTGAATTTAAGGTACTGTCTGGCATTCATGGCATTCAGGTCAAATTTTGCCATTCAGCTTTTGAGGAAAGAAATGAGCTCTGCAGTTAGGGATAGATTCAATAGAAAGCAATTAGGATAAAACAAAAAATGAAATACCCCCCCCCCCACCTTTCTGTATTCTCTTTCTGGCCCTGCCCTGGTGACTCCAAGTGTGCAGCTATACAAGTCATTTGACTTTGGCAGAAGGAGATAACACCTACCTCCTCATGCTTCCATGAGATTACCCTCGTGTTTGTAAAGCACTTTGACAAGATTAAGTGTTATTTGGGTGCCCTATACTCCTGTTTCTGACACCAATCCAATATCCAGAAGACAGACATTCCTGCCTCCACCATAGCCACTCTTTTGAGGAAGCCACCCTTGTGAGGCTATGCTGTGCTTTAATTACGGCTTAATTGGCTCAGCCTGTCATTGTTAATATGCAAGTGTATATATTTTGTTGTCTTAGATTCTGTGGTTATACTTACATTGAGCAGGTTTACTTTTGAGCAGCAGTGCAGATTCAGGGGAATAAGAAAACAGAAGTAGAAGGGCAGGATTATTTTATACTTAGTGTCAGTTCTTACATGCTTTACATGCCTGCTTCTGCTTCTTTGGGAAATGGGAAGTGTTCTTCCTCTCTCTTTCTAAGCATTTATGCATTTTCCTGTGCTTGCGGGAAAAGCGACTGGGCAATGACCTAATTCAATGCAAATGAAAGGGATTTCCTAGCAAAGGATGGTAATTGGCGCATTACTGCAGGTATGTGAAGGCGCTGAATGGTAACCTGGGACTACTGAGAGAGGCAGACCTCGGCTGTAACAGAGCTATAATCACCTCACACTTTCACTAATTGCCAAGAGCTGGAGCTCTTAAGCGCCATGCTATATTTTTATACAAAATCTATTAAATTGCTACATTCTGGCCATTTTCTCCACCTATTCCTATCAGCCCTCATTATCGTCGTCCCTCAATCTCAAAAATGGATGCAGTTTCTGCAGCCTTGTGTTCATGAAACTGGTGTGGTAGAGGACACTCTAAAGAATAGAAAGGAGACAACTGCTCAGTACAATATAATGAAATGGGCTGTAGGTGCATCTTCCCCTCTCAAAATTAAACCAACACAATGCCTTACCTCACAGCAGACTCTTACATATCTTACCACAGTTATTCTGCATCATGGGGATGCTGACAGTCACTCCTGCTTACATGTCACATGTTTTTCAGCAGTGGGGTGGGTTTTTAGAAACAGATGATATACATTGTGTTTTTGTAATAGTTACATTCTTTATTCTCAGATGTTAACATCTTCTAAAGCTTTCTTTTATGCCTTATTAATTTTATCAATCTCTTCCCCCAAAATTCTGCCATATGCAAAAAGAAGTATGAACTTCTTGAGTGATAGAAATCACGGGACAAAGTAAAGCAAATAATTGAACAAGAAGACTCTGTTGAAGCATTGCAAAATAATTCTATTTTTCTTGTTAGATGTGTGGATCCATCCAAATATGTCAGCTGCAGAGGAGGTGAAACATATTTCTGTCTCGGTCTGGCCTCATGGGCTGTTCTCATTCAGCCCATCAGTTCAATGTATTTAACCAAGGCTAAAGACTGGCTCGTCATGGCTTCTGGTTTCCAGGATGCTGATAATATTTTTCAAAATCAGATAATTTTTTTCAAGATTTTGGTGCTGCTTGTTTATAGTTTGTGTCCAGAGGTTTTACAACAGTGATATTTTTTCTGTTTCTTTGAGACTGTTCTGGGAAGACCTGAAAGGGGAAGTCTAATGGAGTGTCTGAGAGGACTCTACCAAGAAGTCAAAAGAGGGAGAGCAGGACTTTCTGTAGCATCTTACAAAAGAGCTCCTTCTTTGCTGTTGGAGGCAACAGCATTTTCTATGCTTCTCCTGCTTACATGATGACAGTAACACAAAGACAGAACAGACAGAAACACAAAGATACTCAATGGTTGTTGTGTACCTGTCACCATATGCTTGTTTAAATGCATATTAAAGTAAATGTTTTCACCAAAAGAATATTAACTGTAAGGGCCAACACCCTTTTGCTAGTTACCTACATCTTAGAGTGTATTTGTGCTCGCTTTTATGGCTAAAGTAAAAACCTTCTTTGGCGTTGAGACCCCTTATTTTTCTGGCACAGATCACAAAGTGTGGACACAGCATGGAATCACAGCTTTATATAAATATTCATTGCAAGAACACTTCAAGACAGAATTTAAGTGCATATGAAGGCAATGAGAGAGTCCGATGTGATTATTGCTTGCAAATATTATGGGCATACTGGAGATCACTTGCTGGCAAAGGTTTTCTTATTGAAGTGGGTCTTTGGTGCAGGATTCACAGCTTTTAGGTGCAAAATGGTGGAAAGGCTTCCTACAGTATTTTCTTAAGTAAAGCAGAATAAAAAGCAAAATACAGCAGTTCTTTAGAAAAATAAACATCCTGGGCTTCAGCAGAGTCTTTCGGATAGATTGTCTCCTTATTTCCCTCCTGAATAGGGATTGGAGAAAGAATGATGAAGGATAATGATAAATTGATGATAAACTTCTAAGAATTAAGAAACAGAACATAAAAGTTATTCACTTATGGATGAGTAACAGCTGAATCACAACTGCAACTTGAATTGGCAGACTCTTTGAATCTCTATTCCAAGTGAAATTCCAGAATAAGAAGTCATTTCAAAACAAAAAAATAAACTTTGAAATTACCCATAGAAGGAGATTTTTTGATTTATTTTTTTCCCAGGACAACATTCTGAATGACATATTTCTTTGTCCTTTACAAATTTTTGCTCAAGTTCTTTGAAAAGACAATAGTTTTGGCTCTTTACCATGCAGTGACATGGGAAGCTCAAGAGAAGGAAACTGAAAAAGTGTGATTTCCTCACATTTTTGGACTGTTGAGAAACCCATCTCTTGAAAGTCCTGGAAAAACCTTCATGTGAGCATCTGTTTTGGAACCTGGAACTGGGTTATTGTGGGATAATTCATACAATCACACAGACTAATCACGAGGGCCTTGTCATTTAAACGCTCCAATTACTTTTTTCTGCAATAGCTTCTGCTCTTCTCCACATCCCACAATGCATTCCAGGGCTACTATGTTAATTGGAAGTATATTCCTGTGTGTGAAATGGACTTTAATTAGCACCTAAGGGGCACATTCTGGTGTCCTGACTCATGTGGCATGGAGGTGCACCTCTGAGTTGCTCTATTGCAGCCTGTGGGACTGCTCATGAAGAAAGGTACTTCCTGGCCCAGAACAAGGCTGGCTTGGAAGCTCTGAGCCACACAGATAGGACAAGAGGCTCCACTAAATCTCCACCATGCAGTGCCATGGCCCAAGGCCCTATAAAACAACAGTTACACTAACGCTAACGCTTCTAATTATTTTGCTCAACTAATAAGCAGTATGAGTGGCTCCATATTTTAAGTCTGTGAGCAATGTAGGAACACTGTAAAATTTAGGATTGTAGGCAGTCTTCTAACAAATTAATAACTTTGACTACTACATGAGTCATCTGTAAAATAGGCCCTGAGTTACAAAGACACACACCAACTGTGGGGGGTACCACGAAAAATTAAAATTAATGTGACATAATACTATTTCAATTACAATAAAAATACTGCATCTGGAAGCGATGAGAAAAGTGGGAGAGGAAAATGTCCATTGATTAGCATAATTACATCCATGCATCTGCTTCCCAAAAGCAGGTTGTGAATTGGTTTCAGCTCAGTATCAGCACCTCTTGCCAGCCATGCAGCAACACAGCTGTGAACAGACATCCTGGCTCCTGCTCCATGGGATGAAGCTGGCAGCCAGGGTGGAAAGAAACAAAAGGCACTGATTAAAATAAAAAGCCTAGTCGGCAGGTTCTTCAATCATGACATAGAAAGTATTTTTTTTTTTCTGTCTTAATGCTATTAATTGCCTTTTGAAGCCCCTGCACTTCCCTGATGGTGATGAAACACTCTTTCCAGATCAGTTCTCTAGCTCTTTCCTCATTCTAATCCCACGTGCGTTCAAAGTGGAATTCACCTGGAGGACCAAAGGTGCAGATGCCACTAAATACAGCTTCTTTGATGGTTACTACAGAATGATGCATGTTACTGTCTGTTTCATGGACATCCTATGACAATCCAGCAGGAGGAACCAGGGCCAAGTTATAAATCACCTGGGCAGTGTCTCAACTGTGCTATCTCTGTGAGGCACATCCTGCCCATAGTGACAGCTTGAGATTAAAATGTCAGCAAGTACTTTATGAAAGTTGTTATCTATTAATTATTTCATAACTCTGTAGAATATTTATGTGACTATGCTGTAAAGAGTTATTCAGACTTGAGAATTATTATCTTAATTGTGCTTAGACTGGAATTACAATGCACTGGGGTTACTGATCTCTTCTGAATTAGCTTAATGGAAGCAAAATATTTTAAAATCCTTTAAAGTGAGGAGAGAGCTGAAGTTATTTAAACACAAAGTTCTGCCCAAAAGTACCTTAAGCAACATGTCCATCACAAATGTAGTAAGGAAATATATGAAAACTAAAAGGTGAAAAACGAGTCTTAATTTTTTAAGGTATTTCTTTTCCTGCATTATCAGAATGTTGTGCAGGATTTTATCAACACCAAATCTATTTTATATTGTTGAAAGACAGCAATATGATTTAAAATATAGCATTAATAAGTTTAATGACTCCTGTTGAATCTAATGTAACTCCTACAATGTGAAAAGACTGTTTATCTGCCAATGAAGAGACAGTCAATCCTTAAATATTCTACATTTTGAAAATAATACAGTAGGTATATTTTCTAAATGAAATAACTGTGTGGTGTACGTCTTGCTGGGTAAAGAACCGTCATCTACATCATATATCTATGATATATTTCTTTTGGCCAAATAACCCTTAGTATGAATGAATGTTGCTTTCAGGTTTAATATTTATAGATGGTTGTTGTTACGATGATGCTGTGTTTACAAAATGGAAACGAATTTTTTTAATCCCTTTTAATGGCAAGCCTTGCAATCTCAATTTAAGATTTAGGAGGCAGCTTTGAGACTTTTCCTTTTGGCACATAACCCTCAGCAGCTTGGGTTCAGCAGGGCTGTGAGGCCTTCACCCACACTCTTGGTCCCATCTTCCCTGCTGCGCTACGGAGGGTTGGTGCAGACGTGGATGGTGGAAGCACAGTGAACAGTGAGCTCTGCTGCTGGGGCACAGATTGCTGCATCTGGAAGCAGGCTCTTGTCTCACCGAAACACATGAAGGCATGTCTGTCTCAACTGCTTGCACAGGTTGGAGCCCACTGGCAGGACCACACCTGCCATCCTTCACATTATTTCTAACATTGGAGAGACTGCAGTCTTGTACTTCACAGAGGTAGAAGATGACACGCTCAGCCTGGGCAGCCAGAGCATACGTGGATGTGGGGAGGTGGCTACTCTCCACTGACTTGCCAAGGAGGGCTGGTGACTAGCACTGATTAATCACTCATTTCATAGATGACTGAAGTCATATGAGGCAAATACTTTTTTGTGGGCGTGACTGGCAACATGCCACCTGCAATTCTTACCTCCAGTTATCCCTTTTGATAACACCACGATACTATCCTCTACATGAAGATACATAATACTATTTAGCTTCAATAATTTTTCAAGCTGATGCACTGTCCTTTGCTTTATATCTAATGGTTGAAGAACAGATGAGTCCAGATCAACTTTACCTAAAATGGAAAAAGCTAGTTTCACAGTTGTCTACAGCAAAATATCCAACCTGGTCTATACTGGAGGAGCCTACTGATGTAGGCTTTTCATTTGTACATTAAAATATTGAATTTATTGTTACATAATACAACCTTGTAGAATGGCAGTGGGATATTTTGGGGAAACTCTTATTCCTATGGATTCCTCTCCCCTATCTCCTGCTGTTCTTGCTTTCATCTGTAGCTGCCTGCTGCTCACCATCACACTGCCTCCCCCTGCATCAGTCATTATTTTGGGACTTGCAATTATTTTCCTCAGTTGGTGCCTCTCTTACCCCACCCTTGCTATCTATAGTTTTGGCATCAATACAACAATATTACAGTATTTCTTGTCTAGACTTGATTAGAAATCTTAACATACCCGCTTTGATTTGCTGTTGCAGTGAAGATCCTGTTATCTGCTATACAAGATAGGCAACTTCTTATAAAATATTTGTCTTTAACAATTACTTGTCTTTTTTTTCTGGTATTCCCAATGTTCCCTGATCTCATAGGCTTAGTCACTATAACAAGGATTTTTAGTGAATGCATATTTTTCTCTAGAAGGCAGACAACAGAAATGTACATAACAGCCTGGCACATACTTAAGAAAATAAAATACAATGGCAGAATTCTTTGTGCATGCATTGATGATTTGATTTGAGTGTGAAGGGTAGGGTCACAGTACAGCTAGAGTACTGTGGGTGCAGTATGGCTCTAGATATTTATATATAAAACAACCTGATTTTCATAAAGGCTGTATCATTATAAATCCTTCGAGTTGGATTCAGCCTTTAGATACTATCAAAAACTGTCTGGAATCCTAGGGACTCTGAGGTGTCTAACTTTGTCACACATGACCTCTCTCTACCCTTTCACACCTGATGCTGCCAGAAAAATTTCAGTGTTTTTGAAGACAGGCACTTCATTTGCACAATTGTCATTTATTACTGAACCTCAATCTGTTGGTTTGTACAAATCACTGCATGACTTTGTCACTGTTGCTCCCTAGTCATTTTAATAAGCCAAACCTTTCCTTACTGGAGGAAATTGTTCACTCTCTGTCTTGCCTTGAAAGAATGAACTTTAAGCTTTGGCTTATTCTAGTGTATTCAGCTTGCTAAGCTATTTACTGGCTTTTAAATGTGCTGGCAAAATAGTTGTTAGATTTTTGAACTCTTCTGGTACCCAAACAATTGAAGCATCTTCAGCATAAACTTCTGTCATTATGTGTATATCAGCTGTGCCCCAACATCCCTCCACATTCAGTATTTTTAGGATGGTGCCAAGTGAGTGTCTGAACCCAAAGGAAATTTTAGTGAGTTTTACATGCTCTTACTTGAAATACTCCATTGAAAATTTCCTCTCCAGTGCAAATTAATCTACTCACTCATTCATTCTTCCACTTTCTCACTACTCCTGTCTCGCATTATCTATGGGCAATGCTGCAGGCTAATTTTTGCCTGAGCATGTGTAGAAGTGAGGCTGTGACTGGACATGGCCTGATTCTTGTGGTTGGACAAGGAGAAACTGATCTCTAGGTCATTGGGTGGTTAATGTAAACAATATAGTGTCTTATATAGTTGTAACTGCACAGGAAGAAGAAGACAGACATCTTACAGACTTCTTGCAAGGTAGACCCTCTGCCTGGCTGTGAGACATCTGGCCAGGCAGAGAGACATGTCCAGGCCCAGCCAGACACACTGTCTGGGGGCGTGGACACAGAGTCTGCTAGGAAGGCAAGGTAGGCTTAGGATTAGGTTTAGATGCAGTAGAGATAGTTTAGTTAGGGCTAGGTTATAGAATGTGAGTGCATGCAAGTAGTTAAATAAACACCTGAGAAACTTCATGAAGTCCTGCCTTCTCATCATGTTTTTTGCCACCCAGACCCCTGAAACACTACAATTATCCTCTTTCATTTTCTATCTTGCATCCCTACTCGTAAGAATAGATGAATGGGCAGGAGCTTGATCACTTTGGTCCCTTGTATATCAACTTCTGTCTTCTAAACTGCTTGTGTCCCACCAATACTTCAGCTTTGTATGTTCCGAGTCCTCACTCTTCTCACATTTAAGAACTTTATTCTGTTTTCTAAACTAGAATTATTAATGGCTAGCTTAGTCTCCTTCATTTGCCCCTAGTACTGGCATTGGGAAAAAACTCAACTACTTTACTTTCTCCCTTTTGCTCTTTATGGTTCCCTATACTTCCCAGTCTCTTTACCTGTACTGGCATTCCTTATTTCTTGATAAATGACTAGATTTTTTCAATGCCATGTCCTGGGGATTCACAGACCGAAGGATATTAGCAGGCAGATGTTAGTGGAAGCAGGGGGAACTTTCTACACATGACTAGAATCATCCTGTGATGGTAAGACAGAGATGGGAAAATGTCATGGCAAATAACGAGGTGATTCCTCTCTGGAATAAGAAACCAGTACTCTTCTTTCCACTTCTCTAAAAAAGAACCCCTCAGTTCAAGGACAAGCTGTAAACAAGAGTGACTTCCAAAAAGGAGAAGAAGCACATCACTGACAATGGACTTGGGGAAGAACCAGAGCTGTGGGAGCCTCTTCTTTATTTGCTGAGGAAGACAGGAAGCACTTCCATGCAGCTTATGCCTCATACTCCTTTCAGTGTAGCCTCCCCAGTATGGGCATGGTGCCTGCTAGCATGCTTTTGTGCTTGTGCAAGCAGGCTACCTGGAAAGAAATTCATGCGATCTAGGTAAGGCAATATTACCCCAGGGCAGTGAGGAATCAGCAATGTTTGTATCTCTCATCCTCCATTCCAGAAGACATAAACACCATGTGGGTACCAGGGAGTGGCAAACCTTGATGTGCAGTGCCTGTCTTAAAAACAAAATCATGGAGACCTGCTATCTTTTCTTTTTCTTATTATTTTTTATTTTAAATTCTGATTGATGTTATGCACTGTTCTAAGTAGCATTGCTTCTTCAGTGAGTTTGTCATTAATACCTGATCATGCTACATGTGGTGGCTGGAAGACAGAAATTTGCAGAGATGAAGAAGTTTGCTTCTGTCAGTTTGGAAACACTCCTAGTTAAGTATAGATCTAAAGAAAAGTGAAAAGAAGAAATAAAAATAAAAGCTGCAGAATGGTATGTGCATATTCAGCAACTACCCTTCTCGCCAGGCTGCACATGGTAGATCTGTGAAGCAGAGGTGGATGACTAAGTAGAGAAGACATGTACAACTCAAAAACACAGGTGGGCTGTTGAAGACAATGAGTTGTTGACTTCTGTTGGAAACACAACTCTCTTTCCTCAAGGCCTGAAACTAGATTTTTAAGCATGGGCACTACATTTCCAGAGAAGACACCCAGCTTTTCATTATCACTCTATGGCTAGCATTTTAGTCCTACAGATATTGCAGTTTGGTTAGACCTATGTGCAGTGACATTAGCCTCCTACCCCCATGCCTTCCCTACAGTATGGGACTCACAATTTATCCAATGCATCCTATTTGTTATGGAGGTTGTAAGGAAAGGGTAAAAAGCCTCTACAAACATCACTTCCACCATGCCAGTCCAGCCTTTCCCCATTTTCCTATTAAGTGTATCCATGTCTTTAATGTGGATCCCACTTTTACAGCTTGAATTCTTGCTTCTCTCTGCCATCACACATTGACCACATTCTTCTTAGCTCCCCTTCTGTCTCTGGCTTTTCCCCCTGAAGTTTAGTTTATCCCCATTTGCCCTTTCTCATGCCTCCCTTCATTCCCACTACACAGTGCCTGTTTTTCATTTCATGCCACATCCCTGCAATGTCCTCACTCCAAACTGTGATTACTTCTTTCTAAATTCACAACAGATAGACTAAGGAGCCCATGGGCTATAAGTCAATCCCGAAATGTAGGCTGCATGCTTCTAACACATAGAACTTAAGGACTTAGGTAAAAACTGAAGGAGCAATTAAAGGAATGTCTAGAAACTTAAAATGCTTTTCTTTGGGTAAATGTACAGTGCGATGCCATGTAGATGTGATTAAGCCTGCTTTAAATCTAGCTCTTCTGCCCAAGGCTCTGTCCTGCCTTGATTGCTTGACTTCTAGGCAGGAACAGGTGAAATCCCACATTCATGCCACTACACCACCGCATATAGTGCACATATAAGAGATACCAGGGGCATCTCTTCTATGGTTGATTTACCTTGGGGTTTTTTCAGACATATTGTGAAGAGTTTCTTTTAGAAATTTTTTAGGAGGCCCTTGAAGGATGAGAACAACATACACCTGAAAGGAGTATTTAAAATATTAATTTCCTTGATTTTTTATATATGTTTTATCTATTCTATGCTGATTTACTGGTTTTAGGTGTATATATTTTTAATATTTTAGACGATCACTGTAAATGATGTGTCTAAGGACAGATTAACTCAGGTTCAGTCCAGCTTGCTTTTGTTCTTTTCCTTATCCCTTGCAACCGATTCCTGTCTCTCTTTGAAAGGGAGTCAACAGGAAGCATGACACTCAGGGGAAGGATGTATGACAGCATTAAACTTCCTGGTGAAGCTTCATTCTTTTTACTATCATAGCCGTAAGCATCAGTGCCATAAGTATCCTTACCTACTGATCCTGTGTATCACTGTGAGAGACTGTCTCTTTCTTAATACATTAGCAGTTAGATTAGATGCACCATGTACAATGCTTTGCATAGATAAAGAAGTTTTGCAAATTTATGTTAAACATAGTTTTAATTATCTAAAAGAAAAAAGAGATTATGCTACAGAGTTGGTGTTTGGTTGGTTGGTTGGTTTTTTTTAAATGGAAGACAGAAAAAGAGTAGATTATGTTTTTATTTTGGTTGAAAAGGAATCATCGTAAAACACAAGCCAACACTTTCATGTTCTAAGCACTGCTATAGGTAAATATATAGAGGAAATGCTGACAATGCTGATTTTTAGCCATAAGAAAAAGTGATCAAATATACTTACCGACAAGTGAAATACTCGAGTCAGGATAAAGTCATGCTTGCTAATGCAATCCCAGACTCATGTTACAATGCATTCTCTACAATGAATTATATAATAACATGCTTTCCACCCATCAATATCACTTAGTCATTCAGTCTAGAGGTCAGATGACAGAATGGCTTCATATTTAATTTTATCATTCCTGTACAAGTAGTGAATTCCCACTTCCAAGTTACTTGGATCCCTGCCTCCTTTATTACTCCGCCTTGCCTCATTCAGCAAGCAGCATCTGGAGAATATATTCCTCGTTTTCCTCACAAGTTGCAGAGCAGGCAATGTCCACAGCAGGGCTTCAACATGAACAGGGAACAATGTTTATGTGATGTGCAGAGAGCATTTTATTTTCCTAAGAACTTTACCTAAGAGACAACAGCCACTTGATCACGAAGCCTGTGGGAGCCAGAAGTAGCTTTGCATTTGTCAGCCTTTGCCCCTGGGCTTGTCAGGCGGTTCTATAAACCCTGAAGTTCAAAGCATTGCAAAGAATGTTTTCTTGAAACACATTTTGTTTAGTGTAGCCAAGTGTTGAGTGAAGGCTTCTGGCACACTTTATGCATAGAAAGTTTCAGCACATATAATGACTTTTTTTTCTTTAATTTGCAATTACTATATTTACAGACATTTAGACATGAGAATAGATGGAGTTTTTCCTCTCGTTGCACTTACACTTAAAAGAGAAATTTTTTAAGCCCCTTCTGCAAAAAATATGGATCTCTACCGAAGCTCGAGCTATGGAAATTGTGGTGTCTGAAAGGATCCTGAGAACGTTCAGTACCTACTATTTTAAATTATATGATGGGAAACTCTTTCATGCATGAGAAATAAATGATTTTTCTGTACCTCAGAGAAAGAGTTGTGCAATCCTGAATGACTTGCCGTGCCTAGGCTAGTCTTTAAACCCTTGGTTCCAACTGTATGAGAAGCTGGAGCACCAGAAAGTCATGTTTCCATCCTGACTGCATGCCTTATAAGGAACTTTTCTTGTCTATCACTCTTTAGCAATCCCAGACAGTTGATGCCAATGCTTTGGTGTGCTGCAGGTTGGCCTGTGGGTGTGCCTTTCCATCAGAACATCAATATGTAGATAAGGTTGATCTGTTGATCCTATAAAGTGACCGATCTTTTATTACTCTGTGATTGCATAGTAAACCAGAGCAAAACGGCGAAAGTGCAGAGCTCAGCACTGTCTCTCAGCTGGAAACTGCACTCACAACTACAGACTCAATACTGCAAATACAGACAGGGGGTTCTGGCTGTCAATGGATATCAATGGGAGTTTTTTAATACTATGTTCAGGTTTATGGTGCACATATTTTTGTATATTTTGTACACTAGAATAGTTTTTAGTTTGGCTTCTCTGGGACAAGGCTGAAGGAGTTGGGTCTGTTCAGCCTTAAGAAGAGACAACTGAGAGGGGACCTCATTAATGTGTATAAGTATCTAAAGTGGGGGGGTGCCAAGAAGATGGAGCCAGGCTCTTCCCGGTGGTGCCAACCACTAGGGCCCCAGGCAATGGGCATAAAGTGATTCACAGGAAGTTCCACCTGAATATGAGGAAGAACTTCTTTACCGTGTGGGTGACCGAGCACTGGAGCAGGTTGCCCAGAGAGGTTGTGGAGTTTCCCTCACTGGAGATATTCAAGAACCGTCTGGATGCAGTCCTGTGCCATGTGCTCTAGGACGACCCTGCTTGAGCAGGGAGGTTGGACCAGGTGACCCACTGTGGTCCCTTCCAACCAGACCCATTCTGTGACTCTGTGTGATTCTGGGAGCACAGCAACTCCCCAGACAGTGTGTATTGTTCCTCTGACTTAAATAAAGGACACGTGAGGTTGCTTTTGGTATAAATATTGTCAACGGCTTAGCCTAAATTAAGAATTACGAGACCAGAAGGCTCGAGTCAGCTATATATAGATTTCTGCGACTCTCTGAGTTGACCCCTGTATTTCTGGCTCCCAAAGGAATGAATGCACGGCGTTGTCCTGGCGCCTGTTGACAATGAATTTAGTCCGCATGGATCTCCCCGCGGCAGCAGCAGCGGCAGTGGCAGTGGCAGGGAGAGCGGCAGTGGCAGTGGCAGTGGCAGGGACAGCGGCAGTGGCAGCGGCAGTGGCAGTGACAGCGGCAGCGGCAGTGGCAGGGACAGGGGCAGGGACAGCGGCAGTGGCAGGGGCAGCGGCAGTGGCAGGGGCAGGGACAGCGGCAGTAGCAGGGGCAGGGACAGCGGCAGTGGCAGAGGCAGGGACAGCGGCAGTGGCAGGGAC
>WEIV01008471.1:2867-34894 GCA_013390005.1 Calyptomena viridis | reverse complement strand
ATAAAGGAGTTGGGCTGCGGCAGCGGCAGCCCGACCCCGGCACTGGCGGGGGATGTGCCACCGAGCCGCCGTCCTTCACCTTAGAGGCCCCGGCTTCCCTTCCCCGCCCGTTTCCACGCGGCGTATCCGGGGACGCGGCCGGTCACCTCAGGCGGCCGCTGCGAGGGCACAGCGCCGGTGAGTGACGTGGCCATGCCATACCCTGGCCCTTGCCTGGCTCTCCCCCTCTTCCTCAGGCCCCGCTGTGGTTTTGCTGTGACACCTCTGCCCCTTTTGAGAGAGAACCTCATCAATGTGTATAAATATCTAAATGCCAGGAAGATGGAGCCAGGCTCTTCTCGGTGGTGCCAACCACTAGGACACCAGGCAACAGGCAGAAACTGATGCACAGGAAGTTTCACCTGAATATGAGGAAGAACTTCTTTCCTGCATGAGTGGCTGCACTGGAACAGACTGTCCAGAGGAGTTATGTCCCTCACTGGAGATATTCAAGAATTGTCTGGAGACAATCCTGTGCCATGCACTCTAGGACAACTCTGCTTGAGCAGATGACCTGCTGTGGTCCCTTCCAACCTTTCCCATTCTGTGATTCAGTTTCTGCAGTGGGCAGCCACCCACCTCAGCCCTCCGCAATCCTTTCACCTGGCGTGAAGTGTTTCAGGTGACCATGGCTTCTTGGCCTGTCAGGCATGTGGGCTTTCCTGAGGCATTCACAGAAATCACAAATATTCAGAGTCAGAAGGGACCCACAAGGATCTTTGAGTCCAGCTCTTAAGTGAATGGCCCATACAGGGATCAAACCAACAGCCTTACTCAAACTAGAGCATTAGTGCCATGCTTTAACCAACTGAGATAATCTCAATTCTAAATTCCTGCCTGTGAGGGGCAGCCTGGTGGAATGACCTCAGCAAAAATTGCCATTCACACGTGTATTACAAACTCCTGGTGGATGGTGGGTGAAGGCTTTAGTGGTTTGTTTGTGCTGGCCAGAGTGGAAAAGGTAGAGGTGCCCAGATAAATGTTGGTTCGTCGTTTGAAAATAATCTGTTTGGATTCAGATCTTGAGTTGAAGGTTATCCCAGCTGCCATCAGTTTTGGATTCACTGTTTCCAGACTTGAGGTAAAACTTGCTGTTTCCATTGGAAGTTGCTTCATCTTCTTTCAAATGCTCCTTTTCATACAGCACCAGTGTTTCACATGCAGGTGCTGTTCAAACAGCTGGGGATGGTGCTGGAGGCTACACCCTGGGCACCTGCAAAATGAGATGACATCTGGGATTTGTTCTCTGTTGCAGGCTGCTGCCCAAAACGTGTCTCAGCTACTACCATGAGAGTGCTGTGGCACTATTGTTGCATTCTGAGAGAGAAATAGCACAAGCCTGGTGGCTTGCTGTGGCCTTTCACTTTTCTGCCATGGCTCCCCTGTGACAAGGGCTCCTTTTTACTGTGCTGATTCCAAGTGCAGGCTAGTCAGGGGTTGTGCTGCTGGGAGGACCTTCTGTGCAACACCTGGGGAGTTAGAGTGTAGAACAGAGTCTTGTTTTTTTAAAGTCCTCCCTGCCTTTCATATTGTTCATGTTTTTCTGCATGAGCAGGACAAAGACTGGAATGGTTTGTATGTTCTCATATGGGTATTTTAACCCATATGAGAGGAATAAATAGCATGTTCTATTCTGTGATGATGAAAGAGGGAGGAGGGAAGGAGGCTAAGTCTTTATATTAATATTTTATCCCATTTTTACTTTCCTTGGGGGAAAATCTGCTTGATGACAATACCCAGCAGCTGGGCCTGCTAGTGATTCATAAATATCCCTTGTTCATTCATTCATTCATTCATTCATTCATTCATTCATTCATTCATCTTATTTATTCAAAGAAGAACCAAGTAAATGGCAAAGAACAATGTCTCAAAGAAATACGCTCAGCTATACATTCTACCTTGCTTTGCCTGATGTTTCGTTTTCTGTTCATATGCTGTGTCTTATTCATGATTGAGCTTTATATAACATTCATGTACATGTAGACACACATAATTCTTTTTCCTTGTGAATCATCTTGTAGTCTTACAGGCAAAGTTATGAATCTCTTCACAAAATCGTGTCTCAGATACTCCCAGGTTTAGTCATAAGTTGGATTGTAGCAAAGGTAAGGTATACTACAAAGCAATAATAGAATATGATACAACTAGCTGAGAGCAGGCCAAAACACCACACTCATTTTTCTAGCATGTTGTCTCTTTGTGATAATTTACAGTGAAAGAAAGGAAACGATATTACTAATTTCTTACTTTGTCTTTTTTGAGTGTGGGGCTCACTGTCAAATCTGATTTCAGACTTTCTTGACATGGGTAGTAGCTATTCTTTTTACTTAATACTATTATTTTTCTTGAGAAAAGTCTTGATCTCATGAGGAAAATCTTTATCTCGTCCTTCTGCAATGTATTGGCTGGGCCTGTGGAGCTCATCTCCAGTTCATATTGATCCGTGCATGGCAATACTTTTAATTTCTTATAACAAAATAATTCCTCAGGTTTTAAGAAGAAAGGAAAGAGGAGCTGCCAAACAAGAGATCTATCATGACTGCCAGTCCATCTAAGAGATTTGCCTGGAGTGACTGTGAGTATTTCAGCACTATTTTTGCATAGACTCCATGTTTTCCCAGGTAATTTCCAGTTTCCTTTGAAGCATTGTGGCATGCATGTTGCCAGCTGTGTACAAGCCATTCTGAAGCTGTGCCTCTCTTACCCGGGCTGTATATGAGGTGCTGTGCTGGCCTTTATGCATTTTTGAAGAAGAAAACTGGGATTGATTGTTCAAGTGACTATAAACAATGCCTGACTATACACAAAGCTCAAGCAGCTGCAAATCTTCACCTGCCTCTCTCTAGTGTTAACATCTGTTGCTGCTGCTTCTACAAATGCCAACCTCTGCTGGCATGGCAGTCCAACACCCTTCTTGTGGGACTGGTGACTGTGAAAGAGCTGGTGCCAGTCTACACTGTATAGGAGCCCTCACTGAAAGATGATTTCTGGAGATAGAGCCTCATTTCCTTTATGTAATGTTAACTGAGGAACTATCCAATGAACCTTTGTAACCAGGTCAGTTGTTATAATAGTTGATCTTAGCAGAGAGTTCTGATCATTTTCCATATTAGACTGAAGGTTATTTTGTAGTCATTAAAAGTACCCTTCTTTGTAGTTTGGACCAGTTTGATGCATGCAGTACAGGAAGCTTACAGTATAAGGGCAGTGGAGGTCTGGGATATACCAGGTGATGGTGATGCTGGGGAAAATGAACAGAAAATTCCAGAGCCCACAGAAAGGAAACTTAGATACAGTGAGGATATTTAATCAACTAGAGCCAGCTTTGAGCTCATGCAGAGCATTTTGGGAATGAACAGGAAATACCAAAGTCCTCCTAGAACCTCTGTGCTGAGGAACAGAGACATTACTGTTGTCATTGCTTCCATTTCTGCCTCAGTCACTGTATACTCTGAGTTGTCTCTGCTGCCAGATGCAAGTGGAGCCAGCCCAGCTGACTATACATTGGTGCTGAGATGTGTTCCATGTTCTATAGAACTTAAAATGAACCTGGACCTTCATGTCCATGATTTCCTGTGGATGCACACGGTGTGTCACAGCCCAGAGTAGATACTGCCAGAACCATCATTTACACTTAAGGCAAATGATGTGAGGAGAAGGAGTTTCACCAGCCTTGGAATAAAGTCAGGATCTGCTGCAGGTGCTGCTATCACTTACAGTAGGAGTTCAACATATAATTGCTAGGAAATTCTTGTTTATTGCAAAATGTTTCTGATGTGTATGTAGTGATGGTCGGACAGTCTTTGAATGCCTATTGTGAGTTCTGATTCCCAAGACAGGAGAGATGTCTTAGGAGATGGAAGAATTTCCATTTGGCAAACCAGACTTAGATTTCAGGGCTGGAATTTCAGCATAAAAGAAACATTTTCTTTAATAATTTGAAGGTAAGTGTGGATGGATAAATAAAAAGATATAACAGCAAATCGATGTGTAGGACTGAGAGCAGCTTTCCAGATTAAGAACATTGTTCAGTACAATAAAAAGAAAACAAGAGGTGAGCTATATTTCTACAGGGGGCCATGGAATACAGGTGAAGAAAGGGGACAATTAATTTCATTTCATTTTGGAAATGTTTGGTGAAAGTATAAATGTTGTGTTTCCCTCATTTCAACAGATGCCTTTGATTCAAAGCTCAGACAAGATCCTGAAGATTCCCATGAGGCCCACAAGAAGAAATCAAAAGAGAAGGAAAGTAGACTAGCAGTCAGTCAGTGGAGCACAGATGTACAATCCCTCGTTTCATCTTCTAAATGGCTTCAACATTATGGTCTCAAAAGAAACAAATTGTCTCTCTCCCAGATTTTGTCACAGATTGGATTCCAGCACAGAAAAGGTATAAGACAGATCAATAATAGGATTATAAACCTCCCAACTTTGAATAATCTATGAAGTCACACTAATTTTGCACCCCAATGTACACATTGCAGAGTTTTACATTGTCTTTGTGATAATGGCAGAAAGGGAAGCTGTATCCATAGTTGCTGACATGACCAGTTTAGAGAACTGAGAAATTTCATTGCCCTTTGCTGTGAGAAGGATTTAGGATTTGAGAAGGGCTTTCCTTACTCAACTCTATTGCTGCTTTACCTAGGCTTCAGTTCACATCCTCTCCAGTTTAGCTGTATCTGGGAAATAGCTCATGCTGCTGAGACTATTAGTCTTTTTTGTGAAAAAATACATGATAAGATCTCTGCCTATTTTCAGATGGCAAATATAATGCATGCCATGCCATAATCTGCAATCTACTATTGATCATCAGGGTTAGCTAACCTGCTTGGGAATAGTAGACTATTTCCGGGCATCCAGCTTTAAGGAAACAAGTTTAATTAGAATTCAGTCTGCATTTTGTGCAAAGTCAGGCTATAGAAAAATGTTCCTTTGCAGTTATCTGACAGCTAGAGGGGAAGAGTTTGCTAATAATTATTAACCACTGGCATAATGGTGCTTTACAGAGCATGGTAAGATATTCTTTTCTTTGAACAGCTTGCTGACTGAGAAGTAGGAACTGTAATGTATTGCAATTGTTCCAGATTGCATAATTTAAAATTTTTCCTGGCTTGTGTCCATGGGGCATTCAAAGATCACCAGTGCAGTTCCTGAAATCCTGTGTGCTGCAGATGAAGAAGAAGCTGTTAAGCAGGGTAAAAGTTGCCACAAGTGTTAGGAGCAGAACGTACTGGCTTGGCAGGGCAGCATGCTGTACAGATAGCTGCTTTATGACGTTAAGTATTCCCACCCCTGATGTTTTCCTATCAGTGGAGATCCTGGAGATTTCTAGCTACTGAAAGAGCAGAGTGCAACGTTTTCCTTAGATGCACTCACTTCTGCACCCATTTAGTTGTGTAAGAGAACAGCATTATCTGTACCAGATTTTGTATTTTGTTTGACAGACAAATATTTGCAAGCCCTGTTGTGAGGCTGGCTAAAGCTCTCATTTATTAAAGTCCCATGTAGTTTTTTGGCCTATAAATAATTAGATGTGGGGATTTTCCCAACTTCTGACTAAAGTATCAGGGAGCAGCAAAAGCAGAGCTGCTCTGTGTGGGGAAAGTGAGCCAAAAGGGGCTGCAGCCCAGGCAGTGCCCTCACTGTACAGGGTGCAGTCCTGCAGTAGGGTGAGCTGCTTAACTGTGTCTAGGGTCCAGCCAGGGAGTGCAGCCAGGAGTAAGAGGAGATGGAGTCAGAGGTAAGACTAGAGACAAGACCATCACACAGGTCTTAGAGCACCCAGGAGAGAGAACTACAGACAAGGCTATAATAAAGGGCTGAGAGATCCATCTATCCAGGAGAGAGGTCCAGTAGCAGAACCCGAGACAGGTACACCTACAACACGGCAAAGATTCTGTGCCCAGGCCTCGTGTTGCCTGTGAAACTGTGTGACACACCTGGAAAGCCCAGCTGAGACTGATGAGGGCAGTCAAGACTTGTTGAGGGTGTCAGGGCCCCATCATAGATATAACAAGAAAATAATTGTAAAACAAAATCAGAATTTCTCTCAAGTTTTTTAACATCAAGATCTCAATATTTATGTGTGTGCCTCACACATGGATGATGTGCACAACAGCCTGAAAAATATCTGTTTGAAGTAGTCATAACACCTTGATCTTTTGTAAATTTTACTGTAGATTATGTGACCACCTTGGGGAAACCTGTGGCTTCTCGATATGCAGATGGTCTGTTTCCTCAATACAGGAGAGCACAAGATGGCAGCGTGTATAATGTAAGTGTGGCTGACTTGTGGTAACTTCTGCGTGCACTAAGAAGTTATTATCACTGTGGCAGAATGATGTAACTAGAATGCCTCCGCATGGCATAAAATACTTAAATTCTTTGTATTCTTGATAGTTTTTCTTCTATTTTGTCAACCTGTTAGTGATAACCATCGATGGTAGGAAAGCTAAATATCTTTTTCATTTTGAAGTCTTATGCTTTTGCCTTGCTGCAGCATTGCAGTAAATCTTTTCCAGACAGAACTGCAGTTTCTAAGCAACATTTCCTCTTGAAAGAGGAAACCCTTAAAAAGAAGATTCTCAGAATGAGTTAAAAAAAAAAAATGTAATCAATAAAACAAATAGGGATGCTGAAATAAGAAGACAAAATGCACTGTCATTGCCAATGCAAAGTGCTGCTTTGCTTAGTGCCAGCAGGTCACAAAAGGCTCAGCCTATTCTATAGAGACAGCTAGCTGGATCTCTGCCCAGGCTCATGTTCTAAGGAATGTCTTAGCAACAGCTGCTGGCAGCCTCATTGTTAAGAGGACGGATTCTGATTGAAGAGATGTGTGTGTGAGTGGGGAAGGGAGAGAGTTAATTTATGAAGGAATTTATAAAAGCAAATGGCTTATTGTTTTTTTCTGATGGTTTGATTCACTTCTGAGGTACCAGGCTTAAAAACGAGTAAAGAACCATTTCAGGGTGCCTTTTTCCCTCATTTTTTTCCCATTAATTTTGTATGAAATATCTATGTAGTATCTTTTAATCTTAGGGCATGTTGTGAGCAGCAGGGAAGACATTTTTGCCACTATACAAGATGTGATCAGATCTCATTTAGGATACTAAGTACCGTATTGTGCACATTTACTACAGGCTGACAAGAAGCAATTCAAATCAGAGCAAGTACTGGGAAGAGCTAGTAGGATGAACTGCAGTGGAGTGCTGATCTTGTAAGAGGACTTGGTTGATGCTGAAATGTCAGGCTGAAGAAGACTGGTGAAGGGTAGTGTTACTGCCCTTGAATGCTAGAAAGGCAAATTACAGGGATAGAGAAAAGCTGTAGTTTTCTATGCTAAAAGGCGTGCTAGTCCAAAAATAAATGGGTATGAATTGCCAAGAGTAAAATTCGTCTGGACAATCAAAAATTTTCCAGCCCTCAGATAAATGGAAATCTGGACAAGTGAGGGGGTATTGCAAGAAAACTTCCTTATTTTAAGATGGAGTTTTGTCAGTGTAGTGCAATAAGCTTCTTTGTATGAATTTGACTGTCATAGGAGGAAACAGGATTTTTAAGTGCTCCTTCCCAGGCCTACATTCCTTTGGCAGACTGCCTGAGACTCTGTATCTGGGAGGCACATTACAGGGCAGTAGCTGATATTAAAGAACGTAGAAAAATAGAAATGGGAGGGAGAAGTGTGCACACTGACACACAAAACAATTTCTTCCTGAGAAATATTCTTGTTTAAAAACATTTGTGTCTCCAAGATTTTGTATTTAGCCCTGGAAAGGTAGTTGGAGGTAGAAGGCAACCAGTAAATTGGCTCACATGGGTCAGAGAATTTGTGGGAATATATTTACTGGAATCTGTGGTGCATTTTTAAATCCACAGGTCATGGCGAATGTGTATACAAGTATTCACAGGAGAAGATCTGGTGGGTTTAATTTTAATATTGAATCTAGATTTTTCTTACTTTACTGAAACGCTATGTGAAGTTTCAGTAGTTGCTTGCAGTTATCTACACTGAATTTGTCTAAGCACCTACCCACAAATAGTTAATCTGTAATGTTGGGCATTGTTAGTGAAATAATAGTATAAACAAGAAACATTTTACATTTTCCTTTCAAATGCTAAAGACAAGGCGGAGACTGAAGTGCCCCTAAACCAAACTGAAGTGCCCCTAAACCAAACCGTATGCTCCCTTGTATTGCTGTAAAAAAATTTTAAAAGCCAATCAAAATTCTAGTCTGAGAAGGTACAAAGTTTCTGTGTCCTTGTTTTTTCACCCATCTGCTCTGCAGCCCTTTCTACATCCTAGCATGTGTTCGGCTCATTCTAATTGCTCCAGTTTTGAGACAGACAAGTCAGGCAACCCCCTGGCACTGTCCCATGCTCGTATAAAAAGGTTATGAAAAGCAATTAGGACAAAATGCAGTGCCTTTTCTTTACAGCTTAGATGTATTTGTCAAGTATTTGCTCATGAAGTTGTGGAAGGAAAATGGGTTGTTTTCACCATTACCTTGGCTGGCATATCTGACACTTGCAAACCAGCTATTGCAGCTGCACTGAGCTTGGAGCTGCATTTGTATTATTTGTTTTGATGTTCAATTTCCTTCTCTCTCCTATTTAAATAAAGCTGACAGCCAAAAAAGAACTGATTCTTCATTTCGTGGATTGTCTAATGGGAGCTATTGAGCTATATAAGCAGCGAATGGAATGGTTAACCAGTGAGAGCCGGCAGATATTTGGAGTGATTCAAGAACGGTGCATTGTCATTGTTTTGGATTTTGGCACTGCAGCTCCAGCTGAATTTGATCTATGTCGGGATGCACTTTCTATGGTACTTGTGGAACAGGTGACCCAAATTGCCAGATTCAACCTCATTTGGTAAGCAGAAAGAATCATAGAATCATGGAGTGGTTTGGATTGGAAGGCACGTTTAAAGGTCATTTGATCCAACATCCCTGCAATGAGCAGGGACATTTTCCACTGGATCAGGCTGCTCATCATTGAACGTTTCCAGGGATGAGGCATCTCCCACCTCTTTGGGCAACCTATTCCTGTATTTCAGCACCCTCACTGCAGAAAAATTCTTCCCTATATCTAGTCTGAATCTACCTTCTTTTAGTTTAAAACCATCACCCCTTATCCTGTTGATACAGGCCCTACTGAAAAGTCTCTCCCCATTTTCCTTGTAAGTCCCTTTAAGTACTGAAAGGCCACAATCAGGTCTCCCCAGAGCTTTCTCCAGGCTGAACAAAGAAGTCTATGTCAGCCCATTGCTGGAGAATAAAAAGGACTTGCATGTTATATAGACATGTGCTTGGATAAGATGCTTTCTGTACTGGAAATTGTCATGATATCATATCATATCATATCATATCTACAGATTTTCCACCAAGTTTCATGCATAGTCACTTGAACTTGCTACTTCCATTTAACAGAAGATCACTGTTACCCTGAAGAACAAATAAAGAGTAACAGAACTCAAATATTGATACATGCCTTCTACAAATGTAGCCCAGAAAACCAGAAAGATAGATGGACCTTGCAACAGCAGTAGTGCCCTTCAGACATGTAAATATTGTAGTGAAACAGCGAGGTCCTATCTGACCACCTAGACCTTCTTGTGTCTTTAGGCCTTACAGGTTTCTGCCTTACAGCTAAATGAACACTTCCCCAAGTGCCATAGGCATAGCCAGTTGTATTTGTGCAGCTTTCCATGGTCACAGAAATCAGTAGCAGAACTCAGAAACAATTGTAGATTTCCATAACAAAAGGCTTGTTCTTAGTGCTTGTTCTCTAATGGGAGTAAATGAGTTAGGTTTTAGTTATAAATAGAAGAAAAGAAGCAGCTATTCAAATTTTACCTAGCTCTGCAAAAATTCTCATGTATGCATAAAAGTTTGAGCTTGTAAGCTTGGGTTTGGATAGATGAGTGGAAAAAAATGATGCACAGATTAGGTCATATAATTTTAAAATCGGTTTCACAATGTTAACTTGCAACTAGACTGTGATTGTTAATACTATTTTACCCAAGCATTGTCTTACAGATTTGTACTGCTCTATTGCTCTATCTTGATTCTATAGATTGTGATACAACTGAGATTTGAAAAAATAGCAGACTTGTAGAATGGTTTGGGTTGGAAGAGACATTAAAGACCATCAAGTTCCAACCCCCCTTCCGTGGGCAGGGATGCTTTCCAGTAGACCAGGTTTCTCAACAGTCCCATCCAATCTGGCCTTGGGTTGGGGGCATCCATAGTTTTGCTGGGCCACCTGTTGCAAAAGTAGATATTTTCCAAAGTAGATAACTTCCAAATCAGATAACTTCCAAAGCTTTTGAGAAGAATGGAGAACTTCTTCTTTAAAAAGGAACTGCAAAGCCAAGTCAAAATTAAGGCACAATAATTATGTCATCAATTTATTTGTTTTTTCTCAGGAGAGAGACAAAAGAAAACAGAGCATATAAATTATTACTTTAAAAGAATCTCAGAAAATATACGTGTATCTTAGGTTTACAGAAAGTTCTTCAAAGTAGTACTTAATGGAATATTGCAGATAGTGGAACCAGTTGGTTTTTTAGCTCCTTTCTGCTTTTTTATGTACAAGTGCACAGGCAAACATGCTCATTTGCTTTGTACTTCTGTTCTTCCTTTAAGACTAAACCCTTTAACAATTAAAATACCAGAAAACTTAGCATCACAAATTTTATTTTTGGTGTATAGCTAGAGATAAGCCCTGCTAGGAAAAAAAAGTGTCAGTTAAACTGGTCTGACACAAAGGTTGTGCAGCAAGTTGTGGAATGAGACCTGTGATACTTTTTTTTTTTTCATGCACGTATTTTAAAAACCTGATTGAATTTATATGTAGAGAGGAGATGTGAATCAGGAACTCTTTTTGAAATACTTTAGCTCTCCTGACCCTCCTTTGGAAACAGTTGTCTCAAAAAAAAAATTGCAGTATTTTTCTACTGGTTTCCTTTTTCCTCTTCTTCTTTTATTGCAAGTCTAGATTTAGTATCTGTGGGAAATTGTAATTATTACCTAAGAATATAAAAGAATTGCAGCAATAGCAGAGCTCCACTCTTGTTCTGCCAGCATTTTTCTCACTGATTCTGATTTATAGTTAATCTGATTTTCAGGGCTGCTCGGGATCTTATGAAGTGGCAACAGAAATCTTCTCCTGTGTCTGAGCTTACTGTAAAGGCTGCTGTTATGTGGCTCTGGAAGCTGGACCATATGACAGCTGTCAGCCATACCAACCCTGCTGAAGCCCTGCTGGAAGCCATGGGTGATGAGGCGGTAAGCCCATACATCTTTTCAGAAGCCTCAAGTAAATCCAGGAATATTCAATGCCAGACTGGCTGCTGTGTCTTGCTCTGATGAATGTTGCAAAGATAAATATTAATGACAGCATTTGGAAGGTTTTCTTTCCCAGAAGTGTAGCTGTATAGTATGCTTACTGATGGCCTGTTTATGCAAATGTACTGTATTTTGAATGCAGAAACTTGTTTATTTTCTTTTCTAGGGTATCCAGAATAAAGAACATGTTCAATCATTAAGGGAAAGAGAAAGAATCTTCCCTTCCACTCTTTCCCATTATATTTTTCAGGGCGTCAAGCTTTTGAGAAAATTGTTAGTATCAACATTATTGAAGACAGAGAAACTATTTTTATTTTGTTATTTATCCAATGTGTTCATGAAAATTTATATTTAAAACCGAAAATAATGAGTTCAGAGATTTATGTAAGCATTAATTCATGGTAAGGGTACACAAATCGTGTTTCATCAGCCAAGTTGTAGGTAGAGTTTCATCCAGAACAAAGCCATGCACATTTATTTCTGCCATTAAATCCTGTTAATTTCTAAAAGCACTGTATTATTTTTTTTCATAATAGCAGAGCCACAAGACATGAAACATATATGCAATCATTTGAGCTAGTCACTGAAAACTTGCGTTGTTAAAGAGATATTTTATGACATTTGCTTACCATGTACATTCTTTCAGTACTCTAACACCTGAAATGAAAAGAAAATTGTGCCTGCTGTTTGTGGAATAAAATCATTGGTTTTAACTGCCATTAACATCCATCCCTGTACATAGATCCAATCCTAACCCCTTTATAAATTTCTTTCTGGAACATAGTTTGAAAGAGGAGGTAGATTTGACTTATGTTCTGGTTCCCTATGCTCCTGGATTCTCATTCAGATGAACCTGGATGTCTGGAAACAGATACTAAAAATGAATTAAGCTAAGAAAGAAATTGTGCACCAGTGAGACTTTTTATGACTGTTTTTTTAAATTCTTCCTTCATAAACTTTATTAACATTTTCAATATGCACTATAGCACTGATTTCCTGGTTGGTAACTAAAAAGACCGTATTTAGATTTCAGTATTGTCTGGATAAAAAAAAAATCTTGTTGGACCTGGTGGGTCTCCATGTGAATAAACAAATTAAAATCTGTTCAACAGTGAGGCATCTCTTTTTTTTTCTTTTTTTCTGGATATTGGTGAGCTAGTGGGCAGTCTAGGCGAGTCAATTATGGCAGGTGCTCAACATAAAAAATACTTCAATTACTCCTGAATAGACTCATTATCATTCATAACTGATAGTTCACTTGAGTGCAAATGTCACTGTACTGCAGCTGGGAGAGACCCCATTCAGTCCTAGGCAAAAGCTGTCTACTTACTGAACTGTCGCAAATGACTCATTCCTCAGAACTGGCTTCATCAAAAGGAGTTGCTCCAAAAGAATAGCTCTTTTTTTGCCCTATACGTGGCTCTTCCTATCATTCCTTTACCTGTTTTTTTCTTCCCATGTGCGGTGACTCCTTAGACCTCCTTTCTTCATGACCTGTCAATCCCAAGCTCAAGACCACTCTTCTGTAAGGCTGCAATCCTGCCTGCCACCGATGCAACCACAGTGTCTAACTTGTGGTTCTGTACAGGTGCCACTCTGCGAAGTGTGGATCACCCATGCAAAACACACCTCTCCCATTAAAGCCAAGGTCAAGACTATGAGGAGCTGTTCATGTTGTTCTCTTTCCTGTTCTTGTATGAACTTTGTTTGCTTGTATAGATGTAAAAACTACAATTTTCAAAATATGAAGGCCTAAATTAAAAGATTTTAATCTTTTGCCACTACTCTATAAGGAACATTTCCTTTGTGGTATGGTATTTCCTATGTGGCTGGGTTTGTAGTTAAGTAGAGTGAATTGTCTGTGATTAGCAATTCTTTTTTAATTTTTCCTGTGAGGAGTTGGTTCTGTATCAGCTGTGCCAAATCAATGTCAGCATTTTAAAAGCTGTGGAGACAGGCAGTAAATCCCTTGGAGAAAGTTTGAAAATTTCTATTCTTATTGAATATCAAATTTATGAATTATTGATAGTCTTAGGAGGAAGGTGGGAAAGATGTGAATCTGAAGGAACGCGAGTAAAGCGGTTGTGCAATATGCACGCATTCCTCTGGGCAGGAACCTCTTCAGCAAAAGCAATAGCAACATGATATTATCTAAGAACTGAGTCTCATCCGTGAGATCTGTGTGCATGCTCAGATAGCTTTTAGCTGCAGAAAGCAGAGGGGAACTTTGTAAAACTGAACTTAAACAAAGATAGATGCAACAGTTGCAAGAGTTCTTTCTTTTTGTTTCTGTGCACTTTTTGCTAAAGCTAATAAGTATTTTGTTAATCTTGCATTTTAATGAAACACAATCATTCTTCCCTTTACAGTTAGTATTTGTTTAGAATTATCAGTGGTGCTAGGTCACTTGTTTAACTACAGACCTGCTTGCTCCCAAGCAAGTGGAGTCTGTAACTATGGGCCTTGCTTCCTGCATGGAATGTCTCACTCCTCTGCAAAATCCAAGAGAAATGTAAGGTGGCAAGGTGCTGGTTTGTTAATTTGCCTGGTCTAGCCTAAGACTGGGTTGCTGCTTGAGAGCAATGTCTTACAGTGCTGAGGGTCAGCCTAAGTACTTGTGCCAAAAGGTAGATGAGGAAGCCTGAAGCCAGAAGTCCATGTCAGTTTGTATCCATAAATTTACAGTGTGGGATAGTACAGGAATATTGCAGCCTGGAGGTTTCTAGTACAAACTGGGCAAAAGATGTTTATGTGTTAGTCTGTTGTTTCAGAGAGCTGAAATATGAATCAGCATCAAAGACAGTGATACTGAATTTGCTTTACTACTGCATGAAATTATGTGGGTCCAGAAATGTTTCCTCAGTGCCATCCCAGACTCAAATAGTTGTCTTGTCTTTTGTGATGCACATCCCAGGATTCCTAGTCATATTCATAGAATCATAGAATCACAGAATGGTTTGGGTTGGAAGAGACCTCAAAGATCATCTTGTTCCTACCCTCTGCCCTGGGCAGGGACGCCTTGCACTAGACCAGGTTGTTCATAGCCCCATCCAGCCTTGAACACTTCCAGGGATGAGGCATCTACAACTTCTTTGGGCAACCTGTTCCAGTACCTCACCACCCTCAAAGTATTTCTTCCTTATATCTAACCTACATCTGTTGTCCTTCACTTTAAGGCCATCCTCCCTTGTCTTATCACTACATGCCCTCGTGAATAGTCTTTCTCCAGCTTTCATGTAGGCTCCTTTACGTACTGGAAGGTGCTGTAAGGTCTCCCTGGAGCCTTCTCTTCTCCAGGCTGAACATCTCTCTCAGCTTGTCTTCATAGGCTTCTCATCAGCCAACACTCCCAAGTCCTTCTCCCCAGGGCTGCTCTCAATCCATTTTCCACCCAGCCTCTACTTGTGCTTGGGATCGCCCTGACCCACATGCAGGATCTTGCACTTGGTGTTGTTGAACTTCATGAGGTTCACACAGCCCACCTCTCAAGCTTGTCCAGGCCCCTGTGGATGGCATCCCTTCCCTCCAGTGTGTTGACCACACCGCACAAATTGGCAAATTTGTTCAGGTTTCACTCAGTCCCACTGTCCCTGTCACCGACAAAGATGTTAAAAATTACCAGTACCCATACCGACCCCTGGGGAACACCATTTGTCACTGGTGTCTACTTGGACATTTAGCTGTTGACCATAAGTCTTTGAGTGCGACATCCAGTCGATTCCTTATCCACTGAGTGGTTCATCCAGGAAATCCCTGTCTCTCCAGATTAGAGACAAGGATGTCTTGCAGAACAGTGTCGACTGCTTGACACAAGCAGGTAGATGAGGTCAATAATCCCATCATAGAAGGTCACTAAATTTGTCAGGCATGATTTGCTCTTAGTGAAGTCATGTTGACTGTTTTCAGTCGCCTCCTTATTTTTCATGTGCATTGGCGTAATTTTAGGATGATCTGCTCTCTAATCTTGCTGGACACAGAGGTGAGTGTATTCCAGTGTATTTTTTCAGTTAAACAACTATTTATTAGATATTTATCAGTTGGTATGTACCATTACATAGGACTGATATGCAGAATGTATTGTCTTGAAAGTCATTGTGTGATAGGCATTTAATTTGTTTTTAATGATGGTGAAAATTCAAGAAACATACTCACCATGAGGGTTGTTGACATGGGTAAGTGCAGGTAACATAAAATCCCTCATAATGTAATGCTCAAGCAATATCTACAGGACATTTCTTCAGCTTCTCTCTCTTCTTGCAATAACATTTTCAGAATACAAGTGTATTTGGTCATATGAGCCTGCCAAGGTCCCTCAGCCTTGGGAAGTTTAAAAATTACAAAATATCTGTAAATACCAGCGGTAGCATTCAAATAATGATGCATCTTTCCTAGCCTCAAAATATACCTTGGCAGTAAAATTATGTCTGGTATAAAAATTCCTGCAGATTTTCAGCCCTGGCAGGGAACCAACCATGTTTCTTCATAAAAGTGGGATGTAGCACAGAGCCTTGTCCTAATAATACAGTTGTCCTTCCTTACACTTCTCTTTGGTTTCAGTTATCTTCTGTGGAAATTGGTTTGCATTGTGCAGAATCAGACTTGGGGGCTGTGGGTCAGATTCTCTTCTCACTTCAGGAAATGTTGTGTAGAATTGGCTTGAATTACTAGCATAAATGAGAGGAAGAACCAAAGGTCTGAAATTCTTATCACCCAAATAATGCATTGATTCTACCAAATTTTCCTACCAGTACTTAGCAGAGGACAGTGCTTGAATAAGTACCAGACATTTATGAAAAACAATGTCTTCCAATTGCCAATTTTTTTTTGTTTAATGGCAGGTTGAAGCTGTTTATTACTTTGCTGTGGGTGATGTTCCAGTGGACACAAAACATCTACTCCTTGAGAAGGTTTGTGATGGCCCCTGTCCAGTCAACACTGTGTCTTTCAATGCTAGGGAAGATGAAACTATTATTTTTCTGAAGGACCTGAGCCGCTTAGCCTCTGGCAGGTATGACAAAGAAGAACAGTAAAGATTTCAATACTCATAAAGTGTTTTGCTGACAGGAATGTCATTGGAACATATCTGAATATAGTCCATGAGGAAAATGAGACAAAGCAGTTCAGTGGGGAAATTGTCTTAAGAGATATGACTAGAACGCAGGCCCTACTTAAACAGACCAGCTTTTTTCCATGTATGTGCTCCATGTATGTGCAGAAAAGCCATTCCCCTTTTATATCCTAAGTCACCTGTCATCTGCCCCTTTTTTGAAGTCTGGAAAATTGTTCAGGAGAAAGGTTCACAATATAAACTAAAACAAGTTTTTATTGTATTTCTTTGTACATTGGTAGTATCCACAGGCACCAGAAAAAGATCTAGAGTTTTCTTGGATCAAGTGCCATACAGATGTGTACTGAAAAGGAAATGCCTGTACTAAATGGGCAGTTCATGGAATAACGGAAAATTGATGAGGTGTTCTTCGTCATGCCTGGTTGTGTGGAAAAGCAATTCTGTACCATGCTCCCTAGCATCCAGATGGTATGGTTGGGGGAAACTGATATATTCCACATGGCTTGTTGGCTCCTTTATCTTGGGAGTCAGCCATGTGGTGAGAATCAGCATTCAGTAAAAAGGGATAAGAAGACTTAAATCATGTTTCTGATATCAAAATAAGGAAAACAAATGAACAAATACAAAACTCCACAATACCAAACTCATGTTGAGGAGCAGGAGGGCAGTAGGAGTCAGTAGGTGTCTGCTTAATAGAATTCATTGTGCAGTTAGAGATTTGTGAGATGTCTCCTAGCTCTTTCTGTTTTACTGTTTGTGCAAGAGTGGGAAGACCTTCAGCAGTAGAAGTCTCCAAAATGACAGCAGAGGATTGGTAAGATGGCAGCTGCTTAGCTCTTTCATAGCCATCTATGCCTAGAAGTAGTTTTTAAGAGATGGAGTATCTGCCAAAAACTAGACTGTGGGAAAGTGTTATGTTTGCTCTGATATGTTATGTTATGTTAAGTGTTATGTTAGTCTGGTATGTGTTTAAAATGATGGTGGTCACTTAGAACCATGGTACCTCCATGGTACCACATACGTTGCCAGTCACTATCCTTCATTTTCTTTTGGTAGAGTTTTTACCTCCTTTATTAAAGGAAAGTTAGTGTTTCTTGTAAGGTAAAGAGGGAGGCAAAAAGGGTTGTGGCAGGGAGCTGAGAGGAATTGTTTTGTTTGATACGATTCTGTCTTCTTTTTACACTAGTCTAGCTTTGATGCAGAGACTTACTAGGTCAATTAATATCTTGCTGGTGGATATTTGCCCAATAACTGTCTACAAGTTTAAGTCAGCTTTCCCATAGGAATGGTCTGGTTCATGGGCTTTTCATGGCTTGGGCCTGTTCCTAGTGTAGTTCTGTTTTAGAAACACATCTGTTTCCTGCTCTGAGAGCTTCTCTGTTTTGACAATGAGGATAAATGAAGTCTGTTTGTCATCCTGGTTTGTATGTCAATAATGAAATAAATGTTCCTGTTAGGCTTTCATCTGGGGGGATAATCTGATAAAAAGGTGTTAGTATCATCTCAGACATCTCAAATTACATGTCTGCTCAGCATGTTAAAAGCATTAACTAAAAATAGATTTCCAGGAAATTGAAAAGTAAGGTGCCTTGGAGTAAGTAATACCAAAATGAAAGAATGTTCTATATGAGAAGACTTCAGAAGGTACATGAATGTATACAAAAGGTTTGGTAATATTCATTATCTTATTGTAGTTGAAGGTTTAGATATTTTTGGTAGATTAGCAAATAATTCTGAAGTTGTACACCACTATTGCATGTGTGACATACATCTTTAAAATTAGGAAAGTGTCTATGTAGTTTGTGTACTGGTGGAAACTCATTTTGTATTACAGATTCCATGCTTTTGCTGAGAAGAATAACTATAGACGTGCTACTGAACCTGCACTGAAATATGAGGAGGATGGAAAAGGTCTAATTGCCTTGAATTCTGGAAAAGTGAAAGGGCGAATGCCACTAGGTAAGCAATATAAACCCCAGGATTATACTGATATTCTCAGTGAGATTTCAGAATAGAAATGTAGTACAGGAATTTTTCAAGTGAAATGAAAAAAACCCTGTAGGCGTGAGTGGGGTGAGGACAGAACTGGTCAATGGAAATTTTGTGGGTGCTAAGAAGAGGGCAAAGAAAAGAGAGAAGTGAAGAGAGAAGAGGATGTGCATGTGAGAGTGAAAGAGAAGTGAAAATAGGGAGAAGATCATTTATGTAGGAAGATGTACTTGAAGAATAGTACTTGAGTGCTTATGCCAGTGACCTTGTAGAAATGTATGGAGTAATGGCAGAAAGGAAGAGGGATAGTGTGGAAGACTCTATGATACAACAGCCACATCAGTATAGGCCAAGTTCATACATAGTATAAGGAGATCAAATCAACGTGAAGTTGACTTGCTTCTCTCAAGAATTTGTCATAAAGAAAGGCAACAAGCACAGGAAAGTGAACATATAGAAGGCAGTGGAAAGTGGTGTTGGCTGTGGGAGGGTTGGTGAAAAAAACCCCAGGAGGAAACAACCAAAATAAACAGTTTCACTGCAGGGTGGCGTTGGTCAGAAAGCTCTCAGTGTGCTTCTTACTAGTTACAGTGCTACTTCTGGGTAAGTGTTCAGTGGGACTGGACTGGGGCCGCAGCCAGGTTGGGAGGAGACTGGTTTGTGGTGTGAAGTGAGGCTTTGTATGTCAAATCCGATGTCTTTCTCAGTAGGACAGGAAAAAAAAGTATTTATTTTAGATATTAGGAGTCGTAAGACATCTTTATTCTAATAGCTCATATACCCGTTATGTTGGGGGCATTAATGTTGTCCCAAAGGTACAACAGTGTTATCCTTTTCTCACTGCTCGGGAATGTATGGCTTAAGGTGGATTTAGTGGCTCATGTAAGGTTGTTTGTCAGTCTTGGACTAACTGGCCCATATTTGGGTTGCAGTCTGGTTCCTTGTGTACTAACCTATCCTTAACTAGGACCATGATTATAACAGTACACGAGAAAGAACCATAGAGGAAGGCCAGAAAGAAGGGAGTGAGGTGTCACCTGTTTTTTTGCTTTGTGAAGGAACACTCAAGCCTCACCCATGTAGGGTTTGAAAACCAACAGTGGAGTCTGCTTCAAAACATTGTCTCTCATTTCATACTAATTCAGAGCAGTATAATGATCGCCTTCAGTCTGCCGTGAGTGCTTTCTTGCTGGACCACATTTGGCAGTGTGCATGGAGGGGGGAGCTGGCTCCCCCTGCCCCAGGGCAGTCAGCCTGTTTCAATAGATGGGCCTAGAGCTCCTGTATGACTGAAATTACTTCCTCACCACTGTTTCTAAAGCTGAAAGCTGAATAGCTTTAATCGCTCAAAGGGGCAGTAATCCCCTTGAAGTGCATTGTCTGTTGTGTCTCATTGCTATTATGAAGTAGAATTTACACATTAAAAAGGAACACAATTAGCTTTCTGCATTTACTGGGTATTACAAGCACAGTCATGACATCACTGGCAGCCAATCAGAGCATTTCAGTCGTATGCAGAATCTAAAGTCCTTTCAGAAAAGAAAACACATTGAAGACATTATTCTGGTCTGTGTCTGATGTCTCTTGTTTCAGAGACTCCTTCAAGGGTGTAATAATAAGACAATAAAAATAAAAGTGTAGATTACTCAGTAATAAGCTCTGAAACTAGTTCTTGGATGTATGGCATAAACTATACAAGGAAATAAATAAAGAATGAACTAGAGATTTAATCTTCCAAATGTGGTCTTTCTTGAAAATAAGAAGCAACACAGGAATATTTTGATTATGTTTCTTTTTGCGCCACAAATGCAACAGCTGGGAAGCAGAACTCATCATCATGTTTTATGGACTGGAAAAGCTGTTTTAAGGACATCTGATAGTTTTCTTGGTATTCAGTGAATATCAGCATTTTGCAGATATAGGATATCCTCGTGTTCACTCTTTTTCATTTGCCTAACCAAAGCAAGTCAGAAATGAACTATTTAAAACTTGAGATAAGAACTCTCTTCTCCCCTATTTTGCATCTTGAGCAGTCATTTAGAAAGCAAGCGTGAGAAACTTGCAAATTTGAAATTTTTTTACACTAATTTTGAGTGGGTGCTCAAGATCAAAACAGGTGTAAGTCAGTAAAGAATTAAGGTCCTTATGCTAGCAGCCTCAGATTTACTTAAGGCAGAGAAATACTTTTACGTAAAGCCTAATTTTGCCAATGTGATGATACCCTGATTTTCCTATTATCACTTCTGCCTACATTCTTTGTGCAGTTTATTCATCTGCAAAATGCTGCAGAATTAAGCAGTCTTGTTATGTAGTTAAGATTGTAAGTGGAAAGAAGGTGACATTTAAATTGGAGCTAGAAGACACAGAGGGCAAGAGATGGTGGAAGCTGTGAAGAAAAAGGTTCTTTCTGAAAACAGAGACATTTGTGTCATCTGCATGGAGTAATGGGGAGATAAGTGCTACACATGCCTTGAAAAGCAATGGTGTTTTGAACTAGATCCTAAAATGAGTACAGTGTCCTCGATGGCTGAAATAGGAACAGTAAATAGCTGTAAAGTGTGTTTCTGTGGGGTGGAATAGATGACCTTGCATATGTAAAGAAAATGCAAATGAAAAATACTGAAATCAGTATTTTACTGATGTGGTAAGTCCAAACAAGGATGTGTTTTCCCTCCCTGTGAACTGTACAAGTCTGTATTCTTAGGTGTGCTTGATTTTTCACACTTACCTGATAGTCATAGGAAAAGCTTCAGATTGTTATGTGTAAAAATGGGAAGCATAAGAACGTCATCCCACTGTATGACATTGAAGTCAATGAACTCTGCACTGTTTATGTACACTGACATGGGAAAGATCGAATTCTCCCTTTGGAGAGGCAGGATAATGACTAAAGGGTGGCTACTTTGCCTAGAAGCGGTGGCAAAGATCATTGCCTCTGCTTTTTCCTTGCATGTGCTTTGTCTAGTCTCAGCAGCCTTGGCCTGGCAAAAGTCTTTGCTAAAGTGTAGAAAGTGATGCAGATAGCTGCTCTGACATACCACATGGGATACAAAGTTTATTTGCTTTGTTCATTTGCTCAGTGGGAAAGCGGCAGGATTGGGCTTGGTGAGTTTTGGTACTCCTTGACCTGGCTTGACCCACTATCCTCTTTGTGCTCTTTTGTGCCTTCATTCATACCCCTCTAAGTGGGGATTTTAAAAATCAGTGCTAGGCGGAATATTGTTATGTTCTGCTGCCACATAGAGGCTGAGGAAGGGACGGGCAGTGAAAAAATCAATTTCCCCATCTTGCCTTACCAACAAATTAATTTTGAAATAGATCTTATTTCATTATATTTGGACTTGCTTGCTTCCACAGTCTAAGTCAGATAATCAGAAAAGTAAGAAATGCTTTTGTTTTCCAGAAGTTGCTTTTGTTATTGGTATTTGCCTCATGTTTCAAAGATATTTAAGGTTTTGTAGGCTTTTTTTAAAATATAGTCACTTTTTTCCTGTGAAAATCAAACACGTTACAGTGACTTGTCAAACTGGATGAGTTTGTTTGCAGGGAGGTAGGTGTGGAGAAGCTGTTTCTTTTAAGATTGTCTGTTAATGGAAATGAGGGCAGTTAGGAATTTCCATGTACATGTCGCAAGCGTGTTTGTGTTTTCACTCAGATCTACCATCTTGCTTCTCAATTCGCTGGTGTCAGCAAAATGCTTCTGCCCCTCACCACAGGCCCTCCCCACACTCTTCCTCATCCTATTCCTCTTTTTCAGGGCCTTCCCTATCCCAGAACATTACCCAGCATGGGGTGCTCTGCAGGGTCGCGATGGCCACAGGGAGAGCGCAAGCGGGGGACAGGCAGCAGGGCGTTCAGGCCAGCTCCCTCCTGCCTGACTGGTGGACATCCTCCTGCCATTGCACTGGGGTGGTCTTTGAATTAGAGCCCGGGGGTCCCCAGGGGCCTGTTACACCACCAGCCAGGGCAGTGGGGAGAGTGCTTCATGGCATGATGAGCCAGGAGGGCCCTTTCTCTCTCTGGATAAAGTGGTTTTTTTAAGACAGAGTCTTTCCTGGAAATGATTGCCTGAAAGTGTGGAGCTGGAGTGGCTGGGAAATGCACCCTCCAGGAGGGTGACTTTCTTTGTTGGTGGTCCCCAAAAAACGGCACTTCTGAAGCATGAACGCAGGGAATTTAAGCCAAAATGAGGTTTGTGCTTTCTTGGTCATTTACCAATGATGTGCTTTGAGGGGTGGGCCACAGATTGAGAGCCACACCTGGAAGATACTATGCATTGCATGTGTATGTATGTTTTGATTTGGGGTGCTCTGTTTTGAGAGACATAGCTTTTCTTTTCCATTCCTCCTTAGCTGTAGAGGAAAAGAAGCCTAGGTAGAGGTGGAGGTCAGCTTCCCGTGTAGAGAGGAAAAGTTGCTGTGGATATCACTGCTTGCAACCTTGTCTCCCAGTGGAGTTCAGGAAACAAAAGGTTTTCTAAGCAACTGGAACTTCATAATATGCAGTTGTTGGTGCCTACATTTGTCCTGTATAGTAAGTGTCATGAAACATACTTCCTTTGAAAGTGCACGCAGTTTTACTTCACTGTGCTGCAGCATAAGTAAGGAAAAAATACCTTCTTGTGTAAGAGCAAATCAATACATATAACTTAAAGGGGCAGTAACAATAATCTTGTAAAATTGGTGAGTCCATAGCATCAATTTAAGCAGAAATGAAGCAAAAGAATATCATTGCCATTGTTTTAGAGGTGGTTGAAATATACATACTTCTTTCAGCATTTTCAAATTTCACATTAAACATGTTCATACAATTAAATCTGGATCACATAATTACAGTTCGTGAAGGATATCCAGATTTAGTTGGTGACAGTGCCTTTAACAGCCTTTAACTTGGAAATATGTGCACATGTGGTGTGAATGCATGTATTTTGTGGTTTTAACTGTAACAAAAAGAGATGTATATATATACATTCAGTGGCTGAATACTCATCAGAAAATCTCTAGTTCCATGCATCATCAATTTTTGCCAATGCTCAGATTTTGTGTGCTTTGCATTTCTGGCAGGAGATTGTTTATAAAAGAAAAGTTGACTTCTTTCTTAAGTATTTGAAAAGAATACTTTTCTTAAGCTCAAAAGGTAATGATTACAAAGGTTTTTTCTCCCTTTTGTGTTTCATGTTGTGGAATGATCTGCTTCACTAAAGCTTTTTGTGATTTAGGAAATGTTGATCTTTGTCCTAATGGCTGCAACAGATGTTTTTGAAATGCAGGAAGGTCCCAGGAGATGGCAGTGTACAATAACACATTTCAAAATATTTCTTGGAAACTGAAAGCATTTCACAACTAAAATTGAGTCGTTATTTTGTATAACGTTTGTATTATTATTATTTCAGGGAAGTTTATCAAAGAACATAATGATCAGATTTGTTTGTTTACTGACAGACTACTTTAGTAGGCAAATTTGCATGTCTTATTTTTCATACAGTGAACCACCACTGCGTATTAACTGAACCACTAGATGATAAGGTATAGTTTGCCTTGTTCAGCATCTTTATGTGCAATTCATTAATAAGTTGTGATCTGCAATAGGTTGTAGCCTGCAGTGGTGGTTGGGATAGCTGATGACTCAGTTTCTCTTGTATTTTTGCTATAACAGTTCAAACAATTTCTCTGTGTTGTCTTATATTGCAATTCAATCTCTGAGACTGACTTAATTTTATACATTTTTAGTAGTGAACATTCTGCTTAGATATACATCTCTATTTTAGTAATTGTACTATATGAAATAAATACATATTTTAATTATTTTGATCAAGAAAAGCATACCTTGTCTCAGCTCTAGGTTTGGATTTTTCTTTTTTTTTTTTTCGACAATGTAGCCTGGTAGTAAAGCTTTTTTTGTTGTGTAGGGGTTTTTTTGTTTGTTGTTGTTGTTGTTGTGTTTTTGTTTTAGCATTTATTTATGACTATTGAGAATTGTTGGGGTGAAAATAAACTTATCTTTAGCAAAATTTCATCACATAGTCATCAGGAAAAGAACATTTAATTTTAAATAAAATTATTAATGTACTTTAAGGAAAATGAAAGAGTTGAAAATGCCTTCTCTTTAAACTTTCAAAATTGGGGTTTTGAAGTCTATCAGAACACAGCACCTGTCACTGCAATGAGACCTCAAGAAAACAAAGATTTATGGCAATATCTGGATATACCAATCCAATGACTTTGTGATAATTGAGGAGTTATAAGTTCTGTTTTTGATTTCTTTTGCAGTAGCTGGTGTCTGTGAAGATCTCTTTTTGATCTGGAAGGAGTTGGAGGAAGCCAGGAGTACAATGAGACAAGTTCAGAAAATTTTATCAGAATCTGACCAATCTGCTTCTCAAGATGGTATAATTTATGTTTCTTTCAACAGAGTTACCGTTATATTCACAATCAATATTTTATTTGTGAACAATTTTGATCATACATCAATTTGGGGATGATTTTCTTAGAAACGTCTATATATGGGTAGCACCTATACTTGTTATCTAAACATAGGGTTACTTAAAACTTTCAAATATTAATTTCTGTTTACTACAGTATAAACTTGCTGAACTTTAACAGCTCAAGCTGAGGCACACCATTTTTAGTTCACCAGTGACTATGTTTACAAGTTCTCTGCATTTTAAGATTTGGAAATTCTTTTTGGTTAGCATGGTCTTTCCCTTTATGTCTGGGCCAGTAAATCTTTAATTTTATTCTACACAGTGCTGGGGAAGTACCTCATTCTCTCCCATAATGGTCATCTTGGGATAGCGTAGTTTGTTCCCTTAAAATGGAAAAAGTGTGTGTTTGGATTATCATAATCAAAAGCAGAGGACTGAAAACAATTCTGGATGAGTGCTCTGACAAATCCTGTCCTAAGAAACTTGGAAGAATACCTTCATTTGTTCATTAAACTAATAGTTCTCACCACTATGTTTGGCCTAGAACATGATCCATTTGTTTTTTGTGCATCTTGACTGTATTGAACCCTGTTGGAGACATGAGCATAGCTGGTTTCTTAAGGTTCTGAGGATGGTGAGAAGCTACTCAGCCCTGCTATGGAGATGCTCTGGAGCAGAATGGTTACACTGACAAGACTTAAATACTGAAAACTTAGGAATTTGTAGAGTCTAGGCAGCTTCAGCATTGAACAGCAATCAAGGGGATGGATTTTCAGGATCATAGTTGTGATTGTCAGTGCCAATAATCTTCATTAGTTCCTGGTTTTAAAATACTTACATGGTGCCTAGTGGTATTTTTTGTGTAAGTTGATACATGGTTCAGGTTGAATTATCACAAGTCATGGGTGATTTTGTGTAGCTATAAATATTGTTTTTGCAGTCCAAATGCTTTCACCTTGGCTAAATGGAAGCCACAAATCCTTTCTTGGATCACCTGCTGAGGAATGCTTTGTACAGTTGGTTAGTCAGGGATAGGCTCAAACTTGAACTGTGTTGAGGTGTGTGACTAGGGTGCTGATGATGATTTGAAGCTGGAAACTTTTCTCTGGCACTGGGTTTGAATTTCTGTTCATAATGTGACTCTGCATGATTAAAACTAGAATGTTTTAATCATGCCTTCTGTGAAGGCATAATACAGTTCTTTATACTGATAATAGCATTTTCTGAATTAGCAAAACTTCCCATATGAAGTTAAACAGCACTTCTGTAATGTTTATGAACAAAGAGACCACAATAAGGCTGCGAGGACAGTCCTAATTTCAGTGTTTGTCTACATGTTCCTGATTGTGCAGCTTTAATGTTCTTTCAGTGTTTGCCTTCATACATAATCAGTTCATAAATAATTTAAAAGAAATGAAATTACAGTGTGTTTTATTTCATCAGTTCTTCAGCATTGATCCAAATAACTTCAGTCTTTCATTTTGCCTGCATTTCTTCCCGTTTTTGCCTTCCTGATCTGTTTAAAATACTTTGCTTGTTCTGAAGACTGCCATGTTCTGCGGGAGAAGAAACAGAGAAAAAGAGACAGCTTTTCTGCTAACTCTCCAGATAATGCTCTAGTCACCTGAACTGAGACAGGACTTTTTACATAAAGCTTGTGGAAAGAAGAAAACAACAGTTTTCTTTTTAGAATTCTGTGAGTGCATTTTTGGTGGTTGTTGCTCTAAGGACCACAAGCAGTCATAAACCAAATGTTTTCACATGAGCAGGATCTGACCATGCACCTGCCCTGATGTTGGCTGATCTCTGTGTGTGTAAGGGCAGTAGATGCTTCTATAGGTTTATTTACAGGCTCAGGATCTCAATGCTGTTGTCACTGTAGCTGCAGCTAAATGGAATAGACATTTAATAGACATTATAAAATGCTTGAAGGAGGGTGTAAAATTAGAGAAAGTGTTAAGATGGTACAGAAGCGATTTGTGTTTTGGGATACGTGGTGCAATATTTAGCCTATAAAAAGGTAATATTGCACAGAAATACACAGTGATATCTCTCCCCAAAACATTGTCGTTTGCCTTTTACTTTGAATAGCCTTCTCTAAAAAGACCAGTGTTAATGGTAATGGTCTCAACTGTATTTTCAATTATATCTTCTGTTGTTTCATTTTCTTGAATGATTCTCCTTGAAGTTAGACATCTTGTACAGGAATACTTTCTGGAATTTTGTAATTAAACTATTAAGAATATTCCCTTTATGTATTGACCTTGTCACTATTTATTGTCTTTTTTTCCCTCTCTTCTGATGTAATTTTTTTTTCCAGTTGCAAAGGTATTTGTTGCAATGAGCTGTCTGATAAGAAAAAAAACCACAACCAAAGTAGAGACTGTTAAAAGTCACTCAGAGATATCTGCTCACTCCAATGCTATCAGTGCAAGCAGAACAAGTTTGAAAATTTTGACTCCAGTATCATAGTCTGTTTTTGAAAATAATGTAACCACAATGAACCATGTTACACAGGAGATTTTGTTTGTTTTATTTTCTTTCTTAGCCAACAAAGCTGATCATCCATTACAAAATCATATGTTTGATGAATATTTGACTTCTGAGAAGTGGTTGCAGAAGTATGGCTTGAAAGCTCGGAAACTCTCACCGTACGATGCACTTGCTGATTGCATTTTTCGCCATGTAGATGGGACTGTTAACATAAAAACTAAACCAGAGGATGAATCTTCACAAACTGATGCTGTAAGTATTGTTAATTTTCCCTCACATCCTGTAAGTTGTTTGTTTTTAATTTTAAAGCTTGAAAACTTGGCTGATGGATGAATTTGTGATGTAGTGTATGGCCTTTTTGTTTTGTAGTTTTTGTTAAAATCAGATTATTAATTATTGGGACAAATAATCTCATGAAAAAGAATGTTTCAAAGGACTGTTTGGAAATGACTGTTTTAAGAACTCCTTGATGGTTCACATGTAATCTAAAAGGAAGAATTAGAACTGGCTTAAGCAATGCCTTCATTTTCCATGTTTTTCTGTGCAGTGGGGCAAAGATTTCTTTGTTTTCTTCAGTGTTTGCAGGTCCTTGAACAAATTTGAATTAATTTGTCTTCTATTTGTTTTTCTCAGGCTTTACCATTACACTGTTTGGTAAGCTACTGCTTTTGCTAGCTACAAGAATAAAAATAGTTTCTATTGACTGTTGCTAGGAGCAAATTCTGTGACCACCCTATCCCATGTTTATTTCTGCACCTGTTCATGTGCAACAAGCATGCACCCGTGAAGTTTGTTCTCCAGATATTAAAGGCACTGCAAAATAATGCATTTTGGAACGTGAAACATGTTTTTCTTGGTTATAGGAGACAAAGAGGAAGGTAATTCATGCAAGATACTGTGACAAGTTTGTACATACCCTCTGGAAAGATGGATCTGTAGTTCACATATATGTTAGCACAGAAAAGTATAAGCAGTATGAAGAGAAAATGAGGACAGCTCTCAGACAAGTGAAAGGAAGGTTAGTGTTCTGTCACATAAAATCTGTTTGTATTATTTTACACGGCTGTTGAAATGTTTGACATTTACTGTCATAATAAACTGAAGTGGTTGGTAAACTGACAGGAGTGGTACTGAGCCAGAAACCTATTATAGATCAGAATCTTGTAAGTATGATTTCTTAGTAGGCATATAAGAAAATTGATGAAGAGTTTTATCTTTTGTACTCCTGAAACACAAATATGAAAGTCAGTCTGCATATTTTTGAATTACTGCTGAAAGTGCCAAAAAGTTTTGGGACTACAGGGTGGCAGAGAACTTCAGGAATCATCAATAAAACTTAGTAAATATTCATCCCATTTACCTGGTATCTCTTGCAATACCTCCAAGACCAAGCAGCTCAGCTACAGTACAGCATACTGATAATGGTTATCTGCCTTTTTTGCAATTTTGTGTTGAAGACTAGTTTGAACAGTCCAGATCGGAGTCAGGGCATATGATATTAAGTAATGCACATGATCAGAAGTTCAGTGCTCAAACGAGCTGCCTAGTTCACATTTCTGCAGCAATATAGACACACTTAGATTTTGTAGGACATCTACAAAGGGTAGGCAGTCTGAGGGTCTGATTCATCTCTCCTAAAGATGCTCTAAAGTAAATTGACTTTCAAAGCTAAACTAGGAGACAAAGGTAACCTATCGTAGAACCAAGAGAAAGAATACATATTGCCCCCTGTTTTGTATATTAGGGCAATGAGATCTTTCACTGAAAAAAGCAGGATGTGAACTTTCATTTTATCACTGCTTCTCTACCAAAAGTGTAACAGCCTGATAATATTTAGCAAGGTCAAACAGAGTTTTGTTATTCCTTTTAGTTTATCTTCATCTTTAGTTTATCGTTAGGATAACATTTACACTGTCAAAGGAAATTTGAGGTAAGCAGTTTTGGTGAGTATATATTTGAAATCCAAACTGAGAGTATGGGTTTGCCATTTCGAATGGTTCATCTCAATGTCAAAATGTCCAGGTAGACCTCATCAAACACTTTGGCAAAATAGCTAATGACAAAATAACTATTGGTAACAAAGGTAATAAGATCCTTAAGTTTCCATGATATAATTTCTTTTTAAACTCTGTGGAGATGAGTAACATTTTTCCCAGGTCCATTATATTTCAGCTGTTAAATGTCTCTGTTTCAGAGTAGATGAGTATTTTATGACTCTCAAGGGAAATCATATTTGGACTTGCTGCAGCCATTACTGAGGAAGTGTTCTCATGCACAGCAGTATCTATGCACGTATTTAACTGGCAGGCATGCTCCAAATCTGTTTAAAATGTAAAACTAAGTCTGTGTTTAAGGCTTAAGGTCAGCAAACCATTGAAGCATCTGTGTTACATTAAGGCTCTTTGAACGACTTAAGTTCTTTGCAGAATCGTTTCTCAAGTGATTTCCTGAAAAAGGAGGCATAGTAGCATATGCTTAAATGATTTACTGCGTTCAGTCTGGAGAACAGTTACAATTACTATAGTTATAGTTACTTCCACATGAGATTTCCCAGTTCAAACTACCTGATAATTGATTTTATAGAGGTTCTGTATTGTTTTGTCTTTTTTTGTCTGTCTCCAGATTTCTACTGAAATTATAAAATAAAAATGTCTTGTAGTGGCAGAAGATGGGTTCCTCAAGGGCAATATAGGGCTTCTGACAGTGACTACTAACGGGCGCTTAGGGAGAGAGAATAAAAAGTACAGCAGTGATAAAAACATCCTACCTGTTAGATTCTGATACTCAGAGCTCCAAAGATCCTATGGAATAGGCTTTGGTATGTTTTTCCTTCCCCCAGGATTAAGTGGCTTCAACAAGGAAGTAGAGGGCTCTTTGGGAATGTGTTTGAAGATGATGTCTATATTCTTATTGATACATCCCAGTCTATGAACAACAAGCTGCCACTGGTGAAGGAAAAAATATTTCAGCTGATACAGGTATGCCAAAGTGATGATTCTGAAGGCTGAGAAGCATTTCAGAGTAGGCTGATTGTTTTCTTTTTAAATAGTAGCTTTATGAAAATATTTATGTTTCTTTTCATGTGCTCACTTTTCAGTTAAAAATTTGTATTTTTGCCTCATTTATACAAATATTTGAAAAAAATAGAGAAAATGTTAAAAAGGACTTACAAAGTTCTTTGTTTTAAGCCACTTTCCTCCTAAAAAAAAGAAAAAAGAACAAAATGAAAAAGAAAATATGAAAAAAGCTATATAATGAAACACCTTCTGGCATGTTCATTTATCATTCAATTCCATTGGCATGTTGTGATTTGTAATATGTNGCTCTGTATTTGATTCTTGTTCTCTTTCTCTAAATTATGTCTTTCTTTCTGATTTCAATTTCCTTTGTTAAGTAGTGATATTCTCTTTCTTACACCACTGATCATACCCAGTTTCGTCTCTCTGTTTCATGCCCTCCTAGACAGTATATCTCTCTNAGAGAATAAAAAGTACAGCAGTGATAAAAACATCCTACCTGTTAGATTCTGATACTCAGAGCTCCAAAGATCCTATGGAATAGGCTTTGGTATGTTTTTCCTTCCCCCAGGATTAAGTGGCTTCAACAAGGAAGTAGAGGGCTCTTTGGGAATGTGTTTGAAGATGATGTCTATATTCTTATTGATACATCCCAGTCTATGAACAACAAGCTGCCACTGGTGAAGGAAAAAATATTTCAGCTGATACAGGTATGCCAAAGTGATGATTCTGAAGGCTGAGAAGCATTTCAGAGTAGGCTGATTGTTTTCTTTTTAAATAGTAGCTTTATGAAAATATTTATGTTTCTTTTCATGTGCTCACTTTTCAGTTAAAAATTTGTATTTTTGCCTCATTTATACAAATATTTGAAAAAAATAGAGAAAATGTTAAAAAGGACTTACAAAGTTCTTTGTTTTAAGCCACTTTCCTCCTAAAAAAAAGAAAAAAGAACAAAACGAAAAAGAAAATATGAAAAAAGCTATATAATGAAACACCTTCTGGCATGTTCATTTATCATTCAATTCCATTGGCATGTTGTGATTTGTAATATGTGTTCTAAATTCATTTTACAATTCATTTTACAATAGAGGGTGTAGAATATTTTGAATTTGATTGAATCTTACAGTGACTCAGAACTTTGCAAAGGGACTTGCAAAAGGCAGAAATACCTCAAAAGCTGTGAGTACTAGGAGACACACCTAAGACAGGATTTGTCTCACCTAGTTTTAGAAGTCCACAATGACGTCACTTAAGCTTACATTAATAGTTGAGAGGAATAGGTACCCTTAAAACATGGTTAATCTTAAATTTCTTTAACCCTTAGAGAAGGAACTGACAAATAAAAGTTCCATGATTATTAGGACTGTTTTGAGCTAGGTGGTCAAGTCATAGGACATAGTATCTTGTGGTCCTCTGGGCAGATCTGCACTAGAAATTTACTAGATACTGTGCCAGAAGGTTTCACAGGCAGCTGCACAAAAATAGTAATGAAGGGGAGCAAAGGTTCTAGGCTCTGAAATTTTGTACTAGCTAGCACAAATCTTCCCTGACTTACAACTTCTGTCCAAAAGCAACTTCAGCAAATTCTTAATTTTCTCTTGCTTTCCTCTTGCCTGTGCTCTTTATTTGATTCTTGTTCTCTT